>VZTA01018810.1:42682-182018 GCA_013398855.1 Mohoua ochrocephala | reverse complement strand
GTGTGTTGGTGTGTGCGGGGGCATAGGGCTGTGCGGGCAGAGGGGCTCGCTGCACCGCCCGGCCATGAGTGTCCGAGCTCACCGCGGTGCTCGGTGTGTTCCGGGGGGTGGAAGTCGCGGTCCCCCTGGGTGGTGGGAGCGGAGCCGGCGCTGTCGGTGTGCCCGGGCTGCCGGGAAGCGGGGCTGTGCGGGGAGGAGAAAGGCTCCGTGTGCGGCATGGGGAAGGTGCTGCGGTCTGCGTGCGCGCAGGGAAGGGGGGCGGTCTCAAGGAATCGGGCGTTTGTCCCCTCCGTCGGTCTGTACGTACCTTAAGGATGGGGAATTGCAGTTGGTGTGCCTGGAGCAGGGTGTGCAGGGTGAGGGGAGCGCTTGAGTTCGCACTCGGGGGAATGAGAGCTCCGTGTTGTGGTTGGGTTGTACCTTCAAGGGTGTCGGATCCCTTGCAGTAAAGCTGTATCGCCTGGGGTATCGCGGTCCCAGTTCAGCAGGAAGATGGTTCCAAGTGCGGGTGCGAGGGATGTGTGAGCATCCAGCAGCGAGTGTGGAGAGCTTGATGTGTTCACTGTGTTGGTAAATGCTTGGATATCGTGAATGTGGGCCTGGATTTACCCAGGCTTTTAGGTGAAGTAAACATGGAGGCATTTTTAAATACAGTTCCTAGAAAACAAAGCTACATTTTCCACGAAGGTTCTCTCATATTGTGGCTCAGCCCCGACGTGCTTGTGGGTTTTTTTGCTGCTGGGGTAGTTGCTGAAAATGGATCATTTTGAATAATGTGCTAGACGAAAATATTACTGAGAGGCTCAGGATCTTTTGTTCACAAATAGTAGTGGCTTTCAAAAATGTTGTTTGAATGAATTAATGCTGTGGGGTTTTTTGTTTTGTTTTGGGGCTTTTCTTTCCCCATGGTTTATGAATAGCTGGCATATTGTTTTGAATAGGAGACTGTCCATGGTGGTACCTGGAAAAAAAAAAGAGGTTCCATGAAATAATGGAAGCTGGAGTTTTCCTTGTAGTGGCATAAAAATGTATTTGGCAATGTTGTCGGTCACTGCTTTGTGTAGATATTCAATAACCAAACCATCCAGAAAGAAAGAAGCATTGTAAGCATATAGGCAATCTATTATTAAAAAGACTTCCTGTATCCTGAAGCTGGTCCATCAAGGATCTATACTTTTCGTTTGCTTCTAATTATTGCTGTTTGCATTTTGGTAGGGTGTTTTGTCCATTTGTTTTGAATCTCAGCATTTCAGTCAGAGCTGTCCACGGTGATCTTGTTTCTCTGTTTTAGGATGTAGTAGAGCCCAGTCATCCCCATCAGGATTGAATTGTTATTGTGAATGATGGTGTGAAAATGTTTTAAGGGCTACCTCTGACAGAAATAGCTTTATTGCTTGCTGCTCTAAAATCCTGTACTGAAATAATTAATCTGAGTCTATGAAAGTACCATCTCGGAAAAATCCTAATTTAATGTAGTCCTGGTTTATGAATGAATCCTGATGAAGTACAGATTTTAGACATCTTTCAAAAGATGCTTGTAAACAAAAGATCTGTAGTCTCTATTTTGACTTAATCTGTAGAAATTTTTGTCAAGTGGGTGAATGGTGTTCTGCTGGTGAATCATGGACATCCTTGACAGTGTCAGTGTGGCCTGGAGCTTGGTGGGGAATTAGCAGCTGCCTCAGAGGCAACAGTCATGCAGTTATTGGTATTTCTGTAGCAGTTATCGCTGTTTCACATGCAAATATCCCCATGAACAAGGTTCTAGACTGAGTCAGAGGTGTGGGAGATGGGGGCTTGGGTCAGAAATCTTTGCAGAGTTTCACTTTCTGTTTTAAGTGAGTGACTATGAAATTCAATTCTGTGGTAGTTGAAACAAATATTTTAAAAACAGCCTCTGACCAATGTGGATGTAAACAATTTCTTTTCCATATCACCAACCCTTAGGCAGTAGAATCTGCAGCATTGCTGTAAACCCAGAATATTCTGCCTTTATATCAATAAAGTCAGCAAGAGCTATCTTGAAGCACAACTTCTGTTGATTTATCAAAAATAGCTTGGGATTTTTTATTGCATCTAACTTACGCAATGGCTTGCCAATACTTAATTTGCAAATACTGAGGCATACTTTTTGCATCTTAAAATTACGTGTCTAAAGCATAGTGACCGTATCTGGCTGTTGAGCTCTTTTTGTTTGTTTTTAACTGTGAATTGTCCTTGCAGCACTTTGAAATCCTTATTTTATTATTTATCTGAATTTGTCTTCTGCCTGCCCAAACAGATCTTGGGCTGCTTATAATGAACCTCTGGAAAAAAAAAAAAATCATAGTTCTTGAGATATCAAGAGATATCGTGAATATTCCAGTAATTTTATATGTAATTTTGCTTCTCTCTGTGTGAGCAACATTCAGCCCCCTGGCAGTTAGGTAATTGAGTCTATCACATCAGTGTAATCACAGTCTGCTTAGCTGAAGAGTTGTGTGTTTGCTGTTTTATTTTTTTAAAGATAGTTCAGGATGACAGTATAGCACAGAAGCCCAAGTCAACCTGTGCCTTTAGCTATTTGCCCCCTTTTTAGTGACCGCTTTTTAGAAAATGAATTTAGTAAATACGAAAGGTGCGTGACCAGCAGCTCCAGATAAATGCAGCAGTGCCATCAGGCTTAATCGTTTATGGTTTTGTTGCAACAGCTTCAATTCCCACTTTTTAATTCTGAGGGAACTTCCAGACAGTTATAATTAGGTGAATGATTGCCTGTAGATAGATGAATGTTGAAATTTCTCCTTTCTCACCACCTGCTTCCTCCTCATAGCTGAGGAGTAACACCAGTGTATTCCAGTATGACTTGAGAGTGAGCCCTCCTGTCACAGCCAGTAACAGTCTGGGCATGGCATTGTTACAGATGCCATTGTCACCGTTACTTGCATGTCTTTCACTTTTTATACACCCTATTTCTGGCCCTTCTAAGGTATATTGTCATTCACGTGATTACAGATTAAACCCCCAACGCTTAATATTGAGTGTGAAATGCATAAGAGTGTTAATTCATAATGCAGTTCTGCCTCTACAGTATGCACTTCTAAACCAAGTACATTTTCCTCTCTGAATAAAATGATTTCTGTTGGTGGAGCCAATGTTGATTAAATTGAGGATGGCGGTAACTGAAGAGCAACCCAATATTCAGCTAAAAAATTACCATTCATATATGACATATATACTAAATCTCGATTACATTCTGGAAATCAAACCCATTGGAAAATGTAGTTCTTCAGCAGCATTTCCTTCAGATTTGAACAAAAAGAGGAACTCAGACTCTATGTTTTTGGGGTAGAGGGGCCGGTGTTTATGCTCTGAAGTGCATCTGATGCAAAATCTGGAAGTGGCACAGTTTATAAACAAACAATTGTGGAAGTTTTCCGCAGTGTTTTCACAGCCTGTCCAGTGTTTGGGCTTAAGGGAAATGAGTTGTGTGTGCTTGAGGCTTTCTTGCTGAAGGCCAGTAATAAGGATCCTTTTAAGGATACTTGGTGTGATGGGCAGGTTAGGAAAAGTCTCAGTTCAGTGACTTGAAGTTAAAGGAGCTGATTATTGCTATTTGCCTGCCTAAAACGGTTGTATTATGAAGAATACTACTTGTATTTTAATATTAAAAAAACCCAATAAATTCAGTGTTATAACCTTATCTGAAATACTGATCTACAAAAAACATGCAATTTTTTGACTTCTTACCATCTCCATCCATCAAAATTAAATTTGGCATCGCATTGACTATTTTTGTGTTTTGTAATATCCAACGTCTAACGTTTGTAGTATTACTGTGTTTGATCATGTACCTTTTGATACATGTTTATACTTCATTAATGATTATTTGCAGAGAGGGCAAATTATTTAGATTGCAAATTGTATTGCAAAAACTTGTGTGATAAAGAAAAAGGGAGTAGCTTTTGCTTTTTGAGATACTCTTTTTGGTGAAGTGTGTTTTCCCATTTGAGTTGTGCTGCTTGGTTGGAGCTGATTCAAAAGTACATACTCATGTTCCCAGCAAGCCTGGCATTTAATGCTGAAATCTGTCCTTAGCAAAAAGGTAACAAAATCAGGGCTAAAGGCTGGAGTTCCGCAGAAAATGTGAAGATATTTGGATATTGATACTTTTTTTTTTTTTTTTGTGATAAAAGTTGTACATGACCGTGTGAAGAGATTTCTGAGTTCTCTGCTTTTCTGTGGCTGCCCAACAGTCTAATGTTCATTGTTCTTCCAACTAGCCTGGGATTGTTTGCCACTTGCTAGGAGAATGTGCTGACAGGTCTAGAGAAGGTCACACATTTCAGGTGAAAATAAAAAATAAAAGCCTTATTCTCTGGTATAGAACTAAAATAGTTTTGTGCTTGGCAGACATAATTATCACAAATGTGTTCCCAATGTCAACGTGTGACTTCTGAAAAAATGTTTGTGTAGTTAAAAGGCTTGAAGGAGCCCTGAGCCCAGCCTTGCTGGCAGCTGAGCAGCAGGTGTAACTGCACAGTGAGCAAATCCCCGACCATCTGGGTATTAAACCAAACACTCCTGCCATTTGTCACTTTACCACTGTTTCCGTGGGTGGAAGCAGGATGAAGTGGACAAGAACTTGTTCTATTGAAGACTGACCTAGAACTAAAAGGTTTCTGAGAGTGTTTGCTTCAAGTCATTACATGCAGTAATGAGAGATGCTACATAACTATTTTTAAGCTAATAGAAGTGGCTGTGGCCGTTCCTAAATGCTGCTATGAGGTCTGGCATGAGTAGGACAGAGTCAGCAGGAGGCACCAGCCAATAAGAACAGATGCTGAAGTTGCTACAGCAGGGGCCTCCACGTCTCAGGAGAACATGCTGGAATTGTTGCTAGACCCTGTTCACTCAGTGCTCATTGACTGCTGGTTTTCCCGGTTTCTTCAAGTTTTTTTCTGCTTTCATCTTAGTGCAGTTGCTTTGCTTTCCAGTGTTCTTTGTCTTCCAGTAGTTCAGCTGACTTGAAAAATGTTTCTGCTTAGTTTATTCAGTGACAAGCCATTTTATCTGCACAAAAGAGAAGTCATGTAGTAAGCACTGATTACTGCAGGTTGATTGTAGCTTCTGTCTCTGCCTCATGTCTATTTAGAATGTAAGCTCAATAGGACAGAGGCTTGGATGTGTGTTACTGAGCATACAGACGCTGATGTAAGTCTTTCCTTGGGAATTTTGTGTATATTTGAGATATTCCTTAACAAACCCAGGCTTTGCTTCGTTGCCGAATGAGGATTACTTTCCCTTATATTATTTGTCTGTGAAACGGCAATTTTTAATTAAAAATTTTCAAAGCCAAAAAAGAAATTGTCAGAATTAAACCAATAAGTGATGATGAGTTTAAGTGGGAGGAAGATGCCCTGTGCTGTAATATGCCAGTTGAAGAAGTCTTGCTGACTTGTCAAGGAAATACATTTCACTCTTTCTGGTAGTAAAGCATTGTAACAATTACAGTCTAGACTAAATACTAAAGTGCCGAACCAAAAAAGCTTCCAGTGGGATTTTCTGCTTACCACTTCAAACTCCAAAAGATCTGCGGAGCCAAGACACCTTCAGTAATGTAGAGGAAGATAATCCTTGACATGAAGTAATGTCCTTTTGATGTGATATTTGAATTTACACCTTCGCATGCCAGACTGAGGAGTGATCCTGGTGATGTGTTCTTTATTTTGCATTTAAATCATGCTGAACACACTCCAGAGCTCGAGCAGTATGTTATCTTGTGCTGGAAATGTCTGGATCTTTCTAATATTGCAACATGGTGAAGAATTCCCTGAATTCATCTCTTGGGTTCATCCTCATGTTGCAAAATGGAGAATATGTAAAATTTTCTTAAGAAAGGATGTTCTTTGATGTTTGATCTTTGATCTTTGTGTACTTTCAAGCCTACTCAGCAAGGAGGGAGATTTAACCTGTCAAACAGATAGCAACTAACAGGTAAGCCCTAAGTGATGCCCAGGTATTAGAAAAACAAATTGCTGGTTTAAGAATTGCCTTGTTAAGATTTAGGGCTTGACAGGATTCAGTGATCTCAGATGTGGGGGACGGTTAACAAGGCTTGGGAAGAAGGATGCACCACTGATAGTGGGCACAGGGAGTGCAGAATTTACGGGCCACAAGGACAGTTGGCAGAACTTCCAAGATAAAGATGAAACCTATAAAGCCAACTCAGCATCTCTGCCGAATCAGTTCTGAGTGGATAAAAGATAATTCCAGCATGGGGAGATCATAACACCAACTCACAGACCACCAACCCAAGAAACCCACTGACCCATACGAAGAGAGACTGGGCCCATGGACTAATTAGCGTGAGAAGCGAGAGAGGTCATTAGCCAATAGAAGATAGAATACTGATTATTGAGAGAACCATGTAACTTGCAGCCAATGAACATTAAGTCCTTTCTTTGCTAAAATGTATAAATAGTAAAAAGTTTTGATAATTGGTGTGCTTGACTTGTGGAATACCACTGAGCACCCACACTTGCACAACTCTGAAATAAATAATCAGTGCCTCTCTCGAGTGTGTAATTATTGGCTTGTTGCACCTCAAGTAACAAATCTGATTTGTATGGACAACGCTGGCATTGGTGTGCAGCAGATCAGCACCAGCATGCCCCCCAGTTATTCCAACCTTTAGATCAGAGCTTCTGGTTTAGATTTCTACTGGTACAGATTTCAGGGAAAACCTCACATACCTGAACCAACATGTGGTGAGTGGAGGCAACTTGCATGAAAAACAAGAATTGCTTGCCAATTTAGCCATATTCAGTGCAGATGCATCCAGTGTAGACTGGGAGACTGGGCTCAGAGAGGGTGGACTGGAATAGTGGGTTCCTTAAAGCTACTTTGATTTCAGAGCCAGTGTGCTGGATCTCAGTTCTTTCTCGCTGGTAGCAGAAGTGTGAGAGACAACCATTGGTCTGTTCCAGTTACAGAAACATTTCCTTCATGTGGAAGAACTATGGTTCAGTCTGAAAGGGTGTTTTATTTTTTATTGAAGTCTCTAAAGTAATAAAAGTGTATTTTTGAAAAGGATTTTGTTTTTCTTCAGAAGTGCTGATTGGCATGAAAAGCCAAGTACTCAGAATCCGTCAAATGGAGTTTCTGGTTGCCTGTACAACCCTCCCTCTGTACTCGATGAGAAAGCTCAATTATGTGGTTGTGTACAGTTTCTTTGTTTGTCATTTTAATTGCACAGATCAAGTCTGTAACTAAACTCAGGGGCAGGGATAACCATAAAGCAGGTAGTTCCTAGCTCTTCAGTTCTTGGATCTAGAATCCAAATACCATTTTGATATCTGTTTGTAATACCTTTTCACAAAACCAGAAGCTATTCCATGCTGTCAAACAGCCAGTTGAAAAAAAGTAAAAGCTGCTTGTAGCCTCCTCTAGTCTTGGGAATGTTTCTTCTTTCTTTTGAACAGAAGACAGACTGCTTCTACTTGACCTGAGTATACACAACAGATAAAAATCAAGTTAAATATTGGTACATAAGCTTTTAAGAATAGACTTTAAATGTATGTAGCTGTTCTTGTGACAATTTGTGGTCAGTTTAGTTGCCTGAGAGCTACAGGGTTTTGGCAGGTATGCTCAGTTTCCTTACTGTGCATTAGAGTTGATGGGTGCTCAGTTTGTTCTGTGTTGTCCTTCACCGTAGCTCTTAATGTTGGAGAGGAAGTGTTGATTTGTATGTGAAATTCACAGTTACGTGCAGAAATTTTGTTCCTATAATTCTTGACCATTCTTTGCCAGTAAGTTCTAAATTTTTGGTCTCCTTTGCAACTGAAATGGTTGCTGTTTATATCAGAATGGGCAATCATTCTACATCTGGACATATTTTAATTGTTCAGTACTTCATTTTGTAGCATAAGTCTGAAGAATTCTGATATTTATTATTTAATTACCCAGGTTCATTTTTCCTTTGAAGGGAAAATTTAAAAACATTTCTGTGTTTAACAATGCTAGTCATGCATTAGGATTGGAACTGTGAAACTGCAAGTAGATGCGTAGAGTTTGAGGGAAATGCTAGAGAGACATCCCATTTGAGGTGAGCTTGGGAAGCTTAAGAGTTCCTTTCTTCTGAGGCTCCTTCTCCAATTTGTTGAGAAACTAAGAAAGGCAGGAAAAGATATCTCCTGTTACTAACCACAGAAATGGCACTTAGCATGAGCAAACCAATTTCACTGTTTATGTAACAAAGCTTTCTTCAGTCAGAATGACAGTGGTTTGTGGACATTGACAGCTTGTGCCTCCTGGAATTACCACATGCAGGTGTTTCTGTAGTGTTTAAGGCTACTTTTTTCTTCTCCAGAACCATCTTGCATCTGGCAGACAAATGAGTTTTACCCATGTTCTGTGTGGTCATCTCAGATTTATGTTTAGATTGACTAAAAGAGTATCTTTGGGATCAGCTCTGAACACTTGCTTTTACTGTCTTCATTAGTAGGACTAATTATACAGTTACAACTGTTCTTAGACTTTGGTTGGCTTAGGCTAAAGCATTGCTAGAAAAGCTGGCTGTGAAAATCTGTATGTGTGATGAGTTAGGAGAGCAGTTCTGGCTTTCGTGGGATGAGGAATGTGGGGCTTTTATGGTCTAGTTTCTTAATGCCATTTTGGAGCAAACAGAAGCCTAACACCAATATCCTGGATCAGCAACATATTTTTATGAAAAATATAGTATCGAGATGAGGTTCAAGTGTAAATTTCCTAGCTAAGCCTTGTATTTCAAATTCAACATGTAGTGTATGTAATATGTGCATACAGAAGGGATTGTACTGGCTTAAATAAAAGGCCAGTCTGTTGTATCAGCATGTTCCTGACGGTAAGCAGTACTGCATCCTTAGGGAAAAGTGCAAAAACAAGGCAAATGTGATGTTAATACTACTTAACTACCTTGCTGCACACTGCTGTAACCTGACAGCTTGAACTTTTTGTTCTCCCTTTTGATCATGGCTTAAATTTATACAAGATAACTGCTTACTTCTTATAGCTTCCCTTCCAGACTGATTTCCTAAAATTCTTTCCTTTTGATCTTTCTATATATTGTTTTTTAATCACTTATAGTGAGTAAAGACTTTACTTTTTCTGTCAAAAAAAATGTACTGCAACCGACTTCTTCATATTTTTCTAGTTCCTCTTTCAGATTTAACTTTAGTAATGGTGTACTTCTCATTTTTATTGTTCCTGCAGAGATAGTGTATTGAAATACCCTGTGATTCATGAGCAGGCATGGATAGTGTCTTCTATTTAGTCCTCATATAACACTCCCACTGAGAGTTTTCCAGTCTAAACTGGTTAAGCAAAGGATTCCTATAATCTCACTTCTAGAGGAGTTGTCATCCTAAATCATCTGTGGTTCTGCATTTAGCAGCTTTCCTTGCTTCTGCAGTCTATTAACCCTTACAAAGCCATTCTCAATGCTAGCAGCCTGTTTTCATTTCAAGTGAGATGAAAGCTGTCTTGTTTATAGAGGAGCACCTTATTCCTAAGGTTTTTTCCTTTTTTCAGACCACATTTTCTTGGTCATCCGTTGTGTTATTAGTCTTCAAAAAGTACCTAAATTGCATAAGTTTCACATCTACATTTTATTTACCATAATAGACAATACTATCTCATAAACTTCTGGCTTGTTATGAAAACATTTTTGCAGTAGAAGTCATTCTTTAGTTTGGATAAAAATAGCTTTACTTATTTTTAAAAAGCTGCAAGTACATTCAATATGAGAATATTGTGGAAAACTATAGATACTCAAATCTTTCTCTTCAGAAAAATCTGAACCAACCCCTGGAGCTATTCTAATGCTATTCTGCAATGACGGGATGAAAAATTGCCTGGAATAGAAGTCATGCTATCTCCCACCTCGTTATTTACCTTTTTTTATTATTGAGAGATAGTGGGTATCATTTCCTATTTTAATAGGATTTCTGGGTTTCATAATAAAAAAGTGTAGTCCTTGCCCCGCAGTGTATTCAAAGGCATTAATTCCAGAGAAGTGGTCTCTACAGTAATACACAAATAATGTGACCTTGATAGAAATTTTGATGTGCATCTGTATGGGTTCTGTATGAGGGCACACTGAGGGGCTTCAGCCAGGCTGTGCTGATGTGATTTGTGTCAGGCCAGGCTAGAAACCACAGCTGGTTTTATGTTGCCTGTGGAATACTACACTGCTGGTCCACTCATCCAGAGCAGAGAGTTGGTGCATCCTCTGCTTGTTGTCTGGCCTGCCTCTAGATTTTATTTCTGCAGAAGAAATAGCAAAGCTGGTTTTTAACCTGGGACTTTCCAAGATGCGTGGTTGAGGTATGGCTGGAAGCAAATACAGCAGCAAAATTTTCATGGTGCCCTTGAGCCTTCTTGTTCAGGTGTAACCTACAGTCCTGCTCCTGGGACCAGTGGCAGTAGGATGGGATTCTTCACTTCTGTTTTGAGGACTAGATCTTTGTACTAGCCTTCAGTCACCTTTCCAGCTGCTGATAAAACCAAATCAGGAAGAGGCTTAGAGCTGTTTTTTTTTTTAGAATGGGGTTGTATTAAAGACTTCAGCATGTGGTGGAAGTTGTAGAACTGTGTCAGCAATAAAACTGTGGGCATCTCTTCTGCATGCAGGTGTCACACTCTGCTTAATATTAGAACGAGGGCATTTGTTTAAGAAGGGTTTTGCAGGAAACTTTCATGTGAAAGCTGTCATTTTTCTGTAACATTTTGAAATTCGATGTAGTGGAAAACAGAAAGTGAACCTCTCTGGTTGTGAAAACTTTCTCAACCATGCTAGTTTTTTACATAAGCTTTTTAGGTTTCATTGACATGTTCGGTTTTAGTTAACTTTATTCCACTTTTCTCACAGTTCATTAGGAATGCCACTCTTTCAACCTAGTAACGTATTTTTCTACCTCTTACAGGTAGAGTTTGCAGAATTCTGCATCAGCAGAGGATACCCTGATCTATAGGAAGACTTTGTGATACTTAAGCTTGAGAATGTTTCTTAGAAATAATGGAGTGACAGCCAGATAGCACACAAAATTTCACATATTCTAGACTTCAAGAAGTAAAATTAAAGCTACTTCCAAAAATAACTCCACGGGAAGGTGGTGTTTCATTGTACCAGTCCATTTTATTTGCTGGTCACCTGCAGCACGCTGTGGATGGCCATTCCCTCTGCCACCTCACCCTGGTGTCTTGCATTCAGCCTGTTGTGTACCAGCATCACGGGGTGTTCTCTGCACAGCTTTCCTCTACCCTTCTGTCCTGCAGCTCACACTGGTGTGAGCAGGTATCTGCCTCAGGTGCAAGTCTTTGTGCTTGCCTTTATTCAAACTGGGTGTCTGCCAGGTGAGGTCCTGGCATCCCATCCCTCCAGTGTGTGAGTTGCCTCTTTGCTCCCTCCAGCTGGCTGCTGTCTGTGCACTTCTGAAGGCACATTCTATCCTGTTTGCCAGGTTGGTGATGAAGAAGCTAAACAATATTGATTCCAGCGTTGGCCCTGAGAAATGCTGCTCGTAGCTGATTTGCCAGTTAAGCTTCAGGTCGTTGAGCTCTCTTTGAACCAGATAATGACTTTGAGCCGATTTTCCAGCCCCTTTCTAGACTTTTTGCAGAACTATATGTTTGTTCCAATGTTAATGTGATGGGAGCTAAGCAGAAACAGTTATTCCATGTGAGTGTTAAAAACTGAGAACTAAAGCCTGAAATAGCAAGGGATCTGTATTGCTTCTCTGTTAAAAGAGTGTGTTCAGCATTTCTGAGAAACCACATCCTTTTAAAATGTCTTGGGTTGGGAACCAGAGTTACTTGCAGAAGACTAGGCAGTTGTTCTCAAATAAATACCTCTTTCGTCCAAGGTAGTTGGTGGACTTTTGATGACACAGGTTTTGGTAGTTTAGCTGATAATTTCCAGGATTCTTGGGTCACATTTGATTTGCATTTTCTGTTTTTTTTTCAAGGTTTCATGTAGTAAGAGGTGCTGTGCATTTTGGTAATGTGCAGTTTTGTCATAACTCCTGCATGCAGATTTGCATAATGCAGTCATGCATTGTCAGAATAGATCTAGCTCGACTATTGTGTTCCCATGGTCAGCGATATCTCCTCTTTCCGCTTTTAGGCCAGGCTAAATTGCATCTTGACTTTTATAGGTAAATACGTGTGGCATTGGTTTTTGCAGCTTTATCCTCTTTTTAGCTAAGTTACAAATGTGTAGCTGGAGAATATCAGTTACTGAGTAAGGGTGTTCGGGGAGCTTGGCTTTAGCGTTGCAGATACATTGTACAATGACTTCGGATTCTAATGCAGCTGTCAAACAGGAAAAAAAAACGTTGACTGGGTTTGTATCTTGACTTACTGTTGTGCCTAGAGTTGGAGGGGAAGAAACTCAAGAATTGCACAGAACAAAGACCTGATAGAGGAGGGAAAATCATAATTGATATTCAGCGTCATTGTAACTGTAACTATGTAGTAGGAAATGTATTTTTGAATTCCTGTCATTCTTCTACTTTCTCTTATAATTGCATATTGAGCGATGATCTTTTAGTATTTTAAGGCTCTTTTGTGTATTAATTATATGCAGTAGCATCTGGTAAAATTGAATTATTTTACACTTCTTGCAACACCTTAATTTTTAGGAGCATGACAAGAATAACAGTGGGTACTTTTATCTCCTCTTACTGCAGGGAAAATCTTGACTAAAAAAGGAAATTTCTTTTCCATTTGCTTCTAGATCTTTCAAAGAACAGATTTACTGAAATTCCTCCTGATGTCTGGCTCTTTGCACCACTGGAAACTTTAAATTTGTATCACAACTGCATCAAATCCATTCCAGAATCTATTAAAAACCTGCAAATGCTTACCTACCTTAACATTAGGTGAGTAATGGTGGTTGGTTTTGGTCTTTATATAACTTAACTCATTGGAGAGTTGGCATTTTGCTTCATCAGGTCATTGTGTTTGCAGCGTTTTCTTTGTTTCTGATGTTATGTAGACAGACAGTGTTCAGAAACTACAGGTATAAAAATTTGCTGCTATCAAGAGGGTAAATTACTCTGGCTCATTTTGCACATTATTTACATCCACTGCTGTACTGCTCTTTTTAAACTTGGAAAACATATGGTAGGATTTTCTCACAAGAACAGAAGATGGATATGAGCTCTGGCAGGAGAGGGAATCTAAAAATCTCTCCTGACCCTGTTTTCCACAATATTCCTTGTTTCTGATATTGGCTGCATCAAATCCAAAACAGTTTTCTCAGTTAAGAGCTATTTAAATCTCCCAAACTTACTGTGCCTCAAAATCTGCAACTATCAGTTCTTACAGTGCTAATTCATGAGTAATGTGCTGTGTCCCAATTTTAAAGAGGATTAATATGATACAAAACTCTGCAGTATTTTCTGAAAGAAATATGGCCTTCCTTCAGCAGCAGCCCATTTCTCTTTTGATGGTGTTTGAGGTGCTGAATACATTTCTTTACACAGAAATGCTGTGTAGTTCTAACTCTTTTTTCAAGAGTCGACTCTCCTGATCATCCTTTGCCAAACTGTGTTTTGTCCTCCTATCCGTGCTCCTATCCAAAGACCGTTTTCACGGTGTAGGAACATGTGGGCTGTAGTATTGGAGAGCAGGCTAAAATCCTGCCTTCCTAGCTCAGATGCTTTGTTACAAGAGAAAACCACATGATCTCAAATTCTAATTTGGGATTCTGATGGTGGAAGAAACGTATTGTGCATTTCATAGTAAAGCAGGCAGCTCCTCAAAAAAGCCCAAAATCTGAAAAACCGGAGGAAATCTATGTAAGCTGCATGAATGACTGCTTCATTGCCACATTTTTATAGTCAGTTCAAGAAGAGTTTACTTGCACGTTATATTTTTGCTTCTCATGCCTTCAACCAAAAAAGCCTGGCATATCTGCCTGAAATGCAACGTAAAAAGAGACTTAATGCACACCTTTGTGCAGAGCTTATTTGTATTGTTCACTTCAAATTTTACAGAAGAAATCCATTGCTTTTATAGAGAGACTGTGAAAAGGTTCTAGTCATTTTATGGTGTAAAGTTGCAAGAATATGTTTTTGTTGATTTTGCAGTTCTATAAACTGTTGCCATGGAGAAAATATTAAAAAACCCCAAGATTTTTAGATTATGAGAACAATACTCTGAATACATATCAATTAAGCACTAAAACTTCTGGGTTTTTTGTTAATGTAGTATGAGCACTTAAAAGTATTTTTTTTGGTCAAAAATAGAGCTAGTTCTATCTAAATCAACAGCAATTACTGATTTTTATTTTTTTACTTTTATATGTGAAAGGAATTGCTTTCGTTTCATACCACATCTGAACAAGCTTGTTTTCAAATGACTTTTTAAAATATACCTTATTAGAAACATTTTATATATTTCTGGCAGTGGAAGTCCATCAATGTGGGTAGTTTTTTCAATATAGATTTAAATCCAATAGCGGGTAAGAACGTATTTCATGTGTACAAAGCAGGTATACATGCATGCAGCTGGAAAATGATATACACAGAAGAAATACATTTTAGTTAAGACTTACTTTCCAGACTATTGCTCAGCAAAACAAATAAGTGTTTAGGGCTTTTTGTGTTGGCTCAGGAGGGACACAACAACATGACATGAGAAGCAATGGCCTTTATATAGAGAGTTCTGGTGTGGCAGGCTGTCACATCAGGTAGTTCTTCTGAAAGTATCAGCAGGATAAAAGCAAGTGTCAAACATTATTTCTTTTAACAGATTTCTCTGTACATTTTGGTGTTAGATTCTGTCCTATTACATTCTCATTTCATCAAGTGAAATGGGGATCCAAAATTCACGTATCTGAGGTAGGATGCATGTGATACAGAATTTGTGACGGAGATTGTAGATGAAATTGAAATTGTGGAGAAAGTCATCTGGGATGGGAGAAAAGTTGTACAATGTTCATCTCAGACTCCCTGAGAGCTAAAAAAGAGATTATAATCTAGTCTTGCTTGTCCCTTTTTCTTTCTTTCAAGTCGAAATCTTTTGTCAACGTTGCCAAAATACCTGTTTGATCTTCCACTGAAAGTTCTGGTTGTCAGTAATAACAAGCTGGTCTCCATTCCAGAAGAAATTGGAAAGTTGAGAGATCTAATGGAGTTGGTAAATACAACTGTGAATCTTTGTACTAAGTAAACTTATAAGCAGTGTATTTTCAGTATAATAAATCATTAATATTTTTTAAAATATAGAACTACAAAATTTGAATTCAGTTGAATACTGTGTTTTATTGGTACTTTTGGTTTATTTTTCAAGGTTGTCAAACCCAGAATGCATGCTTGATAATGATTAAGGACATAGTAGAGGGAGTTTCATTCCAGTACCTGTGATATACCTGTTTAGAACATAAGAAGGCTAGAAAGACTCTATGCGATTGTTTAATCACTCTGGTCTACATAAATTAATATTAAATTAGTGTCAGAAATAGCTGTAGTCTGTGTTCACTTGATGCAGCTTTGTCACCCTCTAGTGCTTGTATCCAAAGAGCTGGTGAGCCTTCTATTGCTGTCTGTGCATTTTTTAGTTTTATGGGTTGGTTCAAGGTTTATTAAGGAAAAAGAATTTTTAGAAGAGTAGCAGAATGCCAGTCAATTGCCAGCAATAGCACAAGAAGTTTTTAACAGATACGGGAACTACACCAGGAACTCCTGATTCCTAGGCTACAGCGTTAATTTCAAACCCAGTATTTCATCATTCATTGATTTAGCTTCTTGCATTGCATTTTTGGAACATGAATCACTAAATACTTTAAAAATCAGCAAGATCTGTTATGGTGCATCTTCTCTGTGGAAAATCCAAGATATTTGGGATTTCTTTTCTTCTAATAGTATGCTTTATAATAGTTTTGATCGCAGTATTCCTTTGTGCAATTTCATTTAAGATGTTCAGTTGATTTATTAATTATATCTTTTGTAGGATATTAGCTGTAATGAACTTCAAGTTCTTCCCCAGCAAATAGGAAAATTGCAGTCACTTAGAGAATTGAACATAAGAAGAAATAATCTCCATATGTTGCCAGATGGTGAGCTACTCATCTTCTTTCCATTGATGTAGACAAATTAGGTAAAGTGTTAAGAAGATAACTGATTCTTTTTTTGTTGTCTGCTTCTTTTCCCCGAATGCAGAATTAGGAGACCTTCCCTTGGTAAAGCTGGATTTTTCTTGTAATAAAATTACGGAAATTCCAATTTGTTACAGAAAGTTACGTCACTTACAAGTTATAGTTTTGGATAACAATCCAATGCAGATGCCACCAGCACAGGTTAGTATTAAAGCACACAAATACAGAAATTTGTCTTAGGATCTTAGAGGAAGCTGTTCTAATTTATACCAATCAAGTTTTCATTTTTTTAAACCTGTATTTCTTGTATTTCTCCTTTTGGGGTGTTGTGGCTGCAAATGCAGTGCAGAAGGTATTTCTTGGGTTGTATTCTCAGAGAACATGCTATGTAATTAAGACTTTTCGGTCATTTGTTTCCCAACAGATATGTTTAAAGGGCAAAGTACATATATTTAAATTCCTCAGTATTCAGGCGTGCCTCAGAATAGATAAAAAACCAGATTCTTTGGATCTTCCATCATTAGGTAAACGAATCCCCTCCCAGCCACTCACAGACAGGTGAGTAGTGGGGTTTTTGAGTATAGAGGACATATTTTGAAAAGGATGTTTATTTTATTTTAGGAAAGTGAAACTACTGTTTCTTTCATTCTTGTATGGGTTTTTTGTGTGTTGTTTTTCTTACTGTAGCATGGAGGACTTTTATCCCAATAAAAATCATGGACCAGACTCTGGCATTGGAAGTGATAATGGGGATAAAAGGTTGTCCACTACAGAAGTGAGTATTTTTTCACTACTGAATTTGTAATTTCTGGGTTTTCGGAACTTTTTCCTTTGTATTTTATATCATTTGAAAAATACTTCAGTAAGTTGCATTTAATATTCTTTCAGTATCTGTGCAGTTGAGTTTAAACCATTAGACTGCCATATCAGACACAAATTATTTATGTATTTCTTTAACTTTTCTGGTTAAGGTCAATTCTAATCAATATGATATTATTGGAATATATTGATATTCCAATCAGTATGATTTATTAAGAAATCATATAATAATACCATTTTCATGTCAGTTCTGTACTAAATGTGAGTGTCTTTGCAGCCATCTGATGATGATACAATCAGCCTTCACTCCCAGGTATCAGAGTCAACAAGGGAACAGACATTAAGGAATGACAATCACGTAATGGGAAGTAAACTCGATCCACAGAAAGGTAATACCAGTTGTACATTTGTCGTTTTACGTAACAGAGGTACTTTGCTTAGGTAATCTAATGTAAGAAAATGACACAAAATTACAGGATCATGTGTTGGTATTGCATTTTCATCATTTCATAAAGCAATGTAATAATCACAGACAAGGCTAGAGAGAAAGGGGAAAAAAAGGATTATTTCTAGCTTAAGAAGGTACAATTTCTATGTTTTATCTTTATCTGACAGTTTTCATAAGTACTTACTTCTCTCAGGAATAACATTTGGTCGAGAGAACTGTTTAATATCTTTCCTGTTCTTCATAAATCCTCACTAGACCAGGAGGCGTATGACTACATTGATCCCAGTGCAGAGGAGGGAGCTCTTCCTGAGCAGGGAGATGCACAGATTGGCCCCCTGCTCTCCTATGTCAAGGTACCAGAGACTGACAAAAGAAAAACTGTTCAGTAGCCTTGATTTTTTTTTTTTTTCTTTTTTTCCCCCCTTAATTCAATTCTGACATTTTGGTTTGTTTTGTTTAAGGAACGGGGAAAACATCCTGAGAAATCCCAGAAAATAGAGCAAAATGAGGACTGGGGAGATGAAAAAAGGTAAATCTTCTTCATCTTTTTTGAGTAGGTTTTACTAGTAGTGGCAGGGGTGAAAGTGAGGGGTTTTTTAAGCTCCTTGCATGTGGAGGAAACAATTCTCATACTGACCACTGAGTGTTCCTCTTGGACAGAGAATAAGTTTATAGGAAGCACTGCTCAGTTATTGCCCTAATGAGCCATTTCTGCATCTTGCTTCACTGAAATCAGGCAGGTCACTTATGTTTAATTTTTCAGACTTCAGAAAGAACAGCTGCTGGCTGAAGATGAGGATGAACTCAAAGAAGTGACTGACTTGAGAAAAATAGCAGCTCAGTTGTTGCAGCAAGAACAAAAACACAGGTATAACGATACTTAGTTGAAATAACTTTGGTCACAATTAATTTAACCTCTCTTATACCCAAAAGCTTTTGACACCTTATTTTGAGAACAGTTTTGTCCAGCTGCAAAAGAGTGAAGTGACAGACTCTGTCAAGATACCTGTCTTGTGTTTCTTGTCTGAATTACACAACCTGCATACAGTTTGTTTCTGAGTGGTTATTTTTATTCAGATACAAGCTAATTTAGGTGGTACTTCCTTCAGTCAATACCGTGCAGACTGAAGGGGAAATTTGTTTGAACATTATTCTGTCAAATGACAGTATTTGTGTATAAAAACAAATCATTTCAACTGCCTGCCTTTCTCTGCTTTGTTATGGGCATCTCAACAGAACAATTCTTGAAAAGGAGCCAAGGAACAAGCAGCAGATTAAAGGAATGTAATAGAACAAGCTAACAACTGTGTAAAATGAAGAACAGGAAGGAGTACCTGGAGTCACGTAGGATATGGCCAGGCTGGGGTAGGAACAGTTTCTGTGCTGTTCCTTTACCAAGCAGGCAAATGCTGTAAGGTACTTCAAGAGTAAGCTCTTCTGAGAGGAGAAAGTTGTAGTTAACAGTAGTTCATTAACTAAAATAGTTCATAACACGCATTCAGTATCCCACAGTAGTGGATGTAAGTTCATACCAACTTAAATTCTATTTTCTTTTCTTTCAAATTTCTGTGTAATTATGAGACTCTGTTGCTTTGCTTTCAAGATGGTTGAAATACACGTGAAGCCCTCAGAGAAACTGAGATCCCAATACTGTGAATTGCAGGGTCTTAAAAATTCACCAGCATTTTGTATTAGGTAAATACAGTAACAGTAGTGTGCACGTGTGAAAGATAAAATAGGTTTTTCTTAGAACTCCATGCCTTGCTTTCAAGAATTGGTTGTTGTTCACAAGGAAGGGAAAAATAAGAACGAAATCCCAATGCTAGTGTATTCTTTGTACCAAAAGTAGTGCAAATAAGACCAAGAATGCGTAATTTTCTCATATTAATGAAGAGCGAATGAGGGTGTTTTTCTTATATTAGGTTTTTATGTGATGGTTATTTGTGTTGCATGGAGGTCTTGTTTGATAACATGTTTCCTGGTTATCTAATCATTTGAAATACCAAGCCACTCCTCTTCTGAAGTACTGCAACTTGAATTTTACTCGTCATATGTTGTTGTGTCTTAATGCAGTGGTTTTGCTAATTGTTCTGCTTTGTCTTGAATTATGCAGATGTGCAGTCTTAATAGTTCTTAAGTTTTACTTCTTATTTTAGCATTTGTATTTTAAAGTTTACTTATGTATCTTTAGGTACGTGAGCTCAAAATCTCCTCTGATAGAAAATATAGCCTTGATTTTGAATCCGTGGGTTTTTTTAACTAGCAATAAGAATAATATTTAGTGTTTAGTGAAGATATTTCTATGCTTATTTGTGGAAAATATGTTCAATCAGTAAACAGAATCCTCAGGAAAGTTAAGCATCACAAAACAATTCCTTACTAATCACGTTTCTGTTTGTTCAGTGTATGTTTTTGTAATATTATGCAGTCTCCTTTCCTTTTGCTTGCTATGCTAATGACTTCCCTGTCCTCTCCCATCAACCTGTCCTGCTTCCTTCTTCCGTCTTTGGCTTTGGTGTGCATGAAATGTGAATACAGACGAAGGCCACTAAGCTATAGAACTTCATTCAGTGAAAAACTCTTCCAGAGGACCAGGGCGGCAGGACGTGCATCAAGGTATAAAGTGTTTGTAGAGCCTCAGATTTCCAGAGTTAAAATGTGGACAAAAGAAATGCTCTTGGCCATTTCTTCAACAAAAACAGAGTTAAAGGGATTGGCTGAGTTAGCCTAAGATGTTTTGTTATCAAAAACAGTTTGCAATACATTCTTTGTTCTTTCAGATGAAATACTAATTAAGAAAACTATTTAGTTAGGCAATTCTCTGAAGAACACTTTGAGTCCAAACCTAAAAGCTTTTATTTTTCTTTAAGTATACAACCTCAGATATAGTACCTCAGGCAAAAAGTGGTGCTTTTAGTTTTTTGGGGTTTTGTTTGTTTGGTGTTTTTGTGTTCTTTGTTTGATACTTTGGTTTTAAAGTGATCGTGTTCAAGTTAACGTGACCAGAGATCATTTGTTTTGTATTTGACCGATGGTGGAAATATTTGTAATACGCAAACCTCACCAGTAACATAAAATTTGAATATAGTGTAGGCAATACTCAAACATGTAGGTGTTGAATGAAGTGATTTCAGACTTTATTACCTTATAAATTGAAGCTCTGTAACTTAGTGTGGATACTCCTTGTCTTTTTCAAAAGGCAGTAGAGTAGTTTAGATTAAATAATTTTCATTGGTTCCAGACGAGCCTGTTTGAATTTGCATCAAAATTAAGTCTGTGTTCTTACCTGGCAGCAGTGATTTCCTAAAACTGTCTAAATCCAGAAGAGTACAGCTTCAATCACAAAGCAGAGGCAGATGTGAAGTCAGTGGACTGCTCTGGAATGAGTTGAAAGTAAATCATCTTTGTCTCACTGCACAAGATTTCTAGTGTCTTTTTACACTTTAGAGATTCAAGGTAGTACTTGCTTGTCTAAACTTGAAGATAGCTAACCTTAAAATAATACTACCATTGTTCACTTCATTTGTGTCCATTAATCATTGTTATGTTTGCACAAAATATGAAAGCATAAGTGGCTGAGAAGAGATTCCACTCTTCAAATCCTGAAACTTGAGAAAATATTTTCCAATGTCATACTTGATTTTGCCATCGCCTTTTTCTCTCATCTGGTCAAGCACTTTGGAGTAGATGTTGTGCTTGCATAATATAGAAGTAGAAAAATGAGTTACTGTGTTCATTTTGTGTTTCATACATAAATATATGTCAAATATATATAAATATGTAGTGTTGATTAATTTAGATTTAAAAATTTGTGTGAGTTTTAGAACCCTTTCAGAGGACTAATTTGTGTGCTACCTCTGTAACACCAGAATTGGTGTGGTTTGTAGGAATCATAAGTAGGAAATGGATTGCAGTTCTGGAACAGGTGTCCTGTGCAAGTTCTTAGTTCACGAAATCAGTAAGATCATCAGTATTTGGCCCGATAATTGACCTGTAGAGTAAAAGTGTTGGATTTACTGAGGGATAGTATGAATGGCAACAGTTGCTGAAATTGTTGGACCGTCAGCACCACGTAACTTCTGAACTTGAGCTACTTCTACTTCCATTTTACGTACCCTGCATCGTATTTCCTGGAAGACAGTAATTAACATGCCTGCAGTGATTCCCCCCTGACCTCCTTCCAGCTGAACAAATTATTTTGCCATTTTTTTTGCAATTTAGTCAATTCAGATTAATTTTCTTCACTATTTTCTTTAGTTAAAAGCTTTCAAGTTCATTATTCCGCAGGAAATTGAGGTTCCTGTAACTGGCCTAGCAACATGCCAGATACTGAACTTGCTGTTACTTCCCCATCAATATTCTTCAGTTTTTAAACAGGAAGTTTCAAAAATTACTGGTTTTGTTTTAGAAAGTATAAAAATATACTTTGTTTGAATAGTTTTGGTTCATGATAAACTCAGTCAATGATATACATGTTGCACAAAAACAGTGTAGCTGAAAAGTGTGTGTATATATATGTTAGAATTAGCTTGAATAGTTTTTCCTTGCATTTCATATAGTAAGTTTAAAAAAGGAATAGCCTTTATTATATACAATCATGGCATTTACACTATAGTGTCAGTTTTGTTGCAAGTGTTGCATCAAACTGAGTCTGATTTTTTTTTTTTTTTTAATTGTAATCGTCGCTTGCTACATAGTCTCTCTGAATTTCTCATTTCTTTCAGTTGAAGACAAAGCCAGTTGAAATAGGGGTTCTCTAAAAAGTAATGACTTTAAAATAGCATGTTTAGATTCTGGTTTGATAACCCATGTTCTGAATATTTTTTTTGATTACACATTTTTCAGGCTGTAGTATAAATTAACTCTGGAATGCACCCTCAAAACTAAGTTTCTGAACACAAAATATAGGAAGCAGATGCTACAGACTGAGTGCAGCAGACAGGCTTAAACTTTTACAGACCTTTACAGGTTTACAGGCTTAATTTCTCATAATCCCATTAAACTGAGGGTCACACAATGAGAGGTTTATACTGAAAATGAGATTACTGCGATAACTTTGAGCTCAGTAATCAGAGAAGTTTAATTGAAAAATCATCAGTCATTTAAAGTTAATGACTGTGCTGCACTATGTAATGGTAATGAAATATAAAAAGGTGCCTACTGTTTTATTTTCTTCCACTGAATAGTTGGTTGTGTTCTGATTCTTAATACATTTTAGTTCTGTATATAAATTCTGTGTAAATACACTTCCATCACACTTCTGCACATGAAGTCAATGTCACAGTGTAATATTGATACCTTCAAGAGTTCAGAATTTGTCACTTGAGTTCAACGTGATGCTTACTTAAAAACATTTAGTTTTAAATGTTACGGATTGATTTGTTATTTTTAACACTTAAAACATCCATATGAGCTCATATCATCCTCCTGTGCACGCAGCGCATGTGGTGGTATGTGTTTGCTCCCGATGAAGACACGTTTCTGAATCTCTGTGAGTTTAGGCTTTTTTGACTGTTTAGAAAAATGGAATTTCCATTGGTTCACTTCTGCATTAAACTTTTCTTTTAGTTCTTGGCCTGTGTTTCTCCATTTTCCACCTCTCCTTTTTCTCTACATTTCCTTTGCACTTGCAGTGTTTCTTACTCAGTCACCTTCTCATCTGCTGTTACTGACTGATTTTTTGTGCTCAGTCTGTCTGTATCCTTTCTGGTCTGCTTTAGGTTGACTATCTTTCATCTTCTAATTGTAGTGAACAGTAGGGCCTTTTGTGTTGAGAGCAGCATGACTTTACACAGGTGTGAGATCAGTTGAAATACTATCTCTTTAGGGAGAAAAATAAGAGGAGACTTCTGTTTGGTTTGAATTATCACCAAGTTTTGCTTCCTTAAAATACAGAACTTGAAATACTTCAAGAGCTGGAAATGATACTATTAATTCAAATGGAAGCAGGAATGGGCTTGGATTTCATATGTGTACACACGCATTTTAGTTTTATGGAAAATGCCATTTAGTGTTTGAAACGTCTTTATTTACAGGATATGTGATGCAGTGAAAGTGACATATTCTAAGAAAATTGTTTTAAATACGTATTTTTTTCTTTCTAGGCTTCTTAATCATTCAGTTTCAGTAAACACAAGGAACAGGCCAAAGCAGCCAATGGAATCTGAAAAATGGTATTGTTATACTTAAATGTATCGCAGCTTTCAATATTTTATTAGTTTCATTTTTGTTTATTGTGTCACTACTGCCATCTTCTGTCATAATGCTTTTAGCTCATGTTGAAATTGAAGCTACAAGAGTAATCTATTCATGAGCTTCTTTCTTTCAGATTGAAAAAAAAAAATCTGTTCTTCTGAGTATTTAGGAAAATTGATGTAGTCCAGAAACAAATTTGTAGGTCTGATTATGCTGCTGATTATGGCAGCAATTCGTTTATGTTTTAGACCTCCAATTCCAGTGTGGAAGGTTGTGCCTCCTCCCATAAGAGATTGTGCTGTGCAGATATTTTAGATCCTGTGTTATACAAGGTGGCACTGGAGCTGTGCTTAGGCATCTAAATTTTCCTCTTTGGCAGTCCTTTTGTGTTCTTAAGAGCTGTTGGAAAAGCGTTGCTGGGAGTTCAGCCTACAAAACCTTTATTGTTTTTGGAGCATGTGTTACTGAGGAATCCAGTGTCTGCAGGAGCTGTACTTAGGCTTTTTCTTTGAATTTTTTAAAAAAAAACAAAACCCCCAACAAAAAAAAAAAACAAAAAAAAAAAAAACCCCCAGAAACCATCAGTAATCAAAAATACCCAAAGCCTTGTCTTTAGGGAATTGGGAAATGTCCAACCCCCAGTTTGGGGAGAGAAAAGCTGTAACTGCTGTTGGTGTTGGATAGCAGTGGAGTGGGAATAGCTCTCTGCAGTTCATCTACACCTCGGGGGAGCGTCTTGAACCCAGTACAGCACCTTCAGTGTGATACATCCTATTTTGGCTGTCTCCCCTCTCATTGGTGCCTGTGGTTTTGCAGAGCTGGCTGCACACGTGTGCTGTGGTTGTGTGAATCATGCTGCAGCTGTTACTTGGAACCTTCCAGGCTTTGCTTACTTGCCACAGGTTCTTCTCTTTGAGTTGCTGTCACCCATTCAAGTGTACAGCTCTGTTAGGCTTTTTTATTGTAGGGTAATCCAGGAAAAATTAAATTTGCCTTTTCCTTTTTTTGCTAGTGAAACAGGCAGTTCTGAGACTTAAAACCAAAACAAACTAAAACCTTCAAAAGAAGCTTTATCTGAATAAAGTAGTGTAGTGTGGAAGACCCATTGTTACCCTTTATGGTAAAGGAGAGTGAAATATGATTTCAGATTTCAGTTAAGTGGTCATACTTTTAAACCACATTGTGACATCCTTATACAGATGGCCAAAAAATACTGTAGTGCTGTGGAGAAGCCACTTTTTAAGTGTTCACTTTTTTTTATATTTTCAAGTAACTTGTTTTAAAGTACACAAAAAAATAGTATGCTTCATGCTTCATAATGTCTTTCATCTCACTTTTTAGTGTCTCGACAAATGAAGTGAATTCCCCAGTGTCCCCATACAGCTGGCAGGTAAATGTTCAAATGTAAATGTGGTGGCTTTATATTTGAGTGATTTTGTTGTTGTTGTTTCCTTGCTTTTGTCTCTATGGCAGAAAACTTTTATGCATTCATATGGTTGCTTATGCACATTGTTCTTGAAGGTGTCTTAATTGTGGTGGAAAATAGAAGATCTTTGAAGATCTTATGCCTTGAGATAATTTGACTTGTTTGTAACGGAGGCCTTTTGTTTTAAAAGCATATGGTTCCAGCTTTAAGGTCTTGAAACTAATGAGGCATAAATTTTACTTTCTTGGTTTTAGTGTATCTTTCCATATGAAGGTATTGCCTCACCATAATGTTCAGTTTCTAGATGGATTGAAGGATGTAGGCCTTTCATTTTCCACACCCCAATGAGAAGCTTGCATGATATGATAAAATTTCAGTTCAACTGTAGAGAGTACTTTTTTATTATTTTAATCTATTAGTTATCTACAATTGCTTTAAATGCCCTCATATTGTAGTTGTGGTACCCTTAGGAAACAGTCCCTCCAGATTGTCAGCTTTCAGTTTTCATAAAGCAGACAAGAAGAATCACTCTACTTCAGCTGTCTCCTCAGTATGTATTGCATACTACAGTACTTTGAAAGAGAGGTTCCTCTTACAGCTTGTTGGGGTGGATAGCCTTTTAGATAGGAACAGCCAACAAATACTCAAAACTGTCTTGTCGTAGCTTTCCTTTCTCTACGTGATGATAATTCAAAGAGAGGAATTAGATGTGCTAGTGGCTAACCACACTTGAAACTTGTTTATTTCTGGCAGCCTTTGGTGGTTTCCTACCTGCAAATTTAGTCTCAATGCAGAAAACTGTTATTTTCTGAAGAATTATTTCATAGATTCTTTTTCTTCTATGAAATATATTTTAGAATTTGAAGAGAAATAAGTGATTTCTACCAGAATCAACATTAAGACTGTTAAACTTTCAGGTCATAAAGCTAGATTGAGACAGGCAAACAATTAACAACTGTAGTTCATAATAATTTGTGCTAATACACGAGAGTTATATTTACACTTTACATAGAAGTGTTTCTGACCGTTATAGCCCCTGGAAAACCAGAAGGATTCAATGGATGAGCAGCATTGGCCAGAAACACAACCAATAATCTGGCAGAATGAAGAAAGGAGGAGAAGTAAACAAATTAGAAAAGAGTATTTCAAGGTAATGGAGGGAGTGGGGGTGGGTGACACTTTTTTTTAAAATAAGAGCAGAAGAAACTATAAAACTAAGTAAAGGTAAATCCTCAGCGGTCATGATGCTTTTTTTTTTAAAGGTCATGATGCGTGTAACATAATTTTTTATTTGACTCTTTTGATTAATATGTATATATATATACATTTAGGATAATTTGAGAGTGTAGGAAAATCAAGATGAAAAAATTGATCAAAGATTTTGTTTATTCTTTAAATAAAAGAAAGTAGTTCATTGTTGTTTTCTGGCAAAACCAAAAACTAATCTCATCATTGGTCCACCACCATCTATTTGGAAGGATTTTTATTTAGCTATTTATTTACTTATTTTTAGTGCAAAGAAAATATACATTGACTTTTTTTTTTTGCAGCATGGTTCTAAGAACGATTTATGCTTTTTGGGTCTCATGACATTAGTTTGCATTCAGAAGGAAAATTTTCACTGTGTTCCCTTGCTGCTGTAGTGTGCACCCTCAGTCAGCAGGTGCCAGTGTCTGCTTTCTGCAGAACAGAGGGGAAGTTCTAGCAGGTTGGTAACGTTTATTTTGAGCTATGTAGAGAAATAGGAGAGTTCTGAGCAGTGCTAGGTTGAGTTAAAATTAAATTTGTCACTTATGAAATTAGTTTCTTGGGTCTTTGCCATTAAACATCTTTGTGAAATGCCAGGGAACTTCAAAGAAATGAAATTCTTGGGAGAACAGACCATGCCATACAGCTCAGATATATTGTTGTGATTACAGAAGCCTTTTCTTTTTTTTTTTCCTGAAGAGATTATGGAGTTGTATCCTCTTTCCAGGGTTTTCATCTTGAAATTAATTTTTTTGCTGCTGCATTTGAGGAGAGAGAGAGAGAGAAACTTCTAAGTAAAACAGAATTCAGTTGTTTGACTGGTTAAAGAGCTGTGCTGCCGATACAGAAGTGGCTCCTCATAAAATTTACCAGCACGGCTTTAAATGCCAGTCAGTTCTGAGCTCTGTGATGGAAGCAGATGCCTGAAATCACATTACATACAGCTATAGATGGGTCTCCAAAGTGAATTAAATAGTCTATACCAGTAACAAAATATACTGTATCGTTCATAGTTTCATTTGCAAAAACAAGGCAATAAGCCACTGAAACAGAGCTTGTCTTCCATGGCAGACTGGGAAAAAAAATAGATACCAGTGCTGTTGTGAGAAACCAGTGACAATACAGTTAGTGGCTTACTTAGCCTGCATTGTGTGTCACATCATGAAGATGAGCAGTCTGGCCATATACACTCAACAAATTTAGGCTTTTGTAGTGATGATCTTTTTATTTCTGTCTGCATGGGGCTTTTCCTACTTTCTAGTACAATGAAATACATTTATTTTTTTTAAATACCACTTTTGTAAATTTTTTCCTTCAATTCCCCCTTAATTTCCTCACTTCTAGGCGTAATCAGGGAAGTGGGACAGTGATGAAGGCAACACACAACAAATCAGACCGACCCGTGGGAAAAGCATTGTCTTAAATACATAAAAGGATGTGATCAGACTTTGAAGTTTTAAAGGCAACCTTAATCTTTTTTAATTTAATTTTTTACAATGTCAAGTCAATCTCTTAAAGTGTAAGCAATCTTAGTCACATAAAAAAAAAACATATTATAAAAGTGGCTTTCACAGGTTGCATCATTTCTCCTAAGAAGTAATGCTTCGTGTTAGCATTTGTTAAGATCTTTTCACTTGGATCAGCTGTCACATGCAGAGTTCACATTATAAAAGTATTTAGCTTTAAAATGCTCTTATCTCTTCTACTGATGTAGATCTTGACTAGCCTAGAAACGTCATGTTCTTTTCTGGTTTGTTTCTTTTTTGCTCCTTTGTTTCTGTAACATGGCTTTTTTTCTCAGCAGCTCCATCAGTAGTAAGTAACATCTGAGTGAAAGCAAGCCATTTAGTTCAAATGAAAACCATGCTTTCATTTTAAAGTAATAATTGTGTGTGTTTTGCAGTATAAGTCTTCCAGAAAGAGTTCAAGTGGAAATGAAAATGATGAGGTGAGATGTAGTAATTCTGTGAAATATTAAGAAATAAATTTATTCACTTGTCTTTTTTGAACAAATTAACTTTGCATTCCAAAGCCATAGCAGAAATAACTATTGTACTCCTTTATTTGAAAAAAAAAAAAAAAAAGCTCATGATTGCCTGCTGGGGAACAGTAGGACATTCGCTTGCTTTGGTAATAGCAAAGTTAATTCACCTATCAAGCAGAGGTGATGTAAAACTACTATTTGACATAAACAGCGGACAGTGGTTCCTTGCCTTACATATTTTAAAATTTAGTTGCTGCCAGTTTGTAGCATACTTGAAAAATGTTATGTGTCTCATGTATTTCATAATTTCATGTTTCTTGTTAAATCATCATTTTCATTTTTATAATTTCATCTCTTTGATTTCTTTTTAGCAAGACAGTGATAATACTAATGTGTCCCCACAGTCTCCTGTGTCGTCTGAGGTACAAGTTTGTGGGTTTGTTTTTCATTCAACAAACATTTCTTTGTGTTCATTGCTGTCACCAGGTTTTTCATGCAGTTACAAAGCTGTTAGTTTCCTTTGAAATTACGATTCAAAGTATTTCATCATAATAAAAATACAAAAAATAGATAGAAACTAGAGACAGGTATTACAACTTGTTTTACCTTTGCAACTCTGATCTCCCCTAGAGTTCTTCTTTTTGACTTTGGTGTGAGGAAAGGTGCATTGCTTTGTCTCCATTATCTTTCCTGATGAAAATACTAATGAAACAAAAATCAGATTTGCCATATTTGATAGATCATCCTAAGGAAGACTGTTCTTCAGGGCACATAGTCACTGAGAGGATTTAAAGCTTGTGGTTTAGTACTTTATACATCACCAGGAACCCAAAGGTGCTGACACTTCTCGAGGAGTTTCATCCTTCACGATCCTGGGTGTAACCTTAGTGGTACAGCCTTCCAGCTTCGTTCAGGGGTGGCTGTCCATGGAGTCTCACTGTGAGAGCACTGCACTGCTTAGCTCGAAATAAAGCAAATATTACTAACATTTCCACCTCATGTCAGTAAGGAGCCTGAGAGAGGAGAATTAGAACATCTCCCAAAATACAGTGAAGTAAGTTGAAAGAAGGCTATCTCATGTACATACCAAAATACTGAATGCATCTCTCTTTTTAGATGGTGAAATGAGAAAAACCTGGTCTTCATAGTTGGAAGTAGATATTTCTTAAGAAATGTTTTGGTGCTAAGCATTGGGAGAATATTTGCATCTGCTTACAGCTGGCTTAAACTGTTCACAGAATGGTTTGCAGTAGTTTGAAATATTTTGCAATAGATTTTAGATAATCTGGTGCTGCTTTTCTTTATCGTTATGACCGTTTTATCTGTATATAGTAGGGTTACGTTCATATTTTATACTGTCCTCTTCAAAAGACAGTTAAGCAGAAGGACTCTCCTTAGGCAAGAGTAATTTAAACAGTATCTTGATGGGGAAAAAAGTTATTTGTTTTAGTGAATGGAAGAAAATTGACTTTATCTCTTTTAACAGGATTATGAAAGGACAGATAGTAACACTCATGGTCCATTTGGTCTCAAACCAAGGTCAGGTAAGCTGCTGTTCTCTAACATAGTGTGTTTATTTCCCAGGCTGCAAGAGGCAGTAAGCATAGCAGATGTCGCAGTACAGCAGTTCACTCAGTTTGCTTATCACTGCATAGTGCTGGGAAGGGCATAGACAGCTGCTTTGACAAATAATTGGTAGCTCCTCAAGTTGCAGAGTGATTTGGGGTTTTTTTTGTTCATTTGTTTTTTAAGGTTTTTTCCCCTACTCCTTATTTTCTGCATATTTAGTCACTGTCAAAGAACAAGGAAACAGTATACAATTGTTCTTGAGGTTTGATGGCTTAAAGACTTTATACTTGATTAAAAGTAAAACACAATGAAAATACTTTCAAAGCTAGATTGAGATTCTTGAAGAACTGCAAATGGAGTTGTATGTCTCAAACTGATACTTCGATATTGAAGTCAGTTCCGTCTCCATATTTTCTAATTATCTATTTACACTGAAGTGAGATAATCTCTGCGTTTTATTTGAAAAATGTTTCATAGGCAGCATCTTTTATAGCAGGAAGCTTAAATATATTTGTTCTTAAAAGTTCTGCGGTTTTTTTCCTATTTTTAACCTCAGTTATAGATCTTTAGTTTTTGAATGTTTTTGGTCTGACTTCTGATGACTGACTTCCCTCATGTTTGATAGCTTTCAGCCGTGCCTCGCGCCAGGACTATGGTGCAGTGGATCCTGGATTTACTATGAGGAGAAAAATGGAACATTTAAGGGAAGAAAGGGAACAAATCAGACAGCTTCGCAATGTAGGTACCATTATTCACTATATGGGTGCAGTGCATTTAGTTTGCTCTGTACCACAATTTAAACCTTTGTTTTAAAGGCCTCCAAATTGTTGCAGTTGTACAAGGGCATCTCTGTAGTGGTATTTCTTCCTAAGGAATTTCATATAACAGGCTACACTGGTACTAGTTTGGGTCCAACCAAAATACCAACTGTGAACCTGTTGGAGTTTTTTTCTTTCTAAAAAACAAAGTGAAATGATTTTTTTTTTTCTGAGGTTTTAAATTTTCCTAGGGAGACAATAAGTCTGCTTGTGTTTCCTATTTTTTGACCTGAGATCTGGAGAAAAATTATTATTTTTTGTAAATAGCTAAATGCTTTTTGAGTGTAGAAAGTTGCTGTAAGTTACATAATCCTGAATGGGATCTACAGTTCAGTTTTCCAGTAAATTGGTTTTTGTGTAGCTCTGTTTTCAATGTATTTAACAGAGTTAACTAAATCATAGCAGCTCTGCTTTTCAGGGCAATGCTAATTTGTGGTGTGATTTCTATGAAGGATGATTGTTTTGTCTGGTTCACTTCCTGAGCGGTTAAAGTCTTGTTGTTGGGATGGGAAAAATCATTGTTTGCCTTCTCTGTTTAACAACACACGAGTGGGCCCTTGACCACCCCATCCTAATTGTCATCTGTACAAGTGAAATAGCCTTTTCCACAGTTCTCTTCCCTTCTTTTTCTTTTCCTCCTTCTCATTAAATCCTATATGGTTCCAACTCACAGATTCTACCCACTAAGCACTGATGACATATTCAGCATAAAACTTTTGTCCTTAAATTCTGTGCTTTCCTGTTGTGAGCAGTGAGTGCATTGTATGGGTTTGAGAGCTGTGTATTGTGGTTATTGTTGGCAGACTGTCTTTCTCAATGTGTGGTGTTGTGTCATTTAGAAAACCCCAAACAATAAAATAACATAAACCCCAAGAAAAACCTAACAATACAAACAAAGAGAACACAGGGCTGATAAAGAGAAATGGATGTTTATACTGAGGGAAGTTTATTTCACTTCAGTATTAAAATGTTCCTTTTAAACTTCTACATGATTTAAAATACCCTGGATTTAAAATGGAAAACTAGCTAATGTTGAGAGTAACTTACTTATGGCCTTTTTCCTAGAATCTTGAATCTAGGTTGAAGGTAATTTTGCCAGATGACATTGGAGCAGCACTGATGGATGGGGTGGTTCTTTGCCATTTAGCCAATCACATAAGGCCGCGTTCTGTTGCCAGCATTCACGTCCCATCGCCAGCAGTGGTAAGGCATAAGTCATTTATCTCATTTTTGGTACCTCTTACATGAAAACAAGCTTTTGAATTTCCATACTCAAACATCATGACTCATGTTTACCGTATTAATTTGCTACATTACTCACTTCGGTTTTTCTGGAAAATGCATTAAACAAGGCTCAGAAGTTTAGTTCAAGACCTATTTTCCTCATACTGAGTCCTCACAGAATGTGTCTTGTGTTTTTGTAATTGTAAGTGAATTTACATCAGAAATATTCAGTCCTTCATGAATGTCTGATGAAGATCTAATATCCTGTCTTCACAGCCTAAACTCAGCATGGCAAAGTGCCGAAGAAATGTTGAAAACTTTCTCGATGCTTGTAAAAAATTGGGCGTCCCACAGGTACACTAATTGCTTTTTTGATTTATTAATAACCACAGAAAATGTCAGCAAATACTGAGGTTGGGGGGGTTAGGAGAGCTTTATTCAGGGAGCTGTAGTCATTACAACACTGACCAGAGAACTTGAAGATCTGAAGAGAAATTCCATTTCAGGCCTTTGAGGTGAACTTGAGGAAGCTGCTTAATGAGTTTCTAGTCAGTTCTTTATAATAAAAATAACACTGACCTCCTTGTTAAATAACTTGTTATCTAAATAAAGGAATGGACTTGAGAGAGTGGTGTTTTATTATTTGAAAGTCTTGAGTTTAGCAACTTGCTTTGGCATGAATTGAGACATCCTACAATTACAGAAGTCTGTAGCCTGAATCACTGGCTATCTTTTTTAGTATGGCTGTAGTTGCAGCCCATTACTTGTGCTTCTGTTGCCCACGTTTATCCTCTTACCTCCTTTTATGAGGGGTAAAAACCTAAAAATTCAATAATTTCCTGCATATTATGAGATAAAAAATTTCCTTGATCATTTTTAGTGCAAGAAGAAAAGTAGTTCATAGATTTAGAAGCTGGTTTACTGCTCTGCCATAGCTTCTGTCTAGTGTGGAGCCACAGGCCATACAGAAGCTAGAGATGCTGAGGTTTACCTCATGAATTACTTGTAACACCAGCTGACAGTTTGGAAAATTGTCCAGCTTGTGCTGAATTTTGAGGCGGAATTATGACTTTCTTGGAGAATGGTTCATTATTGGGTCTATCAGCACTTCTAAGTTATCCCAATGGAAAGATTGCTAATAAATCTACAAAACAGGGGAAGGGAGAAGAAGGCCACTGAGCCAACAGCACCCATCAGCTTGTTTTTCTTATGTTGCTCATGAAAAGAAAGTCCTTTACTTTATGAATGTATCTTCTGACATTGTCATAGTTTAACACTTCAAACAGATCTTAACTATAACAAGTTTCTGCCCATTCTGTTACTGTAGAGAACCATATATGCCATTTAAGGCCATTAACATTTAAGAAAGGTGTTTTCTCGGCAAGTGTCTTCGAGACATAGGCGTGGCTTCAGAGAATGTGTTTGTTACCCACCCTGGGGACAAAGGCATGGAATTGGTTAAATGTCCTGTGTTCTTTTGCAGGAGAGACTTTGTTTGCCTCATCACATTCTGGAGGAAAGGGGTCTGGTGAAGGTTGGCCTCACAGTTCAAGCTCTGCTTGAGTTGCCTGCGTTGAAAGTATCTCAGCTTTCTTCCGTGTGACACGGCTTCTTGGCAGCTGGACAATTTCCCATTTGCTCTGTTGATATGGATTGCTTTGAGGCAGTTCAGCCTCCTACAGGGGAACACCCAAGCCATCAAAAACTAAAATCTGTCCAGATGCTGTAGAGAGCCTTACTTTGGAGCTGTGTGTGTGAAAACCTTGGAGTCAGTTCACAGTTAAAAGAATATAACTATTCTTTTTTTTTTCCTTTTGTAATTGGATGTACAAAGAGAATGTGGTAGCATCAGGTTCTCTTTCTAGTTAAGTTAAAAGCTGCCATTTAACATCTCAGTGTTAGAGTTAAATGCTGGATTTCTTTTTTTACATTGAAAATGTTGTTTGAATTACTTTGGGAAGTACAAAGCACCACCCCCCTGTCACTTTAATTTTTCGAGTCAACCATTTGATTTAAAGATAAGACAAAAATGTAGCAATGGTATGATGGTAAAAACATGAGCAACTGATCACTTGTAATCCCCTTTCACTCACTGAAAGATTAATATTTGCGTTCTTTGTTTTTTGCACTCCTGATTGTAACTTACGCGCTTCTGACATTGCCAGTATTGAGTCTGAGTGTATGGTGATTACACAGAACAGGATACAATGGGAAAAGGACACAGTTTATTGAGTTTTTCCAGTCTTCTAGGTTGGTGCCAAATATTTTTTTTCAGTTGTACTGTAGATTGTTTACATGTGAAGTGCCTGTGTAATTGATAACTCTTAATAGTCTTAAACATTTTTGAAATTTCTTTGTTTAAAATAGATAAAATGGAAATTTTTTAATATTTTAATAGTTTTTTTGTAAAATCACTATGTGAAGATTTAAGTAATACTTCACATTTTTGATGTTGGCTGTTTTAAGTTTGTTGCACAATTTAATTGGTTATTTGTTGTCTAATAATTAGAAAATACTGTAAATACTTTTTATTTATGATATTTAATTTGATAATACCTAATTACTTTTGGTTTAATGTATTGTTGGACAAAGAAAACGTTATCTGCTTTTCTTTGTTTGGAACAAACGAATACACATGATGAATAAGACATGAGGACTAGTGATTCATACAGAGTAATTTAGGACATTTTGATAAAACTGCCAAAATCTCAGGTTTACGCTGTGATGTTCAGGATTTTGTGTAATATTGCTCCTGATCTCACATTACATTTTTACAACAGGTATATCCATAAATTGGTTGGGAAGTATCAGTGTTTATCTTTTTAGTGTTTGCAGAATTTATTGTGTAATTTACATGAGTGTGGCATTAGCACACAGGTCAGTTTGTACAAATGTCGCTGTGCTGAGACATTAGATTGATTGATAAATGTGAAAACGAAAAATTTCCACTGTGGTGGTTTTTTGAAACTTCTGAGTTCATGTATTTGTTTGCTTCTGCACAAATTCTTAGTGTTTTGAGAACATTTTGAAACCATACACAGTTGAGTTCTTCTCTAAACAAATTGCAAATAATTTCATAATTTTGGTAGTAGATCTGTTTGTATTAGTTTGTTCTTCATTAATAGGTAGCTCAATTAAAAAAATGTTTTGACTGCCACAGGTTTTCTAATTCAGGCTAAGTTATTTTCAGTTGAGGGATATGTTTGCCAAGCATGTGACAAGATTTGGTTCTGTTCTTTCCAATTGATCAAGACCCCGTGTAATCTAATTCATAAAAGAATGAGGGAGGAGTATTGTGTATTCCTTCTACTGTAGTCCTTATAGGCAGTAGCTGACAGGAAAAATAACCTTTTTCTGATGTTAAGTTTAAAAAACCTATTTTTAAATCCATCGAAACAAGTTGGTGTACATGTAATAGTTAAAATCCACTATTGTTCATATAATGTTCTCTTAAAATACAGCTTATGGAGAGGCTGGTGTATAAATTAATTTGCAAAGTCCTAGATATAAATCTTAGGTTAGATAAATATGTGGTTAAGGAAACTGGATTGCTTTGACATTTGAAATGCTATATTTCAAATCTATCTCTAATTGGTTTTTATATCTCTTCTTAATGGTTATTTTAACAACTTCAGTCTCTATTTTCATTAAAGACACTATCTGAAAAGTCATGCAAAAACTAATGAAAAAGTTATAATTCACTAAGTAAAATGCTTGCCTGCTACATTTGAAGAACCCAGCCATTGAAAAAGAAGTCCTTGTCTTTCATTCCACTGTTGTTGCTACTACCAGAGCAAACTTTTAGTTCAGTGTTAGCCATGGAAGTGCTAATTATAAATTGTCAGTTATCCGAAAACTGATCTCCGCTATTTCATTGTCATATTTAAAAACGTTTTCTGATCTTAAAATAACTTTTTTCCTTCTTGAACTGATTTTATTGAGTTACATCACAGTGTAAACATTAAGAATTCCCTTGAAGTAGCATGGCAGCTGCTTACCAGTTAGGGATTTTTAAGGTCATCTTAGTAAGTTGAAAACTGGATGTGAAACTTATGTACTCATTTTAAACTGAAAACTACTAAAATACCTTGTTGTTGTTGTTTTTAGTACTCTGAAGTTCTTCCCCACAGACTTTCTAGCAACAGTCTTGCTTTGCCATTCCTTGGAAATTATTGTGGCAGCCTTCTTGCTTATGGGGAAGGATAATCATGATTCTTCCAAGGCTTCCCTTTTAGCACAGCAAAGATTAAAGTCTTCAAGTACCTTTAGGAGCAGTCTGAGAAATGATCCACTGTGCTTGGATGAATCTTTTTCTCATCTCTAACTGCTTTTACAAATAATAATAATAATAATAATAATAATAATCTAAAGCCTTGCTAACATTGGCTTGTACCCACTGTGATTTCTTTAGGAGAAATTTCAAATATGATGTTAAAAAGATTTGAATTTTAAGTTTTCATTTCCAAGCAGCCTGTGGAAATAGTTGTGTCTTCTCTGTACAAGAATTTGCATACTCTACTCCTTTCTCCCTTTCCTTTTGATTCCCAGCATCTTACTTATTTTTGTTCATTCTCAGATCTAGTGCATTCATGTTGTTGGTTACTCTGGGCCACTTTCCTCCTTCCTCTTTAACTTTTTAAGAAATTTTTCCAGTGGCATTGGTGAACTATTGTGATTCCAGAATCCCTGCTCGAAACATTTGCAATGTCTGAGATACGCTTTTCTCATTTAGTTCAGGATGTGATGCCATTGCTTAGTACTGGTATAGCTGATAGGATTCTTAAAAACAGAGCCCTGCTCAGTTCTTCTTGCACTTGTTCAGTTTTCACGTATGACATGAAGAAAAGTCAACATTAAAAGCTTTAGGAAGCTGCATTAATTTTCCCTAATGAACTTAAGAGTTAACTGCAATAATGTGGCACGAACTGTAAATTACAGAATGAATCAGCATAGTGGCTGAGCTTCTGTCCTCGTGTATTTTTTCTGTTTTATGTCACTGGATGCAGTATGTCACACGACTGGTCTTTCACTTGAGCAATAATGTCCCAGATATGGCGAGGTCTTAAAGCAGTGACAGTAAAATAAGTATTGCGAAGTGTTGTGTCTTCCCAGAGAGTATCTCAGAAATGCTTCTCATCTGTTCTCCAACACTGCTGATCCAGTGTGCTCACTGGGGCACTGCTGGGGATGCAGAAACCATCTAGACTCCTGTATCTGGAGGCCTTCCAAAATCTAACCAAGAACTATGAGCATAAAATAGGGAGCAATTGATTTGAAACAATAAATAGCTGACATGAATCGTAAGAATTTTTTTTTTTTTTAAATCCTAGCCTTACTGAAGTCAAGGCAGGTTTTAGCTGTGACACCAGTAGATTCTCACCTTTTTGATTTGTGGAACACCTGAGCTGGAGACCATAGCAAACATGGCTTAAACTCGTTTGACACTAGCAAACTTTAGTGTCAGATTCTTGACTAAAATAGTGATCTCTGGTCAGTCAAATGAAGTTGCAAAATGTTATGTGGATTCATTTAATAAAAATTTTCTGATAAGCCAAATACAGTATTTAGATGGTAGGAGAAATTACATTGAAGCGAGGTAGGAAGTTGTATTACCTCAATAAAATTGTAGGTGAGGACAACCATTAGTTTTTTACTGTACTAAAAACTTTATTTCAAATATCATATAATTTAGTGGCAGTTTCCTCAGATTTTGACGTAAATCTGTAGCCAAATCCGAACAAAAATGAAGACATCTGTTTTCACTAAAACAGAACTTCCATGTGTCTTGGTGGTGGTACTGAAGAGAAGGATGAGGGTCTGGCACTTCTTCCTTCTGCTGATTCCTTAAATGTTTGTTTGAAAGGCTGATTCCACTGATTTCAACTGAAAGCAACCTGTGGGAGTTTTTAGCACTTCTGCAGATAGGAGATGTGATTTGGTATTGGCAAATCAAGAGTCACTTTTTCCTCACCAAGTAAGGCTAATGCCTGTGTTTCTTTTAGAGGATCTCTACTTGAAAAGCAAAAGCAAATAAACACACCCAACATACACAAATTTAGAATTTAAAAAATGTCATTAAGACCAGGAATGGGAAAGGCAAATTATAGTTGTCCAAGGAGAGAGTGCTCTGAGTTGATTCCATGTTGAATCACTTCACCCTGAAAAGCCTTCAGTCTTAGTAGAGAAAGGAGGACGTGTTTTGTAGCTGAGGGATGTGGATCCTTTAGTATGTGGAGCTTTCAGTAGAGCTTAGAACAACGAGGAAATTGTCATCTTTGTGTTCCCAGAGACTGTTTGGTTTGGATGGCTGTGTCCCAGTACTGCAGGAAGCGTGGCTCACGGTGCGGGGAGCACTGCCCGTGCCCAGCCCTGGGCAGGGGACCTGGCAGGTGCTGCTTGTGATCCCCTGGTTTTGTGTCAGTGAGGCCTGCGCAGGACAACTGCTGACAGAAACACCTCCTTGCTCTTAAAGAGATGCTGTAACCTGAACAAAGACACCAAGTGATAAATTTGAGAGTAAACAATAATAAATGCTTACCAATATTTAACTTCACCAGCCGTAGATGATGTAGTGAGGCAGAGGAAGCTTTTGCTCTGGGAACTACGGACCTTTCCTGATTGAAAATTGCACCATGGCTCTGAACAAGTTCATGTGGCCCTCGTGCACCTCCATGAGAGAACGAAAACAACTTTACTGGGTTTGTTCCATATGCAACAAACTGGGTCATGTGTAATTCATTTACAGACAGAGGGAAAAGCGAACTGTGTTCTTAATGAGCAATGTTATGGTACAGGTTTGTTTTGTGAAATACGAAGATAAATTTCTCTTCTTGTGAAGAAAAATCCTGCTGATCTTCACTGCTTAAATAGAGAATATATGTGATTAATTGAATTTCAGTTTAAACTTGCCACTGCACAGGAGCAGTTCTGGCTCCTGTGTTTGTTACATAATAAAAAGCCCTTTGCTTTATTTAAGTATTTAATATTGTACAATTTTGGCAACATATTATCATAAAATTGTGGTTATATGAAGTGTTTGTTCCCTCATTGGGTTTGACCATTTTTTTTCAGCATGAGAAGCAAAGGGCAGTGCAGTGAAATTGCTGCAAGCTGCCTTATCAGTTTCTAGGGAAGGAACACCAGTTATCATAAAATGACATATAATCAATCATTTTTAGTTCAAATGATATATAGCCAATTACATTTTCAAAAAAGTATTTTCAGAGTGTTTTTTACATTTTAGAATCTTAATCTTAAGCAAACACCAAAAATTTTTTCCATGGTTACTCTAGTATCTTAGCAAATTCTAAAGAAGAATAGCTCAGACTGACCGCAAATTTAATTGTTTTGGAAAAATTTTGATTTTGGCAGTGTTAAATTTGCAGTTGAACTTGATCAGTTCAAAATCTTTTCCAACCTAAATGAGTCTATGATTGTAAGACTTCAGTGAGACCAGAATTTCCCTCCAGAGTTTCATAACTCAGTTACAACATAACGTCAGTCATTTAAAGTAAATTCTTGGCACTAAGGAGGGTTTCCTCACTTCATTCAAAGCTGTGTGAAATAAGGCAAACATAACTTTTTCCATCAGAGTTTTATGAAGGCAGATTGTAAAACAGAGAATATTTGGAAATGCCACAAGGATACATTTTTGCTTTGTTTCATTTTAAAATGAGTGAACCAGTGAAATATTTCCAAAATTACTATATTTGTGTAGGGTTTGGTTGTGCCATACCTGGCACAGGAACTTGCAGTAACTGTTCAGTATTAATATGTATTCTGAAGCTGTGCAAGACTGTGCTCTTCACGCGCAGATGTCGATGCAGTTGTGTTTGCTGAAGGGATGTGATACTCGAAGCATTCCTGCAGCCCTGGGAATTCCTGGCTGCAGCTGTTCTTGGCTGTGGCACCAGCAGCAAAGCAAGGCCGAGATTCCCAGGAGGAGCATACACAGGTGTAGTGAAAAAGTGTGGGTTGGTGGAATACATTGGGAATAATGTGAATACTCTTTACTATGATGTAATGTCTAGAACAATGAAAATATGATTGCTTTACAATTATCATTCAGTTGGTATTCAGTTATTTTATTTTGTAACTTGTGGTTATAAAACTCAGAAGATGCAATGGAATCAAATGGTCAATATGTAAATGTGTGCAGGATGTGGCAAAAGTAGTTCTGAGGGCACAGCTGGAGAGCGATCATTAAAAATAGATGCTCAAATTGTGTATATACTTGCAAAATTTTTGATAGTGCATTTCAATTGATTTTGCATTTCATGTTCTTGTAAAGTGCATCTTTCACACTTCTGGAGATTGTCTACTTGTACTATACTGTATTAAGCCTTTTTTCAGGATTTCCATTATTGCTGGAGCTTCCAACATACATGTTTCTTTTGAAAAATGTTCTTACTGGTTTGTTTTTTTTTTTGTAAATAGCGTTTTGTATTAAATTTGCATGGATAAAACCCACATTTCCAAAACCAGTGTACATACGCTGTGTATAAAATACAAACTGTTTCATAATTTTCATGTAGTCAAGTTATTCAATTTGATTTCATTTCAGTTTATATATTTGTAGTAAATAATGAGAATTTGTTGTATGTTCTCTCAAATGTCTGTGTTGTCATTTTGATAGATAAGTGACCTGCCTCATTATGTCAGGAAGTACGTCCTTTGACAAACAAAAGAAATGCTAACTCCTGGTTCAGGGAAGTAGGACACATCCATGTATGAAGTATGTTGGGATTTCGGTTTTGACCAACCGTGGTGAGAATATGCGAGGGTCAAGATGCCTTCACTTGTGGCAATATTTATACATTTACACACTTTCCTGTGAAAACCACCCAATGTCTTCTAGCGTATATATTTGAAACAACATAGATTTTTGAATCTTGATAAGCTTAAACCAGTACAGAAATTCCTCCCAAGAGAGGTGATCTGCTTCCCTTCTGTTCCCTGGGTCTGGCAATAGCACAGATAATCTTCTGTATGGTTTGCAGTCACCAATTGCTTGATCCAGCATTAGGGAAACAGAACTGCCAGGTTTGGAGCTGTAGTTGAGTTATTCAAATGTAGGTTAACAGAGAATTTGATATGACCAAATTTATTTTACCTTTATTTCTTTTTGATTATTCAAAGATGTAGACAATTTTATTTTTAGACCTGAATATTGAAAGTAAATACTCTCTTTTGAGAGATGTTCTTCCCTGTGAGACCTCGTTCTGCACCTGCCCACACCCAGCTGCTCTTTGTTTTCTGATGAGGCACATTTGGGGACTGTAAAGCAGAAATTGAGGAACGGCATTACAAAGAAAGTGGACACCATTCCTTGACAAAAGCATCTCAACAGCTGGAACTTTCTTTTGCAGTTACCAATGAGGGGTTTGTGATTGAAATTCTCTGTAAGTCTGTTGTTCAGTTTCCAGCTCTGAAGAAAAAACTTTCCTCTTATGAAAAGGCTTTTTTGTATGTTCCAGGGGGATGTACCATGTTCAGAAGCCTCTGTTCCCAGCTGAACTCCATGAAGTTCAAGTCTGATGAGGAGCAGCTGAGGGAGCTGGGGGTGTTTAGCCTGGAGAAAAGGAGGCTCGGGGGCCCTTATCACTCTCTACAGCTCCCAGAAGGGAGGTTGGAGCTAGGTGAGGGTTGGTCTCTTGTCCCAGGTAACAAGCGACAGGACGAGAGGACACAGCCTGAAGTTGTGCCAGGGGAGGGTTAGATTGACTGTTAGGAAAAATTCCTTCTCTGAAAGGGTGGTCAAGCATTTACCCAGGGCAGTGGTGGAGTCACCATGGCTGGAAGTGGTCAAAAGCTGTGTGGATGTCGCACCTGAGAAAAGAGTTTAATGGTGAACACAGTGGTGCTGGGCTAATGGTTGAACTCAATGGTCTTAGGAGTCTTTTCCAACCTTAATGATTATATGATTCTAAGATGAAAATTAACTCTGTCCCTGTTGAAACCAAGACAATGACATACTACCATTTTTATCTTCCATGAAACTGTTAGAGCTACATTTCCTATCCTTCAGTAGTCCAAAGATGTTTGTTGCTTTTTCTCCTAATGCATTTCCAGATATTTTTGTTCTCCATGGTTAGTGGAAAGTGAAATCCTTTTGCAGCTTGAGTGAGAAATACTGATATCTTCAGTGTAAATGTTAATTTGTGTTAATAAGAATATGACATTCCAGATAGACAGGTATAAATTCATGAGCTGATGCCGCGTTGTTCATTTCATCCCACTCCCTTTTGATCGCCTAAATCTCCAGCTCTCAGAAAGAGAAGAAAAAGGCAAAGCAACAGCCAACACTGTCTTTCCTAGCAGAAGTTTCCAAGTGCATGAACTTCTGAAGAATACTTAATAAGACAAACCCTCCCACACTCCATGTATTCTCCACCCCCTAAGGAACGGAAGCAAAAGAAAGCAGGATTATCTCAGAAAACTTTCAGGGGTATAATTTGGAAACAGATAAGTAGTATTGAATTCAGTTCCAAATAATGTTTATGTGACAGCTCTTCTCCTCCACTAACCACTGGGTGCTGGGTCTAGCTTGCACTTTTCACTGTGTACTGAAATAGTGAGTGCATTCTGTTCTGTCTCCAGTAAGGACATTTATACAGTGATGAAATTGAGATGCTTCTGCCAACAGTGATCATTTTGTAATTTTTGGCTCAAGCAACATAAACTTCTGTTTCCCAGGAATATCAGTTTAGATGATAGTTATATTTTTTTTTCTGGTGAAATGATAGGGGAGTTCCCAAAGTTTTCTTCCTCCTGTATATGCAAATGGGATTACAAAAGAGAGGTAGCAGATAGACCACCCCAGTGAATGAACCATAATTTATTACTCAGTGTTATTGCCCTTCTGTGAGCAGTGCCATGCTGGCCTGATTATCCGTTTTTGTAGTATTGCCTGTATATGGCATCATCAAGCCTTATTTGTGTATTTGGGAACTTTGAAACTCCCATTCCCAATCTTTACTTTTGCTAGTGGCTTAGAAACAGCTTTATCACACAGACTGCTTCTGATGTGTGCTCTTTTTGATAACTTGAATTAACATCTTATTCCAAGTACTTTCATTGCAAATTCAGAAGTGGTGGTTGATACATAAATTGAAATGGCAAATACTTGATTTAGGAAAAATACTTGATTCTTTCAGGATTTATGTGCCCCCAAACTAGGTTCATTCCATTTTTTTTTTCTTGTTAAGTTATTTGGCCTTTCAGATACCAACAAATTGCAAGGAGTTCTGTTTTGACTAAAAGCAAACTCAGAATTGCCATAATGTGCTTAGAAGACATCTATAAAACAGCAGATCTTATCACTTCTGTTCCCACAGGTACAGATGGGAAAAGAAACCTCGCCACCATCTGGCTTTTCTCACTTGGACTTTCACATAAACCAAGAAAGCCTTATGCACAGAAGGGTAGATTTAGTTTCTCTAAATACAATTTTTTAAAAACTAAACTTATTATTGTCTTTTTAAAAGCCACAACAAATTCAAGTCTAAATTGAGAGTTTACTCAACAGTGGTAAAAACATGAGGTATTTTTCACTTTCTGATGGACTGCATCTGCTTGACAATATTGCCACTTGAATTTTCCTGTGTTCACTTCTGAGTGCAGGTTGTGCTCTGCCTGCAGACAATGGAGCCCCTTTATTTTGGCCAGAGAACTGCTCCTGTGCTCTGATCTCCAGAACTACAGAGCATTCTGGTGTTTGCCGCTTTTGCAGTTTGTTTATACAAATAAACACTTGATGCCACTGAAGCTGTTGCCCTTCCATGCTCGTAAACATGAAAAAGCCAAGCAAGGGATGCAGGAGTTAAAAATACACATCTGGGCAGTGCTCAGGGCTGCCTGAAGGAGTTTCAGCTCTCCACCAGCTTTACATCAGTGTCACTGAGTGCAGCTACATCCCTCCACCCCCTCACCAAACTAGGTGAGCTCCACACCTGCCTCCCCTACAGGGCTATAACACATTCTGCTTAGATTTTAAACCAGCTGCCCAACTGTTGGTATGTTTGACCCATCCCTGCCAGGAGGGTGGAATAGACAATCTCTTTCAGTCCCTTCCAGCCTCAGCGCTGATCTGCAGTGTCCTGCCCTGCTTGCTGGCTCTGGGCTCCCCAGGCTGGTGCCTTGGGAAGTCGTTGTTGGTCAGCAGGCTTTAGACAGCTGTGCATGCTGGTTTGTGCCAAATCCCTTGGTTTTTTAGGAAAATGGCTGGGGAGCACACAGGCACTCTTTGTCAGCTGGTGGAACAGAGGGTGGGATGTTTCTTCACAAGCAAGAGCATCATATGCGCTGATATTTTCAAAGTGAACAGCTGGATTGAAATGAAATGTATCTCAACTGCTGGTTAATTTGTCAGGAATTATGTGATTTTGATGGACTGAAGGAGGAATCTAAAAGCATTTTTACCCTGCCCCACACCACACTCTCTAGTTGGGCTCACAGTTTTGAGTGGACAGTTCATGCACTGTGGTGCCATGAAAAGCACCCACAAGAGGTGCTGTTGCAGACCAGAAATTTTTTAGACCGTGTAGGAGACAAACTGCAAGTCAAAATAAGGCATTTGAAATTGGGCTGTCAAAAGTGATTAAGGCTGGGGAGTTTGTTTACTTGCCTCCCACCCAACAGGAAGAAGACAGTGGTTAACTTGTGTTCTGTTGACCAGTCCTTCTCACAGGGGACGAATTTCTGACCTCTGATGAATGTTTTCCCTGCCAGACATTCACAGAAATAAAGTGTAGGGGAATTTGTTTTATGCTTGATACTCCCAGACTGTGGAATAGGAAACCAATGAGGGACAGATGCTGTGGACTGGAAGATAAGCCAAGGCTGTGGCTCATTAACTTCAACAGGAGCAATGTTCCTTTTGTTCTGGGCAGTGTCCTTCCTCTCCTCTCCTCAGCACACTCACAACCAGCACAGTATCCCCAGTGCTCACCCCCCTGCCCAAGGCAGGGCAGGCCGGGCACCAGGCTGAACTGGCAGCTCTTGAGACAGCAGGTCCAGCTCTCCTTTGCTACCTGCAATCCCAGCCTGTGGAATTAAAGGTGATGCCCTGGAGCAGCAAAGCTGTAACCACTTCAGTGTCTGAATGCCTGTGGAGACTTTCCCTGCTTATCCTTTTCCTGACAATGTAGGGGTTTATTTAAATATGTTTTGGTTTATAATGAGCCGTATCATATGTTTTGGGCTGAGCCAATGCCCGGATTAAGGGAGTTCAGGCCTTGAGGGGCTTAGTGGGCAGTAGGACTTCACAAAGAAAGCATCACAGGGCACCTCTGTTCCCATGGCATGTTCCCAGGGGCTTTCTGCAGAGACAGGTGGTGTAGGACTGGGAGATGCTTCTGAAGAAGGAAACTCTTCAAGATTCAAGGCTAGTATTTGGATTAAAAATGTATTGTAAAGTCACGGCTCAATCAGCTTGTGGGGAATTTAGGAAAGTGCAACTCAATTTTAGAAGAGGGCAGATTGCTGCACCCAAAAGGGTTAAGGAATGTCTTTCACAAAAGCAGGCAAACTACTGAGATCCTTTCATTAAAATAAATATTTTTCTTTTCTCTATTGCAACACCTCTTTCCCTGTCAGCTAAAATCCATCTTGTAAGTAGAAGTTGATTAATATATTTATGAAGGATTTGTTGGTATATTTCTTAAAGCCTGTTGAAATATTTGTTTCTCCTGTTTTAAATCTTTTGAGTAGTATTACTCAAATTCACAAAGTCAACTCTTAACACAGGGAAAGCCCCAAGAACAGAGCATAACATCAGTGAAAGTCAGAAAAGGGAACAACTAGGAAATAACATGATGATCTTTGGGCTTAATCCTGCACACTCACAAGAGCCTGTACCCGTGGGACCTCTGTATTTCTCAAGCATTAGATGTCAGTTACAAGGTGTTAGCCAATATTTTTGTTTGCAAGAGCAGTCTTTAAACTGTTTGAGCCCTGCCTTCAAGGTGAAACTGGAGCACTCAATCTTTCTTACCAGCAACTGATCTGCAATTAAACCTTCCCAGCCTGGGTTTGTTTTGTTAAGTGTTGATTCACAGCAGAGACGTAACTCCTTAGATTCCTTTAGCCCAAGGAAAAGTGCAAATGCTGCTTGGTGAACTTCTCCCAAAGGAAAACCCAACACGGCCTCTACTGAAAAGGATCCTCAGGAGACTTGCGTGGGAATGGCCCTCCCAGGGCTCTGGCTCTGGAAATGTGCTGTGCTTTTGTAGAGATTTGAGCAGGGTCAACCTCAGGTCTGGTCGCACTGACCTAAGTCTTTATCAGTACTATAAATTGTTGGTAAATTATCTGCCAGAAACATCTGGCCCCAACATCCCAGGGACAGCTCTGGCCCGAGCTGGTGTCTCCCACTACCAGAGTGGCAGGGACCGCTCACCTTTCCAAGCACAGCTGAGTGGGATTAGCCAGACCACCCCCTGAAGGGGGTCTGTGTGTCCCACCCTCGCCCCCCCTGCAGACCACAGCCCTGCAGCAGCTGCTGGATGAAGGAATCCTGCCAGTAATGCCTTCCAGAGGGCAGAGCTGCACAGCAGCTCACCCATCCCCCCTGGATTACTGCTCCTCTGCTTCCCTTTCACTGTTCCCTGATGTGTGCATGCTCCTGGGCTGTACAGGGATTTCAGTGCTACTAGAATAGGCTGGTCTACCCTTTTTCCCTAATCATATTTCCTGCTGCAGAGCAAACCTATGTAAGAGCATCCACAAACCTGCTGAGATCAAACCTCTTTCTGATTTCACTGGCCAGGCGGTGCTGGGAAGACCAACCAGCTGTGCCTTGGAGAGCAGTCCTGCCAGCACGTCCTTCAGCACAATGATTTACAGCTGGAGAGCCAGCATCTTCCTCAGGATGTGAGGTCTGAGCTCTCAGTGAATCAGCTGGATCTCACCAGTGTCATGTCAGCCTGTAACTGCTTGAGGCAGTTTTCCCCATCAGCTGAGTTGCTGTCTGAAAGCAGCAATCATCTGGTCAGGACCTTGGTCAAAGCATATTTCACAGGAAATAACAATGGAGCGAGTTGTTTCTTTGATGAAGGAGCCTCATCCAGTTTGAAAGGACCCAGTGGAAGCCAATAACAAAATTTCTCCTTGGATAAAAAGTGTTTTACTTTCTGACACTTGTGTTTATTTTTGGGGGGTTTTCCCCATAAATGAAGAAGTCCAGCGGTCATCTGCCTGCGGACACTTGTGCCCAGCTGAGGTGCTGATGTTAGTCCAGGATGTGCAGAGCTGCAACAGTCACCACATTGCAGGCGATGGGAGCTGGGAGACCCGTGACCTCCGAGACCAGCCAGGATTGCCAAGGTTTTCCCATCTGCTGGACACTGAGCCCCCAGCCCTGAGCCCAGACCCCGATTGCAGCGAGCCCCTCCGTGTCTGCCTGTGGCACTGTCCCGCAGCCAGGCAGGGCTCAGCCGGAGTCACAAAGCTCTTCAGGTCACACCAATCAAGATTTTCCCAACCAAATTGCATCCTGTGATGGGAAAATCCCTCACACGTCGTGTGGGGCTGTTTGCTACAACCCACATGTGCAGTGTGCTTTGCTGCCTGGGAGGGGATGTCGAGCCTGACGTCTGTGAGCACTGAGTGTCTGCTCTATTTCTTCATGTGCATCCTACACACAGAACACTTTCAGGCTGCCTGGTCAGATGCAGCTGATTGAAGCTTACTCTCTAGAAACAGGAACACATGCAGGACTGGTTTTTACCATTTCACTGTTACAGCTTTCTTTTTATAAGAGCTAATAAGTATTTTGTCTTATACGTTACCTGGCTTAAAGGAAAGTCCCAAAGTGTGATGGTAAGTTATAACTACTTTATATTATTATTTTATTTTGTGTGTGTGTGTGTTTGAAGCTCAGCTTAGCTGTTCAGCCGTAGTGCAGAATATGGATTTATGCATACCATAATTTCTGTATAACTTTGAAAGAGTTTTCCAGCACCTCTTTAAGTGGCACCGATGTTTGTGTTCTTGAAATAACTTTGGTTGCATCTGCTCAGAGTGCAGGGTGATGTTCAAGTTGCAGATTTTCAGGCAGTTGTGTATATATATGTGTGTTTATGCTATTGTTGCACCAATATATGTCTCATCCCTTTCAAGCCACGTTCTGGCTGTTCTGAAATCCACCCTGTGGTCATTCCTAACTTAAGTATCTTCCCATATTTTCCCTTTTATGGGAAAATTTAAACAGCATTTCATATAATTAACAGTCTGTAGGCTTGTCCTAATGCAGCATTGGCTTGCTGTCAGCAGATATCATGCAAGGGCTCTCTGTCCTGGTCAAGCAGTTATTCTGGGCTAACACTTCTTTCTTAGGGGAGGTGTCAAAGATCTGCATCTGAAAAGAACAAATCCTTTCAGCATTTCTGGACTGTCTTTTCTTTTTTTTCTTTTTTTTTTTTTTTTTGGAATAATTTCTTCTCACTTTGTTCACTGCCAGGCCAAACTCTACTTTTAATAAAACATTTCACAAAGCAGCTTTCAACAGCAGTAAGTTGTTGATGTGAGCCACAAAGGCTTGGGCTGCTGTTTGCATTGGTGACCCCTGGTCCCCATATGGGACTGGGAAGGCACGGGAGAGCAGGCCAGCACTGTTGTCCCCTCAGACTCCAGGAAAACCTCCTGCCCCCAGGGAAAATGCTATTTTATATGCCCAGGGTTGCGGCTCAGGGTTCAAGGACCAGTCTGTGAGGATGACCTGGACCTTGCCCTTTCTCTTGCATGTGCCAGCTGCCCTGCTCAAGCACTGACCCCTGTGCCCATCCCTCTGGAGCTGGCTGCCACATCCTGCTCATGGCAGCAAAGGCAGGATTAGATTCTGGCTGCAAGGTGCCTCCAGGGCTCCCTGACTGCATTGTTATTGGGAAGGACCACTTCTCCCAGCCAGCCTCCCTGCGGTGCCTGGCTGTCCTGGTGTCCCTGTGGATGTCCTTTTCCTACATGTGGCCCCAGCAGTGACTGTGGGGGTGACGGCTGCTCAGCCCCTGGCAGATCCTGCTCTGCCCGTGGCACCAGCAGTGCTCCATCTCCATTGGAGACGAAGGCAGGAAGCAAAAATGAGGAGACTGGGGGATTGCCAGATCCCCTGGCAGCCCAGGTCAGGGCGTTCAACTGTACAGAGTATCTGTTTTTTCACTTATTACTCCCATTGCACAGTGATTGCACCAGAACACCTCTGCCAACACCTCTGCAAACTCTCTGATGCAAGGCATTGGATGGAGCTTAAAGGAGAAGGAAAGGGAGATTTATTTTGCTTATCCCAAGGACTTGGAGGCTTGTGGAGAACAAATCCATTTTAAAAGACAAGGCAGGGAAGCAGAAGCCAGGAGGTTATTCTCCCTTTAAGATGGCCTGAATGCTGAGTTGCAGCACTGGCTCCCTTTGCTGCCTGTGCCAGAGCCATCAGAGGCAGCTGATCCCTGCATGTCAGGAATGCTGCTTTGCCCAACACGTTGCCTTCCCCATCCACACACTCGGAGGCCAACCTGCAGAGTGCTGCCCTGCTGCCAGCCTTGTTTTCACAGTTACTGTGACAGCACTTCATGTGAAATCTTTCTACTTTAATAATAACTCTCAACCTGGTTTTTTATATGTCTGTCTAATTCTGGAGCAACCGGAAAACGAGACTGGAATTACTTACCGCTGGGAGTAATTACTTTTACCGCAAAAGGGGGTAAATGCTGCTGAGATAAAATTGGTACAGGGCAGGGCAGGTGGCCAGTGGAGATGGTAAATGCCTGCCAACAGGATCTGCTGGAAGGAGGCTGGGCTGAAACCTGGGCATTCACCACAGGCGAAAGGCTGAGGGTGGCCCTGGAAGGAGTCACAGTGAGGTGTCAGCCCCTCCCAGGATTTTGCACTGGAAAAGTGATTGAATGCCTGGCTGCCATTAGTCACGTCGCTCTGGTGACAAAACTGCTCTCATGGAAAGGCACCGGGCTCTTGGCACGATGCTGCACTCAGGTTTTCAGCATCAGGGTAGCAGCCAGCCTGGGAGCTTGCTCTGCTCGCTCCAGTAACTGCAGCTCAGACTGGGTTCAGGACTGCACCAAGATTTAAGACTTCTGCCTTTCCAGGTAAGCTCAGTTTTGAAGCCGGGCTCAAAGCCACGTGGTGGGAAGATTTTGGTCTTTCCTAAGGCAGCCTCTGGGCCAGGTGGGGGACCAGTTGTATCCACCTTCCCACTCAGCAGGCTGGTGGATTTGGTGGGAGGAAGCAAATGGAGGGTGTTTTCTAACTCTTGATGAACGCCTGCATGGTCAGAGCCTGGTGCCCAGGAGGCTGTGGTTGGCTCCTGCCCGACCTGCGGGACAGGCAGGGGGAGATGGTGTGGGTGAGAACAATTTATCTTTGGATGTCTTCATGTTCTCTGCTCCAGTGGGGCTCACAGCTCAGTCTATTGGGTACGAGGTGTGATTTCTGTCTGCTCTTGCCTGAAGAGCAGAAAGTCGTCCTGGAGCAGCCCTGGGCTTTCCTGTACAGGGTCTGCAGTTCCCCCTGACTCTGGGCAGCAGAGATCTGGGTCTGCAGGCAGGGAGGAGCAGGAGCAACAGGGGAAATGGCACCTTCCTGGGGAACAGGGATGCACAGATCTCCCCCATAGTCCCTGTATCCCCTGGCAGAGCCGGCCATAGCCACAGGACCCCATTGCACCCAGTGCTGATGGCGCTTGGACCGGCCAGGTCTGCCAAGAGCAGCCATGTGGCAGAGCTCTGTCTCTGGTACAATGGCTCTTTGTCCCCCCCAAACACCTTCTGGGATCTGTGGCAGAGCCTTTCTGTTCTGGAGATATTTTTGAGCTTCTTTTACATCTCCTTCTGGATGTATTCATAGCCCATTGCAGTTGTTGCTCTGCCAGTTCTGTGTCTTCACTTCAGTTCTTTCTGTAACACCCTGGTGCATTTAGCGGCAGAGTTTGGGCCCTGGCATTCCAGGCTGTGCTTCTGATCCTTTTCCAGCATCTCCCCAGCCTGCCCTGCACACCCCCAGCCCCTGGAGCCCTTTTTTCCTGCAGGCTGATTCCCAGGCACTCTTTCACACGTTGGTCAGCGCTGTCTAATTCCTCAGCCCTGCTTTGTAATTCTTTTCTACAAAAGTTTTACATGCCAGAGTACACTCACCGAGTCCTTTATTAAACCCGACACTGTGCCATGACAAGAGCTAAATTATTCTCATGGTCTCTGCTAAACCCCTAGCCTAAGCCCAGCTGCATCAGAGGGAGAGTCAGAGCAAGTCCTTGTGTGAGCAAAGGGTACGTGCAGGCTGTGGAAGAAATCGTTCCAGGAGTGAAAGATGACTCAGTGTGAAGACAGGAACTGGCAGGTTGTGGATCCTTTGGTGCTCCCAAGGTAGCAGACACAGGACACAGAGACCGTTTCATCAGGAATTGCAGGAAACTGATGATGGATTTGTGTAAGGGGTGCCTCGTAGGCAGTGGGGAGGCTGCCACGGAGTCAACTGAGAGGCAGAGGGAGTGTGTGACACTTGACTTTGGGCTGGACGGGTCTTTCTGGGAACAACGCTGATTACAGAAAGCAAAGAAACCAGCAGAGCCAGCCCCATGGCAGCTGTCTGGTTGGCTCACATGACACAGGCACATTCAAACAGCTGCTGTCCCTCCCTAAGATGCCGTCTAAGCCAGGAGAGTAGCCATCAGCAAAGAAATATGGAAAGCTGAGGTCTCCACTCACTAGAAAAATAAATATTGACACTGGGTATTGCTAGAGAGTCTGGATTCCTTCCATCATTTCCTGAAATCCCATAACAGCCACAAGTGTTTAATTTATGAATGCAAAGAAGGGATTTTTTTCCTTGCAACACTCAGTCTGTCTCCAATGCCCCGTGTTCCTTTTCCTAGCACTTGTCCTTGTGGTGACATCCCCTTTCCAGTGCAATCCATAACACTGTGCTGGAGGCCACAGGTCTGCTTGGAATTACTGAGTCCTTTATTCCAGCGCCTTGGAAAGAGCTTCTTTAATGCAAGTTCTGTAAAAGAGACTGATTTCTCTGAAACATGAGGCAGTTAAGAGGCTTTTGCAAATCATCCATTTTCCCTGCCACTGGCAATTTCAAAACTATCCTTTTGAATCAAATGAAACATGCTATTTCATACCAAATGGTCTGTTCATAGCTGGAGCCTTTCAGTTTTTTATTTCGATGACTAGGAAGCTGCTTCTAAACGTGGAGGTTGCAAAGCTGAAAGCTTTTATTTTGAACTATCACATCCCAATATTTTAATCTAGGTTTACAATGGATTGCTTGACAGAACTAATTTAGCACAAATGGGATGAATATATCAAATATATTTTAGCAAAAAAGGATTTGGCCCATTTTTTATATTTAGCTTCATTAATGGTCTTTGCCAACCGCTTTGCCATTTGCAATGAAATATTTCAGCAATGATGCTGCTGTTCCTTTATTTCCTCCAACACAAGCAGATTTTTACAGAAGGGCTTTTTAATTTCTGCATGAAGCTGCATATCTGTCATTGTCCAAGAACCCAGCTCAAGGGATTCTCAGCTCCTTGAAATCTCTTATTCAGCCTGGTGGCACCCTTACAAGTTTGCATTCCCTCGGCTTTAGTGCTTTTATTAATCTTGCCCCCACAGAGCAGCTGTGAGGCTCTGGGAGCTGACCATGCTCCAGGAGGAAGAGGAAGCTCCTGTGAGATGTTCCTGAGCACACAGTGACTCCAGGAGTCACTCACCCAGCTGACAAATCCTAAAAAATCTCATTCATGAGCAAACCAGACGAGTCAACTTCCGAATACTGTTGCAACAGGGAAGGCAGACAACCAAAGGGGAAACAGTCCCTGTGGCTTTGCTCGTTGCTGGGCTCAGGGGAGTTTTGCTGCTGATACCAGGGGCCTCCAAGGACAGGTGGGCACAGGGGACACAGGGAGGGGCCGAGCCCAGCCCGGAGTGATGCCACCAGGCTCAGCTCAGTGCACAGAGCTTTGGCAGGGAACCCTCCCGATTGCATACAGGGCTTGCTGGTGAGCCAGAGCTGGCCTGGTTTTATTTATATCTTCTTCCATGAGTTGTCATCACCTTATGATGGATTTTTTTTTGGTAACTTATACCCATTTACAGAACAATGAATAAAATGTAAATCGCCTGCCTGTCCCTGCCCTGACCTCGAGGCCCTGAGGCTCAGGTCCAGCGCAGCCAGGGATTGCCCCTGCCTGTCCCACAGCTTGCTGGGACACTGCTCACAGCTACAATCAGTAAGGTTGGTACCAGCCAAGGTCTGAGCCCTGTGCAGAGATGTGCCCTGGGCCACTGATGTCTCTCCCACCCACAGGCAGTGCCTCCCCTCAGCTTTGCTGGAATGGGGCACGGATCCCCTCCAGTGTGCCCTCAGCCGAGCTCCTCCAGGACCAGCTTGGGGGTTGCACCAACACTGGCAGGGTGAGGAACACAGCAGGAACAGCAGATACCAGCACAGTGGTACAAGGAGAGGAAGAGAAAAGCATCTGTGGTTTGCAAAGGGAGTTGTTTTGGGCAGGACGTGGCCAGAGCAGCTGGACCAGCAGGCACTGCACTCTCTGCTCCTGCCTGGGTGCTCCAGTGCTGCTGGTTGTGTTGTGGAGCCCTATTGCTGCAAATCCCAACTACGCATTTTTTTCCAACCTAATTTTCTCAGGAATTGACCCAGTTCTAGCATTTGGGAACTGGCATTCACTCTCCTGGCAAATGTTTTTTATTTGTTCCAAACAATGTGTCCAGTGTGACCTTTTCTGCTTAAATAGCTTACACAACAAGAATACATGAATGCTAAATTCTAATCTTGCATAACTCTGAAAGCAGAACCATACATTTACCAGCAGCAAGGGACTTTTTTCCCCATCCTTTGCAGAAAGTAAGAAGGAAAAGCCAGCACTGTGCAATTTCAGTGGAGGGACAACTCACCCATAACTCCTTTACCCCCAAAATTCACAGGGCTCTCAAGGAGACAGTGTTAGCACTACACATTTCTGCATGTCTTCGCACACACGCACAGAGAAATGGAGAGGACACCTGGCACCTGGAAAGGGGCCTCATCCTGCCTTTGCTGCTCCAAAACATTCTCATTGACTACAGCTGGGTAGGGATAACATATTCATTCAGGCCTCAATCCAACAGCGATACCGTAAGTCTTGTGCAGGTGCTTGGAGGACACTTTTCTTCCTAAGAAGAAGCACTCCTTCAGTTCCTGATGCCATTTCTCATGTCCTTTGTATGCCTGAACTCTTTCTCAAGGTGCCTGAATTTGGCCATGGGAAGAGTCAACCTGAGTCAGAGAGCATTGCTTGTCAGGGCATGTGCACCACAGCTTTGCTCTTCCCGAAACATGCCCATTGTCCCTCCTGGAGGGGAGTTGCTGCAGTCAAATTCCTTCAGCTCACATGAGGCAACATGGCCATGACTGACTCATGTACTCCTGGCCATGACCTTGAATGATCCTTAGCAGAGCAGCAGGAACCATCAGATGCTTTTTCAGCAAGGTATATTCGGTAAGAGATTTCTCACCCGGGGTAAACCAGGGGTGGTTGAAGCACCTGCTCCTTGCAAGAGCTCTCCAGGCTGGGGCAAGGGAGGGCTTGCAGGGTGATGCAGGAAAGGAGGGATGAAGTAAATGGTGACAGGCAAGGTGCGTGGCTGATATGCCTGGCCACAGCAGAGGGGTGAGGGGAGGGATAATTCACTGTATTTCCTGCAGAGCCCCAAGGGCCAGGAGAGGCTGGATTTGCTCCAGAGCCAGCAAGCTTATGGGAAGGCTCTGTGGTGGGTCACACTGGGGATGGTCCTGGGGACCCCCAGGTGGAGCCACATGGGCCGAGGCGATGCGTGGGGCTGCAGTGAGTGGTGAGGCTGTGGCTGCCAGCTGCTGGGGGCAGCTGTGTGTCACTGCCTCTAGCAGAGAGCCTGCACTGATTCTGCCATTTGATTCTTAATGAATCACTTCAATATTTCAAACATACCTTTGACCACCCACTCGAGCAGATAACGGCAACAATTAACACCAGCACCTCATAAATCCCAGCAGTTTCCTCTGGTGCTCAGTAAAGCCTCTGACTGTGTGGCCGATGCCATTACATTGCAATGTGACATCTGATCCCTGGGGAGAACAGAGAGGAGTCTTTAAAAACCACAAGATTTCTGTGAAATACAAAGCTCTGAGCAGAGCAGACATGAAGCTGCCGAGGAGCCCCACACTCCAGAGGTAGATGGGCTCCCATGCACTCAGAGGTCCAGGTAAGAGCACTTTGATGGTTTTAAACCTCTCCGTGAAAAGCCTTTGTTTATTTTTACTTGCCTTGTGAAATCATATGATTATATTCAAATAACTGTGCTGGAAATGAAAAGAAGCTTTCTGTGCTAACACTCACACACAGCTGGTGAGCAGCAGCATCCAAGGACTGAGTTAGAGCTGCTGCTTCTCCCAGCTCTGTAAGCCTTCTCTCCTTGTCACGGCATCCTTGGACCTTTCTGAAACACAGACTCACTGCCTGCAGCCAGGTTTGTACTGACATAAGTTTTATGCTGTGTTTGATAGGTTAAAGAAGTAATTCCTGTAATTTCTTCTGCCTACACGTTCTCATTTCACACTGAAACAGAAAAATTACTGGTATTGCTGTAATAATAATACTTATGTAATAACTATACTTACGTGATGGATTTATGTGATGTAATAGTTATAATTATGTGATGGACTGGGGGGATTTGATATTAATTTAAATTGAAAATTTGCTGTTCAAATTGTTGTGTATTTTTAGTTGCTGCTATGTGTTACCAGCTAGAATTTCTGGTTTATTTTAATCACATACAGGTACCCTGGCCAGCACAACCTGCCTCCTCCTCTGGCTACCGTGAGCCACTTTTTCCAGTGATGGGGGGTTTTAGTTGGCCCCAATCCTCAGATTTCTAAAGATCCCCCTGACGTGAAGTTCTGTCATGCAGCAGAGCCCCACTTTCACATTGCTGTATGGTAGCTGTGGGTGCTGAGGAGGATGCAGCTGTGCCAGCATCTGACCTGGGATTTCACCCACCTAAACCAGGCTTGTGTGGGCAATATAAAGTGAGTTTGTTTTCTGAATACATCTCGGCGATAAATTGCAAGCTCCCATTGAGGTTGCCAAATTCTTACTCAAGTGGAGCTCAAGCAGTGGCCTCAAGGTTCCAGGAAGATTAATGTCTATATCTATACCTATTTATATACCTAGATCTGTATCTCTATTTAATCTATAGATCTCTCTCATCCTTCATTTCTATCTAATCTATACCTACACGGGTATTTATATGAAAAAAATTAAAACCCTGTCAGAATCCATGTGCTTTCTGGCACAGGGAAGCATGCTGAGCTGAGGTGTCTGTAGGCAGTAATTCCTACCTACCTTCAGCATGAAATCTGAAGGAAGGCGGAGCCCCCTCCCTGGAAACTCTGCTCCTCTCCCTCTCAGTCCCCATCTTCCCTCCAGCAGACCTGCACAGGAACAGAAATTTGTCCCCTTCAAATATTGCCATGACAACTCAGAAGGATTCTCACAAGCATTCCTACTATTCCTACCAAGTCCTGGAACAGGAAAGGCACAAGGTGGTGATAGCTGCATAAGATGTGTCTGTTTATTGGATAAGGCAAGGCTCAGGCATTCTGATTTTGGTTTTTTTTAACGAAAGTATCATTGGTCCAAGGCATTTCCTGTGGCAGGGGGTCAGTCGCTTGGTTGAATCACTTTCCACAGAAGATGTGAGACAGAGGGCTGGTGATTGGAGTACAGGCTGACACGCTTGGAGGGTGGAGAGTGTACTTAGCTGGCCAGAAACTATTTCAAATGAAGCCATGTGTGGCCATCACCAAAAGTTGCGAAGAGAAGTCCTCTGAGAAATGATTAATCAGCCTTGGTAAACAAGTAAAGCCATGCTTGTTGTCAGTGCTGAGCCTGCAGAGGGAACACCAGGGCCCCATGGTAATGCTGAAGCTTTGAACTCCGCTGTGTCTCCGCAGCCCCCTCACACCTGCGCTGCAGGACTGCTCTTCTGACCAGCACTCGGCCAGTGGAACCCCGACCTCTGATGGCTCCCTGGAGGCTTCCCGTGCTCCCCGTGGCTCTGGTGTGGGGCTGGGTGTTGGCCTCCTCCTTCCCCACCACAGGTAAAACCCAGTGTGCTGTTGTGTCGCTGCCTAACGCCTGCTTCGTGTTAACTTGGGCCCTTTGTGGAGTTTGTCCTTCAACCGAAACTTTTGTGTGTGCGCATTGCTGTATGAGTGGCTGGTTTATAAACCTGTAATCCATCATCTAAATATATTATTTGTTTAGCGGATCTTTTTCTGAGTGAATTTGAAAGGAGAAGAGACTGCCTTTGGTGCACAGCAAATACATTTGTTTGATAGAGAGTTATCAAATATAAACACTGCTCGGATACATAAATGCTCCTGAGCGTGGTCCCAGACAGACAGACTGTGCTAGGTGTAAGAAACACAAGGCTTATTCATACTTGGAGAATAATGCTTCTAAAAGAATACTTGCTCTGCAAGCTATCACTCACGGCAATGGCACTTGAAGCACCCTTTGCTTCAAGCCCTCGAGCATCTCTTTGCTGCACTGCACCTTCTGGCTCTTTTGGCTTCTGGCAGCTGGCACTTTGCACTCAGAGAGATGGTGAGCAGGTCTGGCCCTCCCTGCTGGAACCAGTGCATGGTGCAGAGGTGAGAACTTGCCCAGGAGGCCACTGAGAGACTGCCTGTCTTGCCAGCCACCACGCACAGAAAGCTGCCAGCAAACCCCTGCTGCCACGCTGCCTTTGAAATGGGTTCCAGAAAACAGAAGTGTCACCTCCACGTCTCTGAGCAGCACAGGGAAATGCAGACATAGAGGTGGAAGATCTGGGGGGACACCTGGCAGGTTGCCATTTTTCCACTGGCAAAATGGGTGGAAAATTGCAAACCCCACCTGCTGCTTGCACCGCCTCAGAGGGCACGGTGTGGACAGAGGTGGTGGGGGGCAGCTGGGGACAAGCAGGGGTTTGTCAGCAAAGCAGTGATGTTGGTGGCAGCGTGCCCAGCAGCCAGGAGGGGTGGCTGTGAGGGCAGTGGCTGTCTCACAGCCAGCTCAGCATTACCTGACTCACCGCCACAAACATCAGGGGGAGAAGCTGTTAGTTTGGGTTTTTTTCAAGGAACATCCAGGAGCAGCTTTCCTTCAAGGCTAGATAATGAAGTAGAGCATTTCTAGTCCTGTGTTCTGTATGAGTGATGTAAGTGAGACTGGTAATGTATTATTGCGAGAATGAGAAACTGCAAGAGGCAGTGCTGACATTTAAAAAACAATCAAATCCCAGAATGCCAGCAACATCCCAAAGAGAAGCTTTTCTGTTCCCTCTGAAATCCAGTCAAAATTCATTTTGCAAGAATTGCTGTTTACAATTATAATTGTTTTGAAAAAATACTACTGTTTTGCTCAAGCTCAGGATGTAAATAAATGTCGGAGCATTCTCATATCCAGTCAGAAATCCCAGTTCCGACCAATCTAATCCTCTCTTGACAGCTTATCACCAGGCTCACGACAAAGGCTAGCAGCTTTTTGCTTCCTTGTTTGCACTGCTGTGAGGCTCAGCATTTATACACTCAGGAGGAGCCTCCCAAGCACTTGCTCCAGTATTATCCTGAATTCGTCTCCTACTTCACCATCTAATGTAGTTAAAAATCTCCCATGGAGCTTCACATACGGAGAAAAGTGGGATTTTCAAAACTGCTGCCGGGAGTGTGTTTCATTTGGGAAAATTTCTGTAGAAGAAACAAATCCTCCAGCGATATACCCTGCAAACTTTCCAGGGAGCACATTAAAGCTGGATTTATGTCACCATCTTCCACTGAAAAATATTCTTATGGTCTGCTTTCACAATGGATTTATTAAAATAATAAAAGGAAAAAATGGTGTAAATCCCAATGAAGACATGAAAAAGGTGTTAGAGAAGGCAGTGATCTGGAGGCCAGATTCAAAGGGAGAATGGTGGTAATGCTGGACCGACACTGCCAGGAGATGGGCTCCAAATTCCTGTGAAATAAAGTGTATCATGCAATGAATATGTAGAAACCAAATGGATAATCTCACCTCTAGACAGTGGAGAAAAATGACCTTAGATGTTAACAAAAATTGGCTTTGTTTCAGCTAATAAAACTGAGCAGCCAAACAGCTTTTGTCATGTGAATAACAACTCCAGACAAAGCTGGACCTTTAGGACACATCTTAGTATGGAATTCATCCATACTTGCTTATTTATTGACATATATCAGCACCTTACAATACCTTTATAAAAGCCAGATCAACTGCAAAGGCACATTTTTGTATAGCTGACAGATGTCCAAAATACGAATGATTCTAATTCTCTGCTTTTTGCCTTTTTTTTTAACTGTTGTTTTTTTTTTCCCCCAATCATCTTTAATATGCTTGAAAGGAATATTTAAAGCCATATGGGTGATTTGTGTCTGTTATGGTAAAGGAATACAAATCCCCCTGACGGCATGCTTTGATCTGTCATCCTGTGTTGGTGTATGTGCTGAACACAACGTTTGCAGGGATAACTGTCCTGAAGGTTGGTAAATATCCTGAGTTGAAGGTAAGCAAATATAGGACATGAAAGGTCACCCCAGGACAGCACTTTTGCTTAAAACATTTTGTGTGTCAAAAAGTGGCATTCTGTGTGCCCTTTCAATGATCCTTGAGTGTTTTCTCTGAGCACCAGTAAAACTGGTTTTTGGTGGGTGGGCAGGAGCAGAGCTTGCGTTGCTTGTTGAGAACAGGGTATTAAACATGCAGGGCTGCAGCCAGCAGCACTTCCCTCCACATCCAGCAGCTGCGTTTCAACCAATCGTATCGACATATCATACCAACAAATCTCATGACTGCTTTGTGTTTGTTTTCTTCACTTTGACACTCTGTTGTACCCTCTGCTTTGTTTTTAATGTAGTTGCTCCCCCACGAGACCTTCGGATCACTGACCCTGGGCTCCTGGGTTCTCTCGATGTAGAGTGGAAACCTCCACCCCATGTACAAACCTTCAACGAATGCACAGTAAAATACAAGTTTGAATACCGCAACACCGGGGATAGAGACTGGAAGGTAGGGCAAAGCACGAATTAATCCTCCCAAACCAGGGCTATTGTTCTGCCTTTACTTCCTGCACAGTTTATTCATTTCAAGGAGGAGTGGAACCAAAGCTGTTCCACTTTTTCCATGAAAAACCAGACTGTTTCAGTGGTTTGAATGGGAATGTGTTTTGGAATGTAACAGCAGCAGCAGCCAGGGAAGGGTTTATTTCTGTCAGAGGGCTGGGTATTTGCTGCCCAAAATAATTCAATAACATTCCTCACTGTAAAAGGAAAAAAAATGACTTTTCTAAAGCATCTTTATGGGGCTTGAACTGAAACAACAGATCCTTAGGGATGCAGAGCAGTGAACAAATAAAAGTTAAATTTCATTAATTATCCTAATGCTCTAACATTGCCTCTATCCAGAAGTGTGTTTTAATTATCATTTACTTCTCTCTTTTAGATATGGTTGACTCTAACTCAGCTCTTTGATAAAATTGTCAGTCATCTCTCATTGATGTGAAGCAGGGCAGTAGCAGGCACAGCACAGGAAGGGTTGTTGGAATATATTTTGTGAGTGCTTAGAAGAAGAAAGGTGCTGCAGGGTTAGGAAGGTAAATGGAATGGGGAGAGAAGAAACCCAACAGTGGGAGCTGTTTGGTTGGCACAAGGTACTGAAGAACATGCAAAAAATATGCTGAGGATCTCCCCCAACAATCTAAAATACAGATTGGAATCCTGAAAGAAAAAGGGACTTTTTGTACAATCCTAAGTCAGGAGTGCTAGAGGGCTTGCCAGATCAAGAGACCAGAGAAAGAGAAGGAGCAATCAATCAGGCTGGCAGTGCTGTGGAGCCCAATTTCTTGCTGGAACAGGTCACCTGCTTCACCTGCCTGAGCCAAGGCTGCCAGGCTGTGCTCAGCCACCACAGAAATGGGGTAAGGCCCAGCCATCCCATGGAAGCCTTCAGAGGTGGAAAATCCAGTTTTAGCTATGGACTGCAATTGCAAGGGCATGGAAAGGGGCTCTTGGACCTGATGTCGGTCACGGTGCACCTCACGCTCCCAGCTGTGCAGCAGCGTGCGTCCGTGCAGATTCCTCTAGGATGATTTTAACTGCAATTCAAAAGAAAAACATATGCAGTTTCAAAAAACACATCAGGATTCCTGAAATCATGAGTAGTAAGAGTTTCTTATATGAGACAGATTAGAACAAAATCACCTCTGACACCTTGCCAAAATCTTGACCACAGATAAGGTCATGAAGAACAGTCAGGCTAAAGAAAATCCACCGGCCATCAGTAGAAGCAAGCATTGATATCTGTTAGAAATACCTGGCTCAACACAGCTCTTACACTTGGGGAGTGCTGAGGGCAGCCTGACTGTAGGCTGTGCAGTGCAGTTCCCACTGCAGCACACGGATGCATTTTATGGCACGTTCCCTCCGTCCTACGTGGGCTAACGTGACATTATGTCTCATCATTTGTTGTAAACCTCGTCAACTTCATTTTCCTTGCATAAAGTGGAGTAAGGCTGAGGAAAAAAAATAGAAAAACCTTCAAAGGGGGTGCTCAGAAAGTCCCACAAAAGGTGAAGCCCAGTGGTACACTGTGGTGGGTGAGCCTGTGCTGTGCTGCCTGGCTGCTGGTACACCCTTGCAGGATGTGGTTGGGCTTCCCACAGAACCGGCCTTACAAGACTCATTGTTCCTTCTGTTTCTGACTATCTTACACCATAAACAAATGCCTTTTATCTGGATTTGTGGTGGTATCCTCCTCAGGTCGTCCGCAGTGCTCCTTGCTGTTGAGGGTCCCATTAATCAGCCTGCTCTGCCTCGTCATTGCTGTGTCCTGTGGGGTGAAGGGACTTGCAGCCAGCAAGGCTGGCCACAGCAGGTGTAAATTGGTGCTGGAGGAGCACGGGGCAAGTGAGGCAGGACAGAAATGTAAAGAGACAATAAAGCACACAAATGAGACTATTTGCAGCTGGAGCAAGAGCAAGGGTACCTAAATTCTGCAGCCCACTTAGCGACAGAAGAGGTGCTTAAACATCTGTCTTTCAACCAGGTTATTTTTACTAGGAAGTTAAAATTCAGAGTTGGATTTGACCTCAGCAGGACCGCTGAAGTGAGGCTGCAGACACTGCTCAAGGGACGGTGTACGGATGACGTGGAGGTGCAAAGTGACTGGATTTATGCCACCTTTCAGGTCCCACCGCAAGGTTAGGAGCAGCCTGTGGTACCTGGTGCGGTTTTGTGCTTTGCATGAGCATGTTGCATGAAGCAGTGCTGGCTTGGGGGTTCCTGGATGGATAAGTCATTGCAGGGCTTGCTGATGTTTAAGACACCAGAGCAGCTCTGCTACCAAAGGCTGTGGTTGTGGTTACTGGATACCTGGGGCTCGTTTCCCTCTGCCTGTGCCCAAGCTCTGCTCAGCTGCCCTGCGAGAGCTCCACTGCTGAATGAAAAGATCAGTTAAGCATCTTTCTGCTCTAAGATGGACTGGCTTTTATGAGAAACAGACCACTTGGCAGTAACATTAATAATGTTGACTAATAATGCATTTTCCTTTCTTTTCCTCCCTTCTCTTTCCATTTTCTATCTTTCAACTGCAGCACACATTTGTTCAAAGGCATAAAACTGTATTTTTGCTGGATCTGACTGGTACGTTGTTAAATAGTGGTTATTTCCTTCTCATTTGACAGGAAAACTGGAATCAGAGGTCCAGAATTTCCACTGCATCTATCATGACTGGGAATACCTGAAGTGCACCTGGCAGCCAGGTCTCCTCACACCTCGTGGTGTACAATATGGGCTATATTATTGGTATGTAACAGCAAAATAGGAAAACATCCAGGCAGCAATCAAGTGAAGCACTCAGAGTACAAAAATGCCCCAGTAAATAAGCTTTTATTGCTGGCAGTGCTACTGCCCGATTTACCCAGAATGAGCCGAAATAATGTCCCAAGCAACGCATGCCTTCTGGCAAGAAAACACCAAATCCTTTCTTTCTTAAAATCAGGCTTCTGCTGACCTTTGCCAGGAAATGCCTTCTCACTTCCTCCTTTCCCTTTATTCATCCCCGTGAGGTGTTTTCTGCATGTTGTCCACCATACTTGTGCTTTCTCTTTGCTGAACACACCTGAATAGTTCTGGCTGCACATTTCCCATGATCACAGTGCATATGTCTCAATAGGACCGGGTTTAGCACGAGGCTACCAAGCTCAATGAACCCTAGACACAGAGTGGAGCTTCTCAGCAACTTAGAGTTTTAGTGTTCAAATATATTTTCATAGCCTCAGCACGTCTCATACAAGCAAACATGCTGCCACAAGGTAATAATAATAATAATAATAATAATAATAATAATACCTATTTCTCAGCTGTTTCTTTTAAACTGGTGCCTAGATTCTATTCTGCAGGAAAAACATAGCTAGAATTAGTGGCTTGGGCCAAAGTAAATACTGTATTTGTGCTTCAGCTCCTGTGATATTATGGAAAGGATGACTTAGGCTGGGTTACATGCCACTGGGCTATGTGGAGAAAAGCATAGCTGAATTTTAAGAGGTTCCATGAAATAGTCTTCAAAGCAGAAGCACTGATTCAAAACCATTTTGCTGACTGCAAAGATCTGCTTGAAGGAAACCATGGAAATGCATGATTCATGCCTAAAAGGAAAACAAACACTAAAAAAGCCCAACCTTTATTTAATTGCCTTCAATAAAACCAGGCATTTGGATCTGGGTCCCATTTTATCACAAGATTGCATGGACACCACGGCATCCTTTGATCCCTGTGAGCAAATTTTTATAGTACTAGAACATGAAGTTTTTCCCCCAAACATAATGTGCTATGCTGGGAGACTTCTGTTAAGTCTGGAGTACAGGGGCCAGATTCAACCCTGCCTTGAGGACATAAACCAGCAGGAGTCTTAAAAGGTAATAGGAAACACCAGTCAGTATTTCCTGGATGGAGCCAGCAGCTCAGCTTTGGGGAGTGGCCCCCAAAGGCAGAAGGGACAGGGTTGTGGTTGCACATTAGGTAATAACCAGCAAACCCCTTCCAGCTGCCACCCTGAGTTTCCGTGTGCCCATGGAGAGCCATGGGACCTACCTGCAATCAGCCAGAGCAGCTCAGCAGCACTCAGGACATTCATGGCACACGTCGCCTGCCTAAAACCACTTCATTTTGGCTTAGGAGGGTTCCTTTCTGCAACTCCAGAGTCTGTGGCTGATGGTGCAGGAAGGGCCCTACGGGAGGGTGACTGTCTCCATGAGCAGAGGCCAGATTCCTCCCCAGCTCCAGTCATAGAGTGGCACCTCTTGTGCTCTTGTGCTCTAGGAATGGGTTTGGGGAGAGCCTGACACAGCCTACAAATCAACCTGGGAAGCTGTCTGTGCGTGTTAATTTGGTGTTTTCTCTTCTCCACACTTTTGCCATAGCAGGAGTCCAGGTGATGATCCACAGCACTGTGTTTTGGACAAAGGGTGGGATATGGGCAATACTCAAGGCTTAGGTCCGATCTTAAAAAAAAAGGTTTTACCCAAGTAGTAACTTGCTTTGGTTACTTTTTTCTGTCTGTTTCCCTCTACACTGCTAGGTACGAGGGGCTGGACCACGCGGTGCAGTGCGATCACTACATCCAGGATCACGGGATAAACATCGGCTGCGTGCTGCAAAACCTCAGCCAGGCAGAATATCAGGATCTGAACATTTGTGTCAATGGTTCGGCAGCAGCCATCCTGCTACGGCCACTGTACACCACCCTTCACCTTCACAACCTCGGTAATGATGGCAGGGAAGCAACAGGGGACTCATGTGGCCACTATACACCCCAAGCTCCCTTCCTGCATTAGGGGTTTCAATTAAATATGTGCTTTTGTAGGTGGGTGGTTGGAATGTGTGCACTTCCCCCAGGGAAGGGGCTGTGCCAAGCAGGACTTTAGCTTCCAGGAGTGTTTGCAGGCAAGCAACACCACCCAGCACAACCCTGGAGGGTCAGTGGATGCCTCCAAGTGCTGTGTTTGGCAGCTGGACAACTCGAGACATAAATGGCCTTGCTGGGCACATAGCAGAGCAGCTGTGGGGGTTTTGGCTCTAGTAGCAGAGTCACAGAGATATCTTCATTTACTCCTGATGGAATTGAAACCACTGCTCCACTCCTTGCAAGCACGGGAGAGATCTTTAGGCTTTGCTGTTCAAACCAAGCTAAGGTCTGGGGTGAGCTGCGTGCGAGGTGTGATGGGGTCTGTCGGAGCAGAGGTGGATTTCAAACCCATGAGAGACAGGGAAAGGGAGCAAAGCACGGCATGATGTACAAACATTATATGTACATGGTGTTTATTACAGACACCATGCTGGTGCATTCGCCTACATGCCAGAAGGACAATTAGCCAGTCCTCCAGCTGAGCCACTGGGCTAATGAGCAGGATTTCTGAATTCAGTTAGTGCTGCCACGTGCTTCGCGTGTGGCTTTGGGCATTTGATATAAACTTGGTTTATGTCAACCATCCCTTTCTGGGATGCAGAGAGTGTGAGGCCAGCAGTGCTGTGGAGTGTCACTGCAGGGGCCGAGGCTGCCCCGGCAGCACGGGGAGGGCTGGCGGCTGCGAGGGGAGCGTGCCGAGCACAGGGCTCACACCCCCGTGCTTCAAATCCCCTGCGCTACAGCCCAGAGCAAGGACCTCATCCAGCCCGTGCGTCAAGTTAAAATAAATAATCCACCCTCCAGACTCTGCGACCTCTTGCTCCTCCAGCATCGTGGCTGAGAGCCAGGAGAGCTCAGAAATCCCATCAACGGGGAAAAGGGACAGAGGCTGGCGGTGATGAACCGAGGCTTTTCCACCGCGAGCTGTCTGAGAGCACCTCCTGACCTTCTCTCTTTCCTCTCCCCTGCTATAGCAAAGCCCTCAGCCCCGAAGCAGCTGGTGGTTTCCGTGTCCGCCGCTGAGGAGCTCCTCGTGGCCTGGAGCCCTCCGGGCGGGCGAATGCCGCCGCACTGCCTGGAGTACGAGGTGCAGGTGGCAGAAGATGTGGGGGAAGCCACGGCTGCCTGGGCGGTAGGGACAGCACCCGGGACGCCCCAGGGAGGGGAAGGGGCAGTGGGGAGGCTCGGGCTGCAGCAGGGTGTGGGTTACCCTGGGCACGGGCTGTACGCAGTCCCGGCGGGCGCTGCCGGCGGAAATCGCTGACCGGCTGCTGCACTGCACATGTTCCTCCTTAACCCCCTGACCTCCAGCTGCAGCTTTGCTTTAGCAGTAACAGATCCCAGCAGGAGGCTCCAAGAGAGCATTTCCTCGGACCTCCTGCCTGTTATCTCAGAAAACTGTCATCGAAGAAATTCAAAGGTCGCTGTGGTTTGTTTCCCTGAGCAGGGTGGCACAACTTGAACCAAGGAAACTATAATTCTAATCTCTCCAATGTCCCAGACCACCAGAAGGAGTGGTCTGGGACAGAACACATCTTTTATGCATGGTGCTTTTTCCTTGTGCATTATCCAGGTGCAGTTTGGACAGCAAAAATGAAAAGGACTAATTAATCATAGGGGACATCTGTTTTTTAATTGCCATATTCCACTCATGAATCTTCTTAGGTAATTAAAAGAAAGATTCCATAAATTAACAGGCATAAATGGCAACATACGCGATGACAGCTCCAGAAAGTATTTTCAGTAAATTTTTCTTCATAGTCATGTTATTTACATTAGCTTGTACAAAACTATTATGAAATCATTTAAAACTGCCAAAAGATAATCCAAAGGTTTACAGAGCCTAGAAAGTGTTCAGGAACATCAGGCCACACCAGACAGATCCTGGTGGTGGCACGTAATTCCTTGATATTTCTTCTTTCTGTTTTGTTTCTCAGCGTGTGTCGACCCAACTGGAAACTGCTGTAACAATTTCCAGAGCAAATCAAAGCCACGTTTCATGTGTTCGTGTCAGGGGGAGAACAAACATTTTTTGTGCTGACCAGGGCTTTTGGAGTGAATGGACGCAGGATTGTTTCTCTGGTATGGAAATCAATGCAAACAGTTCTTCTTTTACAACCCATATAAAACCTGTTTGGGTGCAAGTGCTGATGGCTGCCATGGGGATCTGCTGGTGTCCAGCACTGGAGGAGGGATGCTGGCTTAGTTACACCCTCAACCTCCTCCAGCACAGCCATTCCTACAGCTTTGCATCTCCAGTGCACTTAGCAAGCAAGCCCCCAAATATTAATGCTTCTGCAGCAGCACCTTTCTCTGCTGCATGGGGACAGCTGGGACAGACGAGTCACTGCTGAGCAAGAGAGGGCATGGGGTACTTGCGGTCTTCTCCACAGGGCATCCTCCAGGCTGTCCTGCCCCACAGATCAACTCCTTTGAACCCTGTAGGCTCTCTTGGGCTGTCCTCGTGTGCACTGGCTCTGCTGCAAGATGCAGAAGGCAGGGGAGAGGCATATAGCAGTGACTACGTCTATGTGCGGGAGATATATTATTACTCTGCGGGAGGATGTTACCCCACCCAGTAACATATACCTGTAACAAACAAACAAACAAACAAATAAAAACATGTAGGGTAATGTGGACACGATGAGTTTGCATCTGAGCCCAAGCTTTGTAGGAGGTAATATAATCCATTCTAACATCTTCTTACTTCCTGTCATTTATCTTTGCAGTGTCCAGAAAAGAGGACAAGCAGCTATTTATCCTCATTCCAGTTATCCTGAGTTTGTCAATTAGTCTCATAATATTTATGTTGATTGGCCAGTGCAAGAAAAGGTAAGCACCAAGGCAGCCTGTCCAAGCAATGTGCTTTTATGTTGGTGTCTATAACCATTTATAACTGCAGTTATAACTGAAACATCACTTTAAATGTCTAAGGGCCAAACATCAATAGATGCTCTAAGATTGGACACCAAACAATAGTTTATTTTCAGTAAACAACCTTCCTGAGTGTGTCTGTTTCTGTTATGAAATGCCCCTACAGCAACCCATAAACTCACTGCAGAGACTCAAATACAGCTCATAAGAGCTCAGACAGCTTCTGCTAAATGCAGCAGTTACTTGCATGCACAGCAGCATAAATAAAGATCCTATCATGCCCCAAACCACTCAAGAGCAGAGATTTGTCCTAGCTGTGTTAAAGCAGTGCCATTTTAATGGGCTAAATCCTCATTCTCCTGGCACTCTCATCCCAGCTGTTTACATTCATGTCAGTGGTGGCACGAGGGGAAAGCAGATGCAGTGGATGAATTTGTCTGGTCTTACTGATGATAATTACTTCAGGTCTGAGGGGTCACGTGGAGAGAACTGATCCCCCAGCACTGATAACTATTCTCTTTTCCTGATGGCCATATAGCATAAGCAAGCAGGAAGCTTTTCTAATAAGCCTTTTAAGGCATCACTCATGAGGGAGAACTGGCTCTAGAAATAACTTTGTGTGGTCCTCAGAGATGAACTGACACCTGGTTGGAAGTTGAATGCATGGAGTCCCAGACACACACTCCTTCATCTTTGCTTTCATCTGCCTTCCAAATGTTTTGGTTCATGAAATTTGAACAAAGTGTAGATGCTAGTGAGAAATCTATGGAAAGCAAGTGCCTCCTGCATTGCCACTGGGATGTGGCAGTGTCTGACAGGGATGCTGGAGCATGTCCTCAGCTCTCTCGGTGTTGGAAATGACAGTCTGTGTCCATTTCAGATCCCCAGCAGGAAAGCCATTGCATGCATCTGTGGGATGCTAACTCTGCCCGTGCCCGCTGTACCGCTTGTGTTTGGTGGGTTGCTCATGGAACACCATCCCAAGGACAGCCAAGGAGTCCTGAGCTTTCTGCAGCCCGGATGGGTCTTCCCTGCCTGCTGCCATTGGTGAAGCTGGTTGTTGCAACCCCACTCCTTAACAGGCCCAGGAAAACTGGAGGGGTTTACACTGACTGCAGGAAAACTGGAAGAGATCTAAACTGGTTCTGAAGCAAGGTGTTTCTGATAACAGGACAAGCGAGGAAAAAGAGGCAGTGGAAACTGCCATGAATAAAGATAACACGTTGTTCTGTGGGTTCGTTTGGGTTTTTCTTTTGTGAGGACTAGAAATCTGTCAGCAGGACACACACTGAAGGGCAGCACCTCACACACAATGCTACATGCATGCAAAAACCTGCATCCAGCCCCCGTACCCCACCTTGCTCTCACCAGGTCTTCCCTGTCCCCAAATACTCAGCCTGCTGAAAGCATCTAAATGCTGAACAGGAGCTACCCAAGCTATTTATTTCATTAGCTGATATGCCTTATCTGTTGAAAAGCTCAGGTGGGGAGGCCTTGAGAGAAACTTTTGCTATAAAGAGGCATGACCACAGCTTCTGCAAAGGACAGAAGATTCAGAGGAGAAGCGAGGGTTACTCCAGCAAATGTGACGTGGGAATTTCTCTAGGAAGTGGGCATTGGCACCAGAATTCAATGATGCACACCTGATGTTTCTCAACACCATGTAGTCAGCTGATGAAATTGCTGACTGATTTTTTTAGGAACCATTCCCTGTGATGATGATAGACAAAAAAAAATTTAAAAATCGTCACTGGATGAGATACCCTTTTCCATTCTGGGGTTTTTTGGTAGAAGAACTAACCAAGGCAAACACGGAGGTTTAGTGTGGTTTCATTTCATCTGAACAACTCTGAAAGCATATTTTCTTGCAGGAGCATTTATTCAAAGTGGGAATTTCTAATGAAGAGTGGAAGCTCAGAGAGAAAATCAAGTTTGTGTCAATCAGCCATATAAAGAGTCACACTAATCCAATCAGGAGCAAAATAACACAGCAAGTGCTGTCTTACACATCCAACTGCAAAATTATTCAATCACTATCAGCTGCTTCCACTGCTAAATGGGCAACAGCCCAATGTAATTTGGGGAGCAACCAAAGGAGGAAAGAACCAGGAAAAAAATGGTCAATGTACAGACTGAAGCAGAAATGAAGTCTCATGGTTGTTGTAATTCTGCTGAGACACAACCTCTGCCTCTACTGTCTCCTGGGGCTCCTGGCCAGCCACCATGGGATGGCTTTACTTTGAAAAATTTGGATTTTCAGAACTGCCATCAGGCCTCTGGTGTTCTGCCAGCCTCTTAAACAGTTAAAATGTCTACCAAAAACACGTGAGTACATTGTGAATGTCCCCAAGGGGGAAAGTAGGGCAGGCAGCCAAGCCCAGCCTGTTGTCCTGGGTGCCTCTGGTGCGATCTCAGCTACTTTACCAGGAGGGAATGCTGGGCACGGGCAATTGGATTGGGACAAATACTGCAGCAGCCCCAACCTGCTGGATGGGTTTAAACTGGGCTAAAGCCTCTAGTCTATTTTTCCCCCCAAAAAAAGGTAAGAAGGGAAGAGGAATTAAAGTGCATGGGTGCAAGTAAGAGATAGCAAAGGAAAGGCTGTTGTACCTCCACAGCTAGAACTCATCCCAAAAAAGATCAGAGCTATTTCAGTAACCACAAAATATAAAAGTTAGGCTGAAGCCTGCCTAGAAACCTGCCTAGTAACAGAGTGATAAATTAAGTACATCTACTTATGGTATCTGTACGCTGCAGCTTTACAGGAGCATTTAGGTAAGGAAAGCTGCGCTTGGCCCTAGGGCAGGGCTCCCTGCTCCCCAAACTCATCCCTGCAGAGGGTCCTCACTGCAGCAGCAGCAAAACACCTCCCACCTACTTTTCTCATGGCATCACATCTGCAGCATTGGCAAAATTTAGCCCCAATAAATGGCCACTCACCTTCCTAGCATCCCAAACCTCGCTAGAATTTCAGTAGTGTTTTTTTTATCCTGTGCTTATAGAATTACACTAATGTATTTCTTTCACACAGTAGTCTGTATTACAGTGTTTTAATTCATTTCCTGTAGTCCACAATTAATATTTTTAGTAAAGCACTTTTAAAATCCCTCCTTTGGCATGCCCTGCTCTTCTTGTTCCCAGCTGATGTCTGGGTAACACATATTTTTACCATCTAAGCTCCACATGTGTAGTGAGACGTCTTTGTCTTGGCATACCCACAAGTTTAGAGTCTTCTTTCTGTCTTTGACTGATAAAGTCTTAGAGCCATTTGTTGAAGAATAAACCCAACTTTTCCTACACAGCTTTTCTGTCTCTAGAGAATGTCAATACTTGTCACACATACCAAAGCACGATCCTGTGCATGCTGCAGGGAAATGCAAAATCCATTTAGTCTGTCATATTCTAACTGTTTTTGGGAAGTAGCAAAACAGAGAAGATGAATGCCAAGGTCTCTGAACTGAAAAATCACCCTTCTTCTCTCACTGAGGTATATGTTCACGCTGCCAGCAAGAGAATAATTTGAAAATCAGTTTACATTCTGTTTCCTCATATCCATCCTCATATTTTTTAATTTTTCTGACTGGCCTCTCAATACAAGCGTTTCAACCATCATAACTTGCCAATGGCTGCAAGATATAAAGCAAGGCCGGCATCTTGCACAGGAACATAGGGATTTCCACCTGAACATGAGGGGGAACTTCTTTATTCCCAGAAAAAGCACTGGAACAGGCTACCCAGAGAGGTTGTGGAGTCTCCTCTGGAGATATTCAAAAGCCGTCTGGAGATGATTCTGACTAAAGTGCACTTGGGGATCCTGCTGGAGATGGGTTGAACAAGATGAGCTCCCGTATTCCCTTCCAGACTTACCCATTCTGTGATCTCTCAGGAACTCTTTACTCCTCTTGCACCTGAGGAAATGGAAAAGTGGATGTTATATCTCACTGGATGAGGCATCTCTGCTGAAATTTTCCATCTTGTACAGGCACTAGAAATTCCATGGCCACTGGGTGTCAGCATCTGTGCTTGGATGCAGAGGACATGGAAAGCAGGTGCAGCATCGGTGCAGGCAGAATTCGGTATTTAGTGCATGAAAATTAAATAGAGGAGATAATGGCTCTGTCACCGTAAGAAAGAGGAGTCTTGTTCTTTCTGTACTGCTAAGCAGAGAGATGTCACCCCTTTGCTCCATCATTTGGCTCTGGTGTGACTGAGGGGTAACATCACCTTGTGCCTCGTGGTATCATGACCATGGCCCAGTGCTGCTACACTGACCAGACCTGCATCTCCCAGGGCATGTGCCAGCCAAAACCAGCCCCTGCCGCTGCCCTCCCCCATGCTCATGCCACTGAGCACCCTCAGAAATGTCCCATCAGCCCAAACTGGAGGTTCGGCCGTGCCCTGCTGCGTGTCCCTGCCTCACTCTGGCACCAGCTCCTGCACCCCTGAGTCACCGTGGATCTCAGCACCCATCCCTGAACCACTGCAGCTCCGGGGAGTGCCTAGATCTTGGAAAGACAACACAGCCCTTCTGGCCGCAACTTCTAGGTATCAAGGCTTTGGGACTGCAGTAGCTATAGACATAATCTAAAATCTAAAGAGCTTCACAGGCCATGGCAGGTTTGCAGCTCACTGCCTTGTGTGGCATTTGTACATTTGAGAGCACTGTCAACCTCTTTATTTCTATGTAGAAGCTAAATTTTCTCAGGAGGGCCTCTGGTTTTCACAGCCTCAAGGCAAACAAATACAGCTGATGCATGGGCTTAACAGAACAATTTGAGGCAACATATTGTGGCTGAGCCGTCTGAACAGCTGAAATGGCTCTGCAAACTGTCTGTGTCAAGATACCCTTCCCAGAGTACAGAGAGATAAAACAACCAGCTGAAAAATGACAGACACCACAAGGCTTAGCCCAAAATCAAGGATTCATGTCCCTGCCATTCTGGGCTGCTTGCCTCCTGTGTGAATCTGCATCCAGACACAACACGGGACTGCTACATTCAGGAAATAAAATGCCATTTCAGCAAGTCTTACACCATCAAACACATTTAAAAAAAAAAACCAAAAAAACCCCTAATTTTAAAATCTTAAACATGGCTTTGATATTTCCTGTCTTGATGGGTCTGCCCAGGAAACAATCTCAGTGTTTAAGTGGGTCCCACTTGCAGAGAGAGCTCAATGTGGGTGCTTCCTTAAGCTGGGAGGCTGGATGAGCATGGTGGCAGCGCCGCTGTGGTCCCCAGTGGTGCCAGCACTCATCTCTGACAGCAAGGACAGCCTGCACAGCACCTCTGACTTCTCTGAGATACCAAATGAGGTTGCATTGCCTTGCCTTTGATGGAAGGTGTGACAGGTTCCTGCAGTTGCAGTAAGGGGATTTGAGCCATGGCCATCAGTGATCATCCACAAATGATGGTTTTTGTTTCCTTGCCTGGGAGGCTGTGGTGGGAGGTGACAAAGGCATGACACATCTTTGGCGTGCTTGGATATCCCTCCTCACCAAAGCACCAGCGACTTGCAGGAGTTATTTTCATTTGGGAAAAAAAAAAGTACGTAATATCAGGGGTTTTTACAAACCAGGGAACACCTTCCTTTAATGTTATCTAGATATCTTTGTGATTTAAAAACTAACAAAGGGTGGCAGAATACTCTTCACTGGAATCCATGCAGTAGTGGAGAAAACATGCATAGCAAACAAACGTGCAGAGCCTGACCTTCCAAGGAATTACGGCCTCTCTCCGAGGCTGCTCTTGGCCATGTCACCCTCCCCAGGTACTGTCCCTGCATGGCCATGGCACACGAGTAACAGCAAACAGATGCCCCCAGTGTGTTAAACCACCCCGAGCAACAGCTGTCCTGCAGGAGACACAAACATCAGCAGCACACACAGATGTGAAGCTGCTCTGAATTTTAACAAATGCAACCAGGCAGTGGTCTAACGTGTATGTGAGTGCAACATGAAATGGCTACAGAAAAGTTACACAGGAGGAGGAAACAGAGAGAGCAGACGCAGGATCCCATCCTGTCTCTAGGTACCCAAACATCCTTTGCACCCTCACAGGGTCTGACTGCAAAGCCAGGGCTGCCCAGGGAGCCTGAGAGAGTCATTGTGCCACCAAGAGGTCCCCACCTGAGGCATGAAGCCCAGAAGGGAACAGTCCTTGCCTTTTATCCAATGATGTTCCAGCTCTTAACTGTCGAAATGGAAATATGTCCCAACCTTTGGGACTCTCAAATTGATCTTGGCTGGTAGCTGCCCAGAAGTTTGTGCCCGTGATGCCAATTTATTTAGAAACACTCACGCTGAGAAAACAATAACCTTGTTGCCTGCCAGGTTCAGCAAAGTTCACTTTTAACAACAGAGAGCTTAAAAGGCCAACAGCACAATTTACTTTACTGAAGAAAAAGCATGAAGTTCCTGGCTACAGCAACAAAGAACAGCTTTTTAAAAGCCAGGCAGTGCAAGCACAAAGCAGGCTCAGCCCTGAAAGCTTCTCACCAGTGTTTGCTCAACCACACCGGCTGAAGGCAGCCCAAAAGGATATTACCTCAGTGTTGTGACTCTCCTGAGCAGACTGAGACACCGAATGTCCATGAAAATGCTGTTGTATAAACAAAACACACTTACGTGACTGCATTCAGCCAGGCTTGGGCTAGCCAAGCTGGTTGATTCTGGATGCTTCTGAGAATGCAAGTGAAATATTGCTTCATACAGTTTGTGGCTGGCTCAGGACTGGGAACGTGCAGTCTTTGCAATGCCTTGACTTCATCTTGTCCTGCGTGTGGGAGATGCGCTGACTTGGCGTGGCCTCGCCTGCCTTCCTCCAAAATTGTGGCCTTTTTCATGGCTTTGCTGCGACTTGGAAGGCCCATAGCCCAAAAATAGTGTTCTCTCTTCAGGATGTTTGTTCCTCCCACACTTTGGGATGTGTCTCTGGGGCGGTGCTGCTGTGCAGATGGATGGCTTGGTGCCTGAGTTCTGCCAAACCAGAGGCTGAGGACAAATGGGCTGACTTGGGCCCTCCTGCTGTGCCTGTGGGATAAATTCCTGCATGAATGCAAGCACTGCGCCCTCAATAAGAATTTCAGCTGCTCTTGCTGCTGCCTCATCTGGAAGTGCAGTCCCAGACCTGGAATACCCCACTTGTTAGAAACGTGCTTCTAATTCCTACTTTATTTCCGCCCTTTCTGTATATCAATGCCTTCCTCTAGCTCAAATAGCTCCTCTCTCTCCTTAGTCAGAACAAGCACTCCCTGATACCCTGATGGAGAGCTTTCTTCGCCCATCTTTGGCTGCTAGGAGGAAAAAGCCAAGGTTTCTGCTCTTTTCTCATAAAAGGCCCTGCCGGCCTTGCGTCCCCACACCGTGCCCATCACCAGGGCTGCTGCTCAGGCCCAGCACACAGTCCCACCTATTCTTTAAAGCAGAAGTGTCATCTAAATACTGACCAACAGAGAATCACATTCATTTACCCTCAAGGGGTAAAGGTCTGGCAAAGGAAAACCACCACTGCTGACCATGGTCTGCTGCATCACCTGCTGTGCTACACAGAGTCAGTAACTCAACCCTGCACTTTGCTAAATGCCATCACGGGATAGCCTGATGCAGGATCCAGGCAGTTTTGTCTTCAGGACACCTAGAGAAGGTACAAGAGAGAACAAATGCTCACTTGAGGGTTATCCCACCTGTGCTCCAGCCTTGTGGCTGTGCTGCAAAAAGAAAAGGTGGGGAATACTTAGCTAAGGGGGGCCAGACCTTGCCATGGCTTCACTGGTGAGTCACTGCAACCTGTGGATCTTCTCTGGAGACATTCTGGGACATGAAGTACTGGTGCCTGTAGGGAAGGAACCCCCAACACAGCTGAGATCTCTGCTGGGCATTTGCACTTACCTGTTGCTTTGAGCAGAGTCATGATCTTTGGGAAGTGCAAGCTCCACAGGAGAGGCACTGAAGTCTTCCTCCCCAAAATCACAGAAGAGCTGTTCTAGCTGTCAGTCAGGGAAAAGGACCCTGATTGAAATCTTCAGTGTCTTTGATGAGCATCCATCACTGGCACCCACCCGTCCTTCTGCAGGAGGAGACACCAACATCAGCAGCACACGTAGACGTAAAACTGCTCTCAATTTTAACAAATGCAACCAGGCAGTGGACTAACAGGCACTAGTTTACAGATTTTTTTTTAGTGTATCAGAAATTTAAATCACTCAAAATGCCACAATTAGATCCTATTAAAAATATACGTGGGATAATTTGGCTGTATTTTAATTAAACATTAATTTATCCAATTTACGCAATTCAAGCACAGGAAAATTCAGAAGAGTGGATTTAACATGCCCCTGTGTGGTGCTGCATGATTTATTTTTCAAGTCACCCAAGTGTTGGTGCCCACTAGAGTCACAAAGCAGCCACCATTTTCCCAGGAAACTGCTGGGGAATTTGCATTTATCTGCTAAGAGATCCTTTGGTTTTGGGGGAAGCAGAACATAAGACAACATTCACGAGTGATGTAATACATAAGAAGGATTGCTCCAGAATCTTGGGTTTTCCACAATAATTTGTTGCCCATTGCCTGCTGTGAGCAGTCTATATAATTCTCTTGTTGTCACCACCCCGGAGCAACCAGAGTAATTTGGCCTGTGTCACCACTAGACACTTACCCACTTGCCAGGCCCCTCCACAGATCCTTGGAGCTGTGGCCCAGGAGGATGAGCTCGTGCAACCTCTGCTGTGGTTGCAGTGCTCAGCAAAGGGTGGAGCGAATCCCACTGGGCAGCGGGCCGGGGCACACTGTGCTTGCTCCTAAAACAAGCACCCTCTTGGAGGGACCATGTGAGACATCTGCCCGGAGCAGAAACCCTGCTGCTGCCACACTCCTTCCACATGTACCCACACACCCTCCTGTTGTCAGCAAAAGCCGGGATTTATGACAGCCTTAAGCAAAATTTTTCAGTGTGTAGCTCATGCACTTGACTGTTCATTGAAGATGTACTGCTGTGGTTCTTTAATCAGCAAGTGTGCCTCATTGCATTGATTGTCTGTCTTGTATAGATCCAAAATCCCTCACCCGAAGCCTCCCCATCTCCTTGTTGTTATGGGATTGCAGCATCCCTGCACATCTGAGGGGGAATGGCACATCACAGGGATGTTTTCGGACAGCTTCAGAGCACAGGTTTCAGTGTGTGTAAAAGCAAACAAGCAGAAGACCTGAGACTTACAGAAAAATGAGGGAGAGACAGAACAGATAATAACAACTTCATAGTTAAAAATGAAAAAAAACCAAAAGCATTTCTTTGATACATACACCCCCACAAACTACATGATGACTGAAACAGCCCCCATCTCACAGTGACACCAGCAGTTACATTTGATCTCCCCATCACAGGTTTCCTCCCCGGCTTTTCAGATACTCCCATTTTATCAAGAGAAGACTAAAGCGTGGTGACGTCTCCTGTGGCTCTCAGGGATCTCTGGGGTGTGTGTGTTCATGTGCCCAGATAATGTGCACACATCTGTCTATCTCTGTCCTTCTGCTTCATCTGCACAAGGCTTAGTGGTCTTTGTGTGCCTTTTCCTAGGGAAAAGCTTCTGATGCCTTTTCCGCCCCCGAAATGGAGACAAAGCCAAGTGCAGTTCTTGGCATGTAGCTATCCTAATGATACTGTGACACACGGAGGAAAGCCATCCAAGAGACATCTGCTCCTTTGTCACATGACGGGCTCTGCTTTTGGAATGCCCAATTTGTCTGCCACAGTAACAGACACCCTTCAGTAGCTCAAACTTAAACGGTGTTTCTGAAGGGCTGCTTGTGGTTTGCTTTTCTTCCTTAAAGGTGTTTCTCCTTTGGAATTTGGATCTCCACATCCAGAGCCCTCATGGCTCCAACACCTTGGATGCTGACTGGGAAGAGCACCCTCCACACCAGTGATGAAACTTTTCACAGGGCTCTCCAGAAGAAAGGCTCTAAGGATTGACGTGAGTGTCTCTGCAGAGAAAACAGCAAGAACCACACTGTTCACAGTGGTTACTCACATATCTTAACATTTACATCTTTAAATTATCACTCAGATAAAAACTATTGCAGACTCACTGTTGTTCAGACAATAAAGAGCCGTGCTGAGGTGGGATGCTTGAGACTCCCCACCATTGGCTCTGGACCGTGTCACCTCCCAAATGCTACAGCCTCTGGGTAGCTGCTCTTATCTTCAGCAAGGACAGGATGGGAGGAGCTGGCCTTCTTCTCAAAGCACAGTCCGTGAGGCACCCTAGAGTCCCCAAAGCCACCACGGCTGATCCCATGGATGCTACACCCCAGACATGGCTGTGTGGGGCAAAGTGGAACAGATGTAGATGAGCCAGCTCAGGTCTGGAAACCAGGCTGCCCAGCCACAGGGGTTTGTGCCTGAACACCATGGCCAGCCTTGCTTCTGACCTCGGGCTGGGAAGACTGCAAGCCCGTACAGCTCAGGAAAACACCAGTTCTGACCTGGGCTGCTCCCAGGAGCAGACTTCCCAGTGCAGGTCAAAGGGGGTGGTCTGTTTGCTGCGTGTGTGCTGTCCCATGAGCCTGCCTGCACAGCTCCATCTGGTTTGGGAAACAAAGCAGCCAACACATCTCAGCCTCCAATCATTTCCAAGGAACTATCTTCACTTCTTCAGTCCAAATCGAAACAAAACATTACCAATAGACACTATTTGTGAGACAAAACCATACCTGAGCTGAGATTTGAGGACTCACACAAAGCTTTCAGCAGGTGTCCCCACAAGACAGCCCCAGGCAGGGCCTCTGGAGGCACCACCACGGTTAATGGCTACATCTCAGGAGAAGCAAGGGTGCTGTGGGGACAACTTGACTTTGGTTAAATTTCAGAGAACTAAATCAAATTCTTCAAATTCATATGGTTTAAAAAATGTAAATATTAACAGTTGTTCCTGGAGGGAGCAATTTGAAGAGGGAGAATAGTCTATCACAGCTTTCACATTTAACAAGTTTTGGGGTTGGGAGTGTTGGGACATCTGATGAAACTGATTCCTGTGATTCAGCAGCTGTGGGCCATACTTCAAGTATACGTCCTTATCCTCGTTTTTTGTTGTTGGTTTGGTTTTTTGGTCAGGACATATTTTAACTGGGGACAGATGAAAGAAAGAGAGGGCATGTTCACTTATTTATTTTCTGATAGACCATGAAAAAAAAAAAAGAAGAATGATTAAACCAACAAACTGTCTTTAATAAATTAATAGCAGCATCACAAAACCCTGATGTGAATGACCCAAAGAAAGTTGGGTACATACGTGACAGTATTTAACCATTCACAGAAATGTTCTCCCCCGCTGGCTGGGAGGAACGCAGGCGCTGTAAGGCAGTCCCCTTGGCTCTTCATCCAAACAAGAGATGGACATCAGAATGGGTCCAGATGAGGTTGGCGTATTTACAGTTCTGGCGCTGAATTTTTTAAAAAACACTTATAAAAATTCTGAAAATTCTCTGTTTAATTCTCATTATTTACATCCAAATATAGCAGGTTCCCTTTTTGCCCATACAACAGAACCGGCAGGGGTGAGACATGAAGGCTCCTATGCGAAGACAATGCCTGTGTGTAAACTTACACTGAGCTCGAGGATGCGGTGGGAAATTAGCTATTCACATGACTTGCACATGTGCTAAAAGCTACTGTAATTTAACTTATTGCTAAATGCTTTCGAAGTCTGGTTGGTTCTTAAATGTATATATTTGTGTATATATATAAGTACAAACTCACACGTATATATATACATACACACATATACATGTTTGGAAGAGATGTGCTATAAATTCACCCAAAGGGAAAAAAAGAGAATTTAAAATGCACTGTGATTTTTCTGATTTTTCTGTACTGTTTGAAATAATAAAATTGGGCTCAGGGTAAAGGGCAGTCACTGAAGGTGCAAGTTTGTGTCTCTGGCGAGTCATTTTCCTACCGGTTACCTGACCTTTTTGGAGAGGCAAGTGGATTCCCAAGCATTCAAGCCCATGGCGGTATCTGCAGGCTGGCACACGGAGCAGCTCTGCTGCCTTCTGCGAGCAGTAAGCTGCACTCTGCACTGGGAGACCTCATCTGCCTGCAGTCAGTACTATGGATTTATCCCAGGAGGGGATGAGGGAGAAAAGAAGATCCTCAACTTCAATGCATCGGTCTGGGATCAACCCAGCAGCAGATAAAACCCATATGTTGTCTTTTAGTAGCGGCCTCGGCGAGGTTGTTGGTGCGCACAGCAGTGCAACAGCACATCATCACCTAAAGCGCTGGCAGAATTTTCCAGTTCTTCTATGAGTTAATTTTAATGGAATGAACACAGCAAGCTTACAGTACAAGCAATTCATGTAAATAAAACGCGATTTATCCACGCCTAGTGTAAGCTTCTCTGTTCTGACCATTATCTTAGCCAGAGGCTGTCCACGATGCTAAATGCATCCATGTTAGATGGGCACTGCAGCATCCGTGTAGTAGTTAATGAAGATATAAAAACCTTATGGGTGATATCTGGCATTAGACAATGCTCCACATAAGGAAATCTGCATGAGAGGCATCACCCCAGAGGCACAGTGCCAGAAAGACACAGTGTCTTGGAGGGTTTGTGTACACAGGAATGCAGAAGAAAATTAATTCAAATTATACATGGTGTGTATTAAAATCAGATTACTTAAACTGCGTTCAATCCCAATGCGGATGCTTTCATTAAAGATGTAAGTGGTGTTAATATGATATCCTATAATTTACTTTGGGAGTAAAATGGAATAAATCAAATTTAAAAGTTACTCCGTGCAGACTAGCTCCAGGTCTGCTTCCTCGCTGTCACTGGTCACCATTTGCTTTAAAACCATGGAACCAGCAAATTATTCCAGTCACGTGCTCTGTTCAGTTCTGCCCACCCCCTCCTGAGACAGGAGCAGGGACCCTCGCTTACGCCTGTCTCCCAACATTACCCAGGGAGGCACATCCTGCTCCTCACAGCTTGACCCTGGCCAGCACCACACACAGAGAACCTTCTGCTCTGCGCCCAAAGCAGCGTTCTATCAGCAGCACTGTGCTGAAAAATAAAAGCAAAGGCTAAAGCAGCTAAAGAATAACTAGGTGTAAGGAGTAAGAAGAGCAGAGATTTGGGCTCTTCCAAAGCCAGAGTGCTTTTCTTCAGGTAGCCCAAAGCCCCTGATCCTCCAGCAATCTGTGAAGGCAGTGCTGGCCACACTGAGCACAGCCTGCTCCATCCCAGAGCTGATGGCTATCTGTAAGACCAAAAAGAGGGCTTTTAACAAATCTCAGGCCTTCCATCTATAGAATATTTGAAAGAGATAGCTGGGGATCGCTCTGTTTCTCACGCTTTTTCTCCAAATCTGAAAGTGATCCCAGCCAGGACTGCAAAACCACACCAGAACTGCATTCCCTACCTTCCTTAGGGGAGCCAGAGCCTCCTGAGGAATAGAAAGAAAACAGCAGGATTGGAGAGGGAGCGAGAGTCTAACAAAGGTCCCTTGAAGTGCAAGATTGACCCAGTATGGCAGAAGCCACTAAGCATAACAGGACATGTCTGGCCAGGTGCCTGAACGGCCACTATGCTCATATGATGTCTCTCTGCCAGGTTTCTGTAAAGTCTTTACACGGCACAAATAGGGGTGAGGATTTAAAGTATATATTTACTGTCAACTTGAAAAAGAAAGTTATACTGACCAAGTCTAATAGCATGTATTTGATATATAACTATTAACGTGCCATTCTGGACTCCAGCAAATTCCACCTGAGATAAATATTCAGCATTTTTGTTCATGCACTGGAAGAAGAATTCAAACATTTTGTCCATGACATATGCAAAGTAACTAATAGTTCTGATCTAGTATTAACAGTAAATATAGAACCTTAAACTTCACTGCAGTATATTAATATATATTATTTTAAGTACTGGACTGGAAAGACAACTCTTTTTTCTCTTTAAAAAAAAAAGAAAGCTTTGTTCAGAATGCAATATTTACATTGTCCTTTGACCGACGCTTACATTTTTACACAATATATTTTGGCTACAGATACACCGTAGCAAAGGTCTGTAAGAGTCACTTTTACACACAGCTCACTCTTTCACTTACAACATTACAGCTGTTTATGGAGAGCTCTGAAGTCCCTGGTTGCATCTCAAGGCCCTCCTCAGCTTCATCTAGTTCCATGCTATTGAATTCATTGCCATTTCGATAACTAGTTAAAGTCAGGTCTTTCCCATATAAAGCTGTTGAAGCAACATTCAGACACTGATTCTGCCGCAGCGCTGATTTTTTACTGGGCTTGTATTGGCAGCGGATGTAATTGGAAAAAGCCCTGCGGTAGGTTTTGTTGAAGAGGGTGTACACCAGGGGATTCACCCCGGAGCACACGTACCCCACCCAAACGAACACGTCGAGGAGTTCACTCAAGAGGTCTTTATCGCAGGCTTCCTTGCAAAGGACAGACATGACATTAGTGATGAAAAACGGGCACCACATGATGAGGAACAAAAAGAAGACGATGCCCAGGACCTTGGAGGCTCTTCGCTCGTTGTTGATGGACTGCATCGTTCCTTTCCGGAAAAGCACTGCCTCCTTATTCACAGGGGAGTTCAAGTGGGATGCCCCCTCGTGATTGTGAAGCATTGAAATGTTCTCTGTGTTGTTCTCCTTCTTGAGGCAGTTCACACTGCTCCTCCTCTGCTTGGGCACCTCTCCACACATGAACACCGTGGCCTGTCTCTGCAGCACCTGGACAGTCAGGCAATACGTGATCACCATGATGATGAGAGGGATGAAGAAAGCCATGAAAGATCCAATGAGGACGAAGTTCTCATCGTTAAGGACACAGGTCCCATTTACAAACACCCTGGAGTCATCCTGCAAACCAATGACTGGAATGGGCATAGATATCCCTAGAAAAATGAAACCAAAAAAGAGACTGTTACCTGGACAGACAGGGCTCCAAAGAGGCAGCAGAGATGATGCAGGTCCTGCGTGCATTCAGCCCACTGCCTAAAGCTGTTCGGAAGAGAAGTTACTGCTTCCAGGTGAAAGGGAAAACATTAAACAACACTCCCGGGAGCACAGCTCCAGGGTATGACACCCTCCTCCAGGAACAGCGGCAGCTTTGCTGCGCTCCACAGCTGACTCAGTGAATGCAGCCTAACCCCTCTTTTTCTAGCATTAACTAGAATTTGTGAGTGTAGAAAAGGCAGTCACCACTCTGCTGTGTTCCAGCTGACCACTCCATACCTGCCAGTTTGGGAGGGTTTTGAAAGCACTGACATAGGGTAGAAAGGAGCAAATTTTAAAGAGAAAAGATTTCAAAATACGAAAGAATTACAGCCATGAAGATTTCAAATCAAGATTCTTACAGTAATTAAAATAATCCTGATAGAAAAATGGCCACTTTTGCCATGGTATCACAGACACATGGAAGCAAAGTTCCAGCTCTCTGGGCCCTTGTGGACAATCTCAGTGCAAACAGACAGTGTTCTCTGCAAGATGTCGCTCAAATATTTCTCACATGTACTGAGATCCAAACTTCATCCCTTGATCTGTGAAGCTCAGTCCCGCATCAGGACAGACACAAAACCTTCCAAAAGCAACAACATATTTTGGAATACCACAGCCTGCGTGTACAGGAGAACACGGAAAACATGTGGTGGGCCAGATCTAGTTACAGCGTCGTGGATTCATCTAGTCCTGTCCCGTGTCTTTGGCAAGTACCAGAAGTTGAGGGCCACAAACTTCAAAATGGGTGCAAAATGGGGCAGCTGTAAGCATTATATCTTAGAAAATCCCAAAGCGAGAATTTGTATCCAGATCTTGTTTTTAGAACAACCTTTGAGAGATTTATCTTTATGATAAATCTTACAAATCCTTGATCTCATTTCCTACGCCGCAATACTCAGTGGCATTCAGTTCCTCAACCTGTTTGTCATCTGAGCAAAGTGTTTCTTGCTCGTTTAAATTTGCTGCCTGATAATTTCCTTTGACTCCTCTCAGTTCCTCTACTATGACAAACAGTGAATAATCACTACCTGGTCACCTTTTCCACCTTCTTAGTGATTTTATAGACCTGTTATCATCTCTCCTGTCTGACATCTCTTTTGGAGCTGAAGAATGCTACTCTATTCACTCTCTCTCCTCGTGCCAAACTCATCCTATGCCTTTGATTATCTTTCTTCATTCCTTTTCAAGTTCTTTTCTGCCCTTTTAAAGAAACAAAAAATCCCTGCACATCCGAGCAGTTAGAGAGCAATAGAATGTCTTCTGTGCTCCCCTCTGGGCACCTGGCTGTCATGGAGCACCGCTCCTGAGACACATCTGTGGCTGGCCATGCCCTCCTTGAGCTCCTCCACCTGAGAACTAATCAAAACCGAGGCCACTGTCGTGCCTGAATTGCTCAGTTTGGAGTTTCTGTGAACATCACAGGTCATAGGGCTAATCCTGTGGGACTCTGAATTTCTAAACGGGAAGAATAACATGCTAAAGAGATTTACCAACATTTTTCCCGCTTCAGCTAAGTGTTTTCCAGGATTCTGGAGAATTCATCTGCAATTTGTCATTACCAGAAAATCACCATTTGGCAGTAATCAAGTGACGGAATTTCTTCTGAAAATTAACGAGTACAAATGCCTTCTGTGATTGTAACATGTGTTTTCTTCGCTCAGGTACTAGTTCCAGGATTTGCTCTTCTTTCCCTCTCCATGCCAATGCTCATCAGTTCGCCTTTGGCCAGGCAGCTGCCTCCTACCTGTTATCTTGCTTGTGCCAATGCCCTGCAACTGCATTAACCTTCATCCCATAAATCCATCATTGAAAACATCATCTTAATGCCTTGGCTCCATCAAAACACAGACATTTGGGAAATGCTAGAAGTTAGAAGAAATCTGAATTAAGTCAATCGTATTACACTGGGATTATATTTGTATGTATAATTTTATGCTTTAGTGCCCTCCGTAACACCTACTCTTTGAAATAAAACTCCGAGATGAGTGAAAGTTCATTCATGAAGTAGTCGTAATTTAAGTTGGTGTTATTGTTTCAGCCAAGGGAAATGAGATGAGGTTTTGGGATATCTTCACCCATGAACTGACATTTATGTGACACACATAAAGTACACTTGGGAAGAATAACCTAGTTCTGGGACATGATGGATATACAAATCAACAGCACTGATGGCAGCCTAAAACTCTGCATGAGCATGAGATAGCTCAGCACTAATGACAGGGAATGAGGGGGTAGCTGCTGTAATGGAAAAGTGTCCCTCACCTCTCACACAACAAAGTGAAATTTCAAACTGAGAATGCACAGAAGAAAGAGAGCATTAAGTCTTTATTTGCACTTTCTTCCAGTCGGGGAAAATCCCATCATTAACAGCAGTAGGAAGAAAGATGCCCTCAGATAAGCTGCCAACACACTTTGATTCAGCTGTCAGCTGGATTCAGCACTGCTGAAGGGACGGCACTACCCTCATCTCAAATGCCTTCTCTCACCTCACACCTCTCCTTTGAAACTCGTTCTTTAATATATGATTTATCACCAATCCACTTCAAAATTGAGTCTGAAAGGGAACTAATTCTGTACATACCTTGAGCAATGGGGACTGACTCACAGTGAGAAGTGTGGAAGGTCTCAGACACCTCAGAGGGGCTTCCTTCATGGCGGATTACTGCAAAATCGCTGCTGCCACAATCCCAAATGCACTAATACCTGCTTGAAGACACAGCTCACAGCTGGCCCTCGTTTCAGCAGGGGTACCTTGATCAGCCCTAAGCGTCCCCAAGACTCCTGGACATGGATGAACATGGATGCCTGCCTGACTTGAGTTCTGCTGTTTGAACAAGTATGGAGAAGGCATTCAGCTCCACTTGACTTGAGCAATCCACAGCACTAACTATGCAGTTTTAACTGTCCATAATTTAAGAACGGAGGTCAGTTGGTCAGAGAATACCAAACTCCTCACAGCAGTGCAAGGAGGGTGAGTGTCAAACCAGGCAAGAGGCTCTGAGGCTGACTGCTGTCTACAGCTTTTCGTCAGTGCAGCTCTCTGAGCCCCAGTGCAGAGCATCTCATGAGTTTCTCTCTGGCACACTCCTCATCAACAAACGTCAGACTGACTTAGTGAGCTGAAGTCTCCAGCCTCAGAGGCATTTTCCAGTTGTGTCAAACAACCCTTTCCAACTAAGGTGGCAGCGAATTCCCCAAAAGAGGCAGCGCCGCTCCAAAAACTTGCAAGGTTGAAGTGTTGCAAGCTTATTGCGTACCACAGTGCTCTTCAGAAAAAACTTGGTCCTCCTGTTTGAAGTCCGAGCAGTGCCTAGGGCAGCTGGTTTTGCCCCAGCAAGAAGAGACAGCCAGTTAGTAAGCCATGAACCAGGCCCCTGCTAGACTCAACACTGGGAGCTCTGGGCACCCTTCTGCCAGGCAGCAGCTTGAGCAGGACATCCCTTTACACCACAGCAGAGAAGAAGAATGTGATTTTTTTTTTTTTTTTTTCTCCTCTACCCTCCTTCAGCTTCTGTTTGACAGAGCAGCAGGAAGCCACACAGAGAGAGACATCTTCCGGATTACAAATCCAATTACAAGTGTTGTCCTAACTGCTGCTTGTCAGCTTTAAAGATGTCCTTAAGCCAGTGGGAATGTTCACCAACTGGGGCTGAGATGATGCTGTGGGCACAGAGTAACAGATGCTCTTCACGGATTCTAAATCAATAAAACAAAACCCAAATGACTACAAATACAGACTTATAAAACATTTACTAGAGAAAAAGTTGTCTAAAAAGTCCAAATTGACATTCACAGATATTTAGACTTAAATGAAAAACAATATCGTTTTCGTGTCTAATACCTTGTCTTCTTCAGTGAAAGCCCATGAGACTGATAGAGATAACTGAATAACTGTGTCTTTGATGGCTATTTCCACTAAAAAAGGGAGTAATTTCCATTCTTCTACAAGAGGATATTTTCTCCGAGGATAACCACCTCACTAAAGAAAACAGAGGCCTGTATATGGGTTTACTCTGTCTTTCCATGTGTGGAATTCTCAGGGTTGAATACAAAAGGGGTCACATTTTGCTGCAGGTACATGAGCTTGGGAAGGCCAGGGGCCACCTGCCCTGGTGTCAGCACTGAATTCAAAGTCTTCTGTGTCCATGGCAAGAGCTCTGCTGATGCAGGTGGCTTTGGACCTCACTGCAACCCTCCTGATATTTACAGCCAAGAGAAAGGAAAAAAGCAAAGAGAAAGCTCTGTGCCAAACAAGTCTCTGGCTGCCACAAATACAACATTGTAAAAACAAGAACACTGCTGCACACTACATTTTCAAACCCATATCTTTAACCTCATATTTAAAGAAATATAAGCAAAAATAGACCTCCTATGTAAACTAAAACAAATCTGTTTGGTTTCTTAACTGAAATGTCTCACAAAGTGCCTGCACATTTCTCTGATTCAGACAGCAAACCCCAACAGCCAGCAGCCTCCTGACTTGCAGTGTGCAAGAAAAGGCACTGGGTTCAGAAACCAAAGCTCTTCAGAGGACAACTGAAGAATGTTGGCTTCTGAAGTGTTCAAAATCACTAAAATTCCACATTGTCCCCATATTTCAGCGGACTAACTGCAGTGCCTTTCATGTACTAATATTGCAACAATGCCCCTTCCGGGCTGGATTAGGTCTAGTTTTATCTAACCATTCCAATAAAACAACTGTGCCAGCCTTGTATTGGTTTAAAGTCAAAGATGAAAGGGGAATGAACCTTGAAGGATCCCCCTGCCCGCAGCAAGCACAACTGCAAACAGATGAAAGTCATTACTGACTGTGCCTGAAGGAGCTGCTGACCTTTACTCAAACCTTGGGAGGGCACTGAGCAACCTGAGCCCCGATGGAAAACCAGCAAATGACAGAAGAAATAAATTATTTTCCCACCTGCCCTTCTATTTTGCTAAATTACTTCTGTTGGTTTGCCCAGTGTTTCCAAGCGTGCATTGGAAGGAGGGTGATGGGACTCCTGCTCACACCGTAGCTGCTACCAGGGCTGGGCTTCCCCATGCAATCAGATTTTGATGGCTGGACTGATGCTCAGTAGCAGAACCTCAGACACAAGATATCAGCATCTCCCTTGCTCCTGGGAACAGATCTGATGGGATGGTTGGTTTATTTCTGCACAAAACACTTCACAGGCTGTCACCATCTGCTGCTGTCCCAGGCAAAACCTTTCACTGATATCTAATGACAAGATCAAACCAATCCGAGCACCCTGAAATCACCTGAAATCCCAAGGTAGTTTCTTTGCTACAAATTCAGCTTGTTATTATCTAATCTGGTCTTCCTCCCCTTGATAGCTCTTGCTACTGTGCTAGGGAGATCAAGGACCCTCTTGGGAATCATGGTACAAACAATCAAAAAAATGTCTTTAGATAAAATAACTTTATAGGCAACTCAAACAAGTGGGAAACAGGCAGATGACACCTTAGTGTTTTGCTCTAGGTCATAAAGCAAGTGTTTCTGCCTCACCCACCACCGGAAGGTAGGTCTGAGAAAGTTTTATGAGCAGAAGCCAGCTCTACTGCTCCACCAGAGCAAAGTTCATGCCAACTCAGCCCAGCTTGCAATGTTAATGCCAACCTTGCACTCTGGTGAGGCAAAGAGAAGTTGCCAGGATCACCACCACCAGAGCACCTCTGCCTCCAGGCCAATGAACTAGGACCCCCATGTTCACAAGGGAAGAATTTTAGTCAAACATACACTGTCAGACATTCAGTGTCAAATATAAAAAGGACAAAAAAAAAAATTAAAATACATTAATACAGTTTTCTCCCAAATTTGGAGAGATATTAAGCTCCCTTAGGCTTTACTGATATGCAACCATTTTTCTCAGCAATATATGTTGTTACTGGCCTTCTACCAAGGCAGTGCTCATAGTCAGGAATCTGTATACTTTTCCAGGAGATGGAGGGTGCCTGTCTATCCTTTCCTTCACCAGTAACAGTTGTCTTAGCACTGCTTCCTTGTCTCCAAGTGATGGGCTACAGAGCCAGCCTGCTTGGCGGGAAAGGTTTGAGCAAAATCCCAGTAACGCATTTTGACCTTCCATGTGTTTTCTTCTTCATTAGCAGTGGTTTTGCCCTTTTTGTCCATGAAACATGTCCAAAGGCTTGTGTGCTAACCTGAAGCCAGCAAAGAAATTCCTGGGGTTTTGGTCTTATCCCGAAGCATAATCTCTCAGGAGCAACTAGCACAGATCTAAGGGTGCCAGGAGCAAACACATCTCACCAGCACATGAGCCATGGAAATGCCTTGCTGAGGAAGTCCCTGATCCCAGAGACACACTGATGGGCAGAAATGCAAACCAGAACCCTAAAGGTGCCCTGAAACTGTGAGGGAGGCTATGAGAGCTATTCCAGGCCCCCTTTGTCTCCATGCACAACCTGCCCTCAGCATATCCCCCTGCCCTAGGAGACTACGATTCCTTTCATATTAGTGCTGCCACTCCAGGCACTTTCCTCAGACTGAGGATTATCTCCAGTGGGAGAGGGGAAGGCTTAGCTGGTACCTGGAGGCTCTTGAAGGACATCATTAGAACACCTTGCAAGCATGAGGCTGCTCAGCCCCTGTGAAAGACAAACACTCAGGGCAGAAACAAAACACTGTCAGATGGAAGTTCACTTCATCTGAGATGAGTGTTTACTGATCCTTGAAGCACACATTTATACCATTTATACTCTTTCATACTTCTATAAACAGATCTCCTCAATAAAACAATGAAATACTATGAAAGTTAAATGGGGATTTAAATTTCATTTTCAAACTTGAATGGTTTATCATATACACAAACCTCAGGTACCTACCTGAAATCAAAATCCTAATATCATTAGTGAGTCGGAGAAAGAATGAAAATGTTTTCAAACACAGACACACACACACAGAATTTGTGGAATCGACCTATGATGCTGATACAAAGAGCAAAATTTAAAGGATGGCCTTATCTCAGTCACTTATGAACTAAATTGAATTTACACTGCTTCTGAGGATGTAAAACTGTGAGCTGGAAAATTGGTAGCATGTGTAATTTCAGCACTCTATAGCAAATGACCAAACCTTGAACATTCTGGGAAGCAGAGGAAAAGCCCTTCCAGGCATATATTTGGGTCTCGAGGAACTTCAGAATTAAAATGTTTCTGTTATTTTCATATCAGAAGCGAGGTGTGCGTGCCTCCACATCAATGAAGTGCTTTCATTCAGATTTTCAAAGGGATATTTTGTTTATTTTAACATTACGTTACCGGGTCCTGTATGACCCAGGGTGCACCCAGGGTTTGACTGGTTCCTCATCACTGCTGCTGAGCACTGCATAGGGACCTCCACTCATTGCCAGAGTGGCCCAGGGCCACTTTCCTCACGGCAGGGTAGAGGGAGTCTGGCGACACAGTCAAGACCACATGTTACTTGTGAAAACTTTGAAACTGCACAAAATCTGAAATCTTTAAACAATACCAAGATTCTGCCAGCAGGCTCACACCTAAAATTGATTTTCATTTTCAATTGTGAGGATATTTCTGTTGCCTGCATTTTTATTTCCAGCCTCAGCACAGTGCTGTCTATCACATAACTAATTTTTACAAGCCCAGCCCTTCACAGCAGCCACTTCTTCTCTAACTGAAGACAAAAGTCTTGCTCAAGTTACATTTGCTAAAGCACAGGACAAGTGGCTGTGATGTACTTTAATCTGGAACAAAGAGGACTTTGGAAAAGACCCATTCACAAAGAAATTGTCAAGAGACAGGAGGACTCTGTCTATGTTCCCCTACTTTAAAATCTAATCATAAGTTTAAGCTTGTGCAACTTGACAAGTTTGTAGCTCAATGAGCAAAGAACCTCTTTTATAATTTGCTGTCGGTGTTAAAATTTCAGAAAAAAATGAATGCAAAAGCTACTGAATTAAGATAAATTACATGCTTTTTACTTCGTATTTTGAACTCTGATTCAGAAACTGAATTGAGGACTCTTTGCATGGAATGCATTTAAAAGTCTCTTCATCTGAAGCAGGATTTAGAAAGTGCAAACTGACCAGCCTGCACCTAAGTGCTGCTTTGAATTTGATACTTAATCACAAACAGAAATGCACAAATTCTTTCATGATACTTAACACGGAAGTGAGGATGAGTTCACTTAACCTCTTTCATCATCTTGAAATTAGCATAGGATTTCACCAGGCCTTTCCAAGTGACAGGTAGTTAAGAGCCGGAAAACTGCAACAATACACTTTGAGTGAGTTCTCTTTCATTCCATGTTCGGTTTATTCCTACGCCTGCCACATTTCTAAATTCATTTATGAAGTACAAATAGTTATGCTAAAATAAGCTAGACACATACCAAGAGTACTTTTCTTTCTCCGTTTAATGCAGCCTTCTGGAGAAAGCCCGAGTAAATGGGTAAGCCCTGTCATATGCACTGGGGAGCATGGAAATCCAACAGCATTTCAGTGCCCTGAACAGACCGTCTGGGGGGTATCGATTCTGCCTGTATCTTCAAAAAAAGGAATGCAGGCAAAGACCCACCTGGGCCAGCTGTATCTGCATCAAAGAGAACAAACAGAGCACAAACAAAGCCCAGACGTGCTGTACACCCTCCCAGCTATGATCCTAACACAGGAGGACACACAGGTACAGCTGCACCGCGTGTCCCTTCCAGCCTGGGGAGGGAAGTGCTGCCCAGGGCAGTCCCCCAAAGTGCTGTGCGCTGCAGACATCCCGCAGAACAACTGCTCACAGCTTCTTCCTAAAGACTTTGAGATGCTGGGGAACAGCTGCAACATCCATTGTCTTATGGAGGGCTGACAAACCATGTGCCTTGTGCAAAATAAAAGTGTCATTCCATCTTCTTTCCAAGCTATGTCTGTTGCAGTGAACTGGGAAGGGGAGGTCAAAAAAGGGATCAAGGACCATGATTTGGTCCAAACCCCTTCTTGGTTTGCTGGAGGAAGCCTGGCCCATTCACTCATGCATATTCATGTGCCCTGCAAGATGTAACCAAATCCCTCATGCCTGCCCCCTTGCTCCCATCGGTTGGTTTGTAACACCCGCTCTTCTCTCCCTCTCTCCCCATTGGCTGTTCTGTATCACCCCGCCCCTTCAGGATTCCCTTATAACCCCCAGCCAAACAGAAGTCCCTCCTTTCGGTTCCTGGGTCGCCATGTGGACCTTCTCCTTTCCCGGGGGGTTCATAGAATAAAAGCTGTGGCGGCCAGCCCGAGGGCCACCTCCATCACCTCTGGGGCGCCTTGCCATCATTTGCAGGGAGGTGCAAGGCCACAGCGGCCATGAGTGGGGACAGCTAGCGAGCAGAGGTGTTAACCTCGCCCGGAACCCTGCAGAGACGGGGTTCTGAGGAACACGCAGCAGCTGTCCCAGTCAGCACCAGAACCTGCAGGCGCATTTTTTAAACAATGTCTTTTAAGCTTCATTATTTCACCTGTTCCATATCCTAGCATAAATGCAGAGTGGTGTCCTAGGGTGACTGTATGATACTGTTTTTCCCTATCGTCTGCTTATTGCCCAGAAATGGGTCCCATAGCTTTAAGCTGGGTCTGAGAGAAAGCCGGGGGGGAGCCGAGTGAATTCTTCAGCGCGGTTTGTGTTCACGGACTGGCACACACTCCCCCGCGTTCTCACCGCTGCAGAGCCGAGGGAGCACCTTCCTGCTTTTTAGCTAGCCTGTTAGCTGAGGCAAGAAGTTTTTCCCGGGACTGTGGCTTCTTCTTTTTCTTCTGGGGTTGTTCAGCTTTGTTCCAGTCCGAAACACCAGAACATTGCCAGGATCCCCTTGGACCAGCCCAGAGGGGAGGCCCTGGGCCGCCGCACCCCGGCTACGGAGGACCTCGGGAGAAGCCGAGCAGGACTCTAAAAAATCCACCGTCTTTCTCCAAAATGAGAAGGTTTATTATCTAACATTATTCATTTTTTTTCCTCTTTGTGCCTGCATGCACCCCGCTTGTTAAATAAACAGGTCTTTTTTCCACTTTCCTCCAAGAAATTCCTTTCAAACCTGTGGCGGAGGGCCTGCCGCAACCTGCCTTCCATTAGAGGAGATGTTCATCTCAGGACGTTTCCTCCTAATTTTTCTCAAACCGAGACAAGTGGTTAAACATCTCCTGAGGAAGCTGGGTAGGGGCGAGGTGTTTGCATTGTACAGCAGCACAGAGTCGCCTTGCCTGTTCTGGCTCAGGTACCTTTTTCCTTGGGACACAGCAGAGGTCACAATGTGCTTATTTTCCATCATCATGAGCCCAATCCCCACCAAATAGCTCCATGAAGAGACAGGCCTCTCTATTTACACCCGTTTGGTCAGGCACTAGTTTTTCTTACCAGTCTGCTGAACCAGTGAACCATGCATGAAGTACTTACTTTATCCCTTGGACTCAGAGTCCAAACCACAGCTTGCTCCTCAAGGCACTAGTGCAGGCAGCCACCTTTCAGCACTAGCGAAAATTTCTAAGGACATGTCTGCAACATCTAAGGCAGCACAGCAGAAATCTGCAAGTTAGCTCCAAAAATGGAAGCAGAACGGTCTTATTGCCCGAGTTTTGCAATGTGATTTTTACATCTCTGCTGGGGGGTGTCTTATCAGTTGCTCCCTCCACGTTCCAGTGCAACGTGGAGCACAAATGCTGTGCTGATTTTGAGCTGCCTGTGCAAATTGAGCCCACATGAACTTGTTCTCATGTGACTGCTTATGTACTGAATTCAGCAGCTCTCTTTCCCATGCCAAAGAGAAAGAACAGAGAGTTTAAAATAATAATAATAATAATTTTTTAAAAATCCTAAATGCATTGATTAAATCCAATCTAATTTCACTGTGGACTGTATTACCTAGGGGACATGTAGCAGGCCTGTGACACATGAAAATTTGTTTCTAGTAGATATTCTTGTTATATTTGTGAGGAGAGAAGGTATATTTCCCCTAATTATTTTTTTCCATAGCCTTTTTCCAAGGAAAGCTTCTTCAAAATCAGTCCCTGTAGCACCCAGACATCCAGAATCATATTCCACTTCTAAAGCAGGCAAAAACTCAAGAGAAATTCAAATACCTGGAACATGCTTTTCTTTGCAGTACAACACTGAAAGCAAAAACCTCTTTATAAAATAGAAATTAAATGTTAAATCGCTGTAAGACTGCATTTTAATCAAGCACGAAAGGCAATACAGCAGATGGAAGTGGTCATACAATTCTGCCCCTGCCTCAAACGTCTCTTTTCTAAAGCACATTGAAAGAGTTCCACAAAAAAAAGTCTTTCTTCACATAATTCTCAGTATTACAGAGTCATCTTGCTATCATTTTGTGTTTTCTTCCTTATTTTACTGCTGCTTTATTTATTGCGTTTTATCAAAGCAATACAAACGTGTCTTATGTTATGTCTACTCCTCATTTACTAAGACTTCAAACTTGCTGGCTCAGTACTAGCAGCAATCCAGCTGTGGCAGAGAGCAGTACAGGCTATAAAGCCTGTGCAGAAGCAGTAAATACCTCGCTGATAGCCTGCCTTCAACTCTGTGCTGCTCCACTTAAACCATTACCAGGACTTGAGAGGGTTTAACTGCAGCCACCGCAGTGCAGCCGTGTGGTTTGTGCTGGCCTGGTTCTCCTTCCCCAGCCCTTGCTAATGCTGTTTTCTGCTTTGTTTACACAGCAGTTTTAGGGCACCATTTGTCTGTGTTATTGTTGTTATTGGCGTATTGATACGGACACAGCAGCAGTGCTTCAGCGTGGAGAGTGGTGGTGCTCTGAAAAATTACTGCTCACTCTGGTCTCTGACCAGCTGCAAGGAAAGGCTTCCATTTCCTGGTAATCAGTTATTCCACTCAGGCATGCAGGCCAGGTAAATTAATTTGAGTATCCTCTTAAAAAAAAAAAAAAAACCAAAAAAAAACCCCTAAATGAAAATTGGAGTAATACTATTATTCATTCAGACACAGTCAAGACCGTGAGCCACGTTGCTTACCTATGGATATGGTCCAAACTGCAGCAATTTTCATAATGGCCTTGGTGCGGGAATTGAAGCGGCTGTGCTCAATGGGATTGCGAATTGCTACGTACCGATCAAGAGAGATGGCACAGAGATGCATAATAGATGCAGTTGAAAAGAGCACATCTAGGGAAATCCATATAGGGCACAACTGTTTAGGCAAAGGCCAAGCATAATCTGAAACATAGAGAGAAAAGAAATGAAAGGAAAAAAAGGAAAGGAAATAATTTGGGAAGCTAGGCCATCATTTCTGAGTAACCACTGGGATATTTTAGCTCTGTGACACCACTAAAGGGGCACGTGAGTGAGGAGTGGGCAAGAAACCTCTCATGGGACTTCTCTGCAGGCAGTTCCTGGCTCTGCACACTCCATAAACCCATAGCCAGTTCCCACACATCTGGTTTCTCTGATCAGTGGCTAAAGGGCAGTGACCATTTTAGCTCTGTTCTCCACTCTTAACCTTTCTTCCATATCTTTACAAAATCAAATATTACATTCCTTTATAACTCGCTCATCACATTGTTTCCACAGATTGCAAAGCGCTTTGTGGCATTAAGTTCACTCCGATCCTTTCTAAAACTCCCTTGATATGCCCGTCTCAGTTTCTATCTGCTGAGGAGAAAGGTAGCAGACAGCTTTTCTGCACAGTCTAACACATAGCTAAATGACACTACTTCACCTTTTCTCCCCAGGCAGTGTGCCTTGATATCAAAGGGATACTTGCCTCCTCACAGAGCAGCTGGGATTGACTGGCTGAAATTCAAAAATTGTTTTGAAGGTAGACAGAGCGCAGTGTTATTCTTTACAGAAACTATGTTAGCAAAGAGAACAGACTCGATAGCTACATCTGACAGCAGCTGGCACGCAGCTCATTTGGGTGTCTGCACTTATTATACTGCTTACTCAGTGCTGAAGTACAGCTTGAGAATAAAAGCAACCCAGAAAGCTCCTCAAGGGCCACTGGTATTTAAATCAAAGCTCAGAGAAAATTGATTTGTGAGTGATACCCCCATGTCAATGTCCAGCATGGATTGAGTGAGATCAATAACACATCCTGCCAAGCTCTGGGCTTCTTATCAAAACAAATCAAGAGTATCTATAGCAGCTGAACACATGAGCGACTTCATAAGAGTTGAATAATGAGATATTCTCGTGTCTTCATTCAGAACGTGGATATCTAAAGCAATCTTGACGTTTACCCCAAGGATCAGAATCATCACTCTGCAGAATCAATGTTATACTAAGAATGGTGCAGTTCCATCCTACTGACCTCAAATGGGAAGGATGAAACATTAGTCTCAGAAATCATAGTTTGAAACAAATTACCCAGCCAAGAGAGACCCAGGATACTTTCATGCAGAAACTGAGATTAACTGAACCAGAGTAAATTATTATGAAATGTCCCAGAGAAGCCCAGGAACCTTTCACAAAGAGCACAGTGAATGAGATGGACACATTAGTTCGTTTTACCAGTGGGGAACACACAGATGAAGCGCTAAATACTCACCCAGCCCACACAGCCAGACCTCAGCTCTGGGGAGATAAGCCACTCATGTCAGTGAATTTGCATCACGTCTATTAAATGGACTGTAAGTGGACTGAAATCCACAGCAGCAAGCACTTAAGAGGTCCCTGTCAAAGGGAACTAGGTAAAGCACTTTGTGGCTGGAGCATCTTTACTTTAAAAGGCACCTCTGTTGTACAAATGAATAGAGCTCGATTAAATATGACTCAGCCCCTTTATAACACTACAATCAAATTCTCTGCCTCCTGCTCACCTTCACACTTTGCAATAGCTGAGGACATCATTGCCATCAATCTGCAATTGAGTTCAGAGCTGCAGCTAAGCACACCTTGGATTTGCCGTGTGTTTAATGATGCCTCAGTGAATGCTCTGGGGAAGAACAAGTTGGAAATCCTACAAGTGGTTGCCATGCTCCCTGTACAGCCCCAGGCTTCCCCTGCCAACCCCCACTAAAACACATTCAGCACACTTCATCCCTCCCTACTTCTCCTCTGAGTTGCCAGAGCCGGCTTTGTGCCGGCTGAGATGAACCGTGAGCACAAAGGCCCTGAGCGTGCCCTGATGGAGGAAGCGGTCCCTAGGAGCTTGTGCAGCGTGATCATGACTGTGCAGCAGCCTCTGCAGAGGGGAACAGTGACTTTGTTAGCTACTCCCCACATCAGGCAGATGGCCAGGAAACCTCCAGTGTCTCCAGAAAAAGACACCCGGCCTCCAGGCTTCCTGTGCGTGGGAGCGTCTCCAGTCTGATCCATGGTGCTGCAGTGGGTACAGTCTGATGCCTGACATTTGCTAGACCTGGAAGAGGTTTCTACAGCAACCACCTTTTCAGCATTATTGAATGATGAATAGCCTCTCTTTCTTCTTCCTTCAAGCTATCCAAACACTTCCAGTGACTGATTTCCCCCCAGAACAACTTCTGCTATTGATGTGAACTAGCACAGCATCGCAAGCAAAAAACTATCAGCAGCAAAAGAGGGATGAGGAGAGGAGACATCACCTGCTGTCAGCCCTGGCACTGCAGGAACCACAGACACCAACAGATCCTAGCCATGCTGCCTAGAACTACTGCCCAGGCAAACTGTCAGGATGTTTTTGAAGATACAGGTGAGGTGAGAGTTCTCCTAATGCCAAATCCTGTTAGTCTTTCCTGTCCCAGGGCACTCCATTACGCTTCTAGTTGAATAGCCAGTTGTATGAGTAGACATTTTACTTTCTCAGGAAGTTTCCTAAAATTATCTGCAATAACAAAATGTCACTCTGGAAATTTGTAGAGTGGCAGCTTGTAACACATCACTGTAGCTTGATAGGAAGGGCATAATATATATTCCATCTCAAAATGTAATTATTTTTAAGTAAGCATGGTGCGTGCCTTTGAAAAACACCTACACAGCCTACAAAGCCAGTAATTTGTAAAGAAAGAAAAACATCTTTCTTCTAATTCTGTTTTGAATAAATGTACAAAACATAGGAAATGTGCCCTGTGACTGTGCCAAGATGCAAACAAGGATTTAAAAAAAAAATAAATCTGTTAACGATGTTATACCTTTAAAACAATTTTATCCTCAGAAACACTCTAATTACAGAGGGTAACATTTCTCTAATTTGTTCTTTTTTCTCTTATTTAATTTACAAAGAATAGCAATTACCCTATATTTAGAAGAGCAGATGACTGAGTGAAATGAATTCTTGGACCCCAGCACCTCTAACATGTAGTAATTGCATTTCCAATGGAAAACATTCATCTCAGTCCAAATTTGGCTACAAGAATGAAACAGTGCTAAACACCCACGTAAGCAAAAAAACAAATTATTTGTAAGAAACTCTGGGTTTTGTACCTTGAATTAATCTGAGCCCTTAAAATCATGTATGTAATGCACCGGCTGGTAGACCAGATAGGAGAGTGCTGAAGGGAATTAGAGGAATGCAGCAGATCAGAACAAAAGTTGGTATTTCTTTACCCAGCATGTAATCATACTGCAGACTTTTTTGCCTCCAGATATTTTGTGGGTGGTAGAAGTTTACACTGGCCAAATTCACAGAGAAAAGAGTATAGAAGACTATCGCAGTGATATTACTTTGAGATCAGTGTTAGCTTCTGGCTCTGGTCAGGATAAAACTATTGCATAAAAAATCCAGGAAGGAAACTTCTGCAGAATATTGCTTCAGCCTCCAGTGCTGAATAGCATCTCATGGAATCTATGGTTGATGTGGTTCCTCACAGGACACGTGGGACAAACACTCATGTTTAACCAGGAGTCATGGTCCCCAGGTGGGATTTCATCTCCTGCCCTGAGATGAAAAAGCAAACCACAGTTGCTGTGTGTCACCGAACCACTGAGATGAGCACAAACTGTTGTCAGAAAAATAAAGAAACACAAAAGCATTTGGCAAAGTCACAGACCATCTCTGTGTGTAGTTAATTTGCTGTTGGATAAGAGTTCCTTCCATTTTTCATGTTTTCCATCAAGAAAGACGGCAACTATGAAACTGAGTCACTTTTGTCAGAGGCTTTATGCACGTGGGTAAAAAGCGTTGCTTAGCACTGTTATGGGCATTGTACTGTTCAGTGCACGAGAGTCAGAATTACCAGCTACTGTAGAAGGAGGTGACTGAATAATCCAAAACACAGCAAATGGAAACAGAATTAATTATGTCAAATGGTAAAACTGAATTACTCCAGATTGTAGGAGAATGGCTGTACTGAAAAAAAAAAGTCTGTTTCTTGTACGTATTCAGTACTTCTACAACGCAATCTGCTCCAGGATATCTCCTGGGAAAATGTGGTGTAACACCTAGGACAAATCTGGAATAACAGCAAAAAAATACCTGCTTCTACCACAGTAAAGTGAAGAATTATGTAAAATTCATCTCTGTATCTTCAAGAGGTTTTCATGGGAAACTCACAGTAATCTGCATCAATTATTTCTTTTCCAACCATGAACAGGAATTTGGAAATGGTTTCGGAACACATTTGTTGTGTTTAGCCAGTGCTTTGTATCTATTGGGATGGATAAAAGGATAAGAACCATCCTTCAAAATGACAGAGGAATAAAAAGGGTATATTTTGCCTCATTATGGCATTTTACATATATATACATATATGCACACTATATATATTATTTATGTAAAAGAAATAAAGCTAACAGCTGCAGAATAAGCACTAAAGATGCTTATGTGTTCAAAAGCCTCTTTTAACATTGTTCATTGGTTTGGCTAAAAACTCAAACACACGTAATATTTCTCATTTTAGGGTTCTGATATTTAGTGTATTTACAATTCACTTTTAACTACTTTAATGAATTGAATGAGAAAAGGTAGGAGTTTGAATAAATCCCAGTACAAAGCACAATTTCCCAGAAGTTTAAATGGCAACGCTGCGTGTGCCTGAAGCACCTTTTGATCATCCAGTAGCTGCCACAGATCTGTTGCAGGCCATACACCGACCCACTGCTCTGTGTAGTGCTCTGGTTCCTGGAAAGGTCAGTGGCAAAGATCCAGGAGATGCATCAAATAATTCCCTGAGATTTCCAAACTGAGCAGAGTGCCCCATGCAATGACAGCGCTCGCTTCTGTTTCCTTGCTGTAACCGAGAGCAGCAGCAGACAGTGCAAACAGCAACCCAGAAAACACCCCAAACCTGTCACTTTCTGATAGGTTCTGCAGCTTTTGAAGATTCTTTCATATATTTCAGGGAAACCCACTCTTGTGGTTTGTAGAATAAAGCCTACTCTTTCCCACTGCTTTTTACCCCCACTGCACCATTGATGCAACTGAAGAATTTTGTACGAACCAGACTTTCCAGTGTTCACTTTAAAGTTTCACAGCTGCCACAGGCTTTACAAAAATAGAAAGCAATTACATACAGTTTTAACATTACTGCATTGCATTATTCCCAAGGGAACGAAAGAATTTAAATGATTCTCTTCTCTGTCTCTTATCTAGGAAGTAAAGCATTTCTTAGTCTGAAATACCACATTGGGAAGTGTAAAGCTATGTTATCTCTTTTCCGCTAGTTTGTTTTCCTCAAATTTACATAGACAAATGATTCAGACACATCCATATCACTCTGAGAGTCACACACCCAAGGGTGCCGAAAATCTCCATCGTGCCCAAGAAGCACAGAACGTCTTGCTTGACCCCCCCCCCCAGTCATCGGTGTTTACCAGCACGTCCACAGAGGGGCTCAGGCATATGCAGCCAAGACCCCTGGCTTAATAAAAGTGGTCTAAAGGGTAGCACTGCCAATCCTTTTGATTTTATCATCAATAGAGTGGATTTTTATGTTTTTCCAATATATTGAACTCCTGGACACCAAGTTACATGAGAAATTATGTTTACCTTTAAGTTTCTAGTCTGCATTTTTCTAGAGGAAAAAAAGGCTGTCCTAAGGCTACCTGGATCCCTTAAATAGCACATGTTCTAGCACGGTCAAGCACGGGAACATAATTACACACAAAGAATGACAGTGATTTTTAGGAGAAGGACTGTGTTCTTCAGTGCTGCAAGTTCAGAAAGGCTTGAGTGTCCCAGCAGGTGCTGAGCAGAGGATGGGCTCTCAGGTGATGTGATGGCCAAGAGAATGGAGGAGACCACCAAGTAAGAAAAGGAGGTGACCCTGTGCCCACGCACAGCATTGGAGAGATCACTGCTGGCATCCTACGCTCGACTTGAACATCTGCAAGTAGAAGATGCTGCTTTGCCATCGTGCAACACCACACAAAGGATTTATTTGGATGTGTGTCACTGATCACACCCAACTGGGCTGTGACACCATTCCTGAGCTTCAGTTTTCCTCTGAGCTATTTGTTTTTCAATGCTTGGAGCTGCCAGCATGGCACAAGTGGCTCTCAGGCAGGGAGCAGCAGGAAATAGGCATAGAGCAGTGTGGTCTCCTTTGGAAACCCCCCACCACCAAGGGAAACTCTAGAGGAGCTGAATGTGCCTCCAAAGACACTTTTGTTCTTGTCTCACAAGTTACAGCCACTAATTGATGTCACTGTATTTTATTGTAAATTAAACAATTGCACTCACTAGGCTATTATACGAATTTTAAATAACTGCTAGATTTTCCTTTCTATCCAGTATTGCAATGACTTGCAGTCTTGACAGGACGTGTAAGAAAGAAGGAAAATGAAAGCTAGAACAGATATAATTATCTGAGCTAGGGACAGGTTGCTTGAATACCATTTCAGTAATATTTTAAATGCAATGAGCCAGCTTTCCATATACTATACTTAAAACAACCCTGTTAATAAAATGAGATGTTTGCTAAGAAGCAAACCCAGCGAATGTTGTTTTCATCCCAATGTCAGCATCTCTTCTCTTATGGAAATATAAAATTATTCTGGTACGATTTGTCATTCCATAAATCCATGTGTTATATTGATTTTTTCATTTATTGGCAGAGACTAAAATTATGTTTGATGCCAGAGGAAAAATTTCCAGGCTCAATGATGTTCTCTGCTTGAAGTTTAAGCGTTTGTAGTTGCATCTGGCATTTTTGCATTGCGTGATATGGACAGTTAACGGAGCAATGGTACAATTAATTGAATTGTTTCAACAAGTTATATAAAGGGTTCCTTCCAGCATTTTAACTCCAAGAGAGCTATGATCTCTTCACACACTCTGAGCTACATATTCTTCATAATAATTTATCTAAATGAAACCACTGTCTAATAAAATAGTCATAGCAGTAAACATTTTCTATTTACTGATGTTCTGTATGTCAGCACAGCATCAGGACAGCATCGTCTCCTTCAATTTCCTTCATGCAGGTCATAGATCAGCCTTCACCTGTTATTTAAACAACTAATAACGCAACAGTTGAATGAACACCACACTGAAAAGTAAGCCCACAAGCAAACATAGACCTCAGAGGAATACCTTCTAAACATAAGAATATAAATATTTTCAAAAAATCTGTCTCTTAACAAAGTGCACAAACATGTGTCGGTAACAGGTGGTTTTCCCCCAGTTTTGATGAAATTGAGAATGACCTATTATCACAAGAAATAGCTGCCAAAGCCTACAGATCATTTGAGGAAACTAAAATTCAGAACTGAAAATGACATGGCATTTTTCAACTACAGCTGACTGCTGAGCAGTTACCTTAGCTGGAACAAAGAAGCCATCTGCTTGAACTCAAGAGTTTCTAACATGAAATCGAGTTTAGACTATGCCTCGATCCTGGGACGGGCTCTGGGGCTAGTTAGAGGACGCAAACCATAGAGAGGATTTTTTTAGTTATTTGGGTTTATTTCAGCATAACTCGGTTGCAATTCATATGTCTGTGCTATCCTGACAGCTGCCTTGGAGCCTACATGGGATTAATCCTCTTTCTCGGCTTGAGGTCCCTCCTGACAATGCAGCTGGACAAACTGGCCTCCGAATCGTAATAAAATACCTGATTTCACAAAGAGATAAAATGTTCTTTTGATATAAAGGGTTCCATATTCAGAGAACACAGAACTGTCATCTTTAACTAGCCAACTTTTTAATTAAATATTCCAGGAAGATGACAAATTTGATAAGAATTTACATACTCACTGTAAACCTCCTTCTGCAAACCAGCAGAGTTGGCTTTGAGCATGCAGATGCAGATGTGTGGTCTGCTATACTTGGCATGTCCACTCCGTATTTTTTCCCCTATGTTTTGGGATATAAAGCATGATGTGAGAGCTGCTGCATGAAAAGTGATTTTGCCTTCCTCTTGCTGCAGGTTGCTTGATGTGCCCAGGACGTGATCCTCATTTTGGCCCCCATTCAGTGCAGCCCTGCACCTGCACCAGTCCTGTGCCAGAGCCAAGCACAACCCACACTTAAGAGCTTTGGGGAATTTAGGGATGTTGAAGGAGTTCAGTGAATCAGCTTTCCCATTAGGGACAGCGGGTTAATGGTCTGGCTGCACTCCATGCCAGTGTGAGGCACGGTTTGCTTGTCTGATGAGGTCAGAAGCCAGGACAATCAGTTGGTGAGACTGATATTGGCAAGAAAGCACTTCAACCAAAAGAAATTAGCCATATTTTGGTCACGCTTGGAGATAATTATCTTCATTTCTGGTATTTCTCAGCGCAGGATTTGCAAAACACAGTCCATATTTAGCTCCATCCAAGGTGATGGGCATCTCTCATTCTACGTGATTATACAGGTAGGGATGCCAGTGTGAGTGCTCCACAGAAGCCACTGCCAAAAGCAATTATTTGGGGTTGCTAAGAAGCCTAGAAATTCTGGCCCTCATCCTTGAGTGCCATCTACTGTCCTGCTGTCACTGCATACCTCAGGTGCACACGTCCCACTTGCAAAGCATTTCTGCCCCTGTGCCCAGACGGCTCCTGACTAAGGACACATACTCTTCATTACAGCAGAAACATCAGATTTGAGTTCAGCACACTGGAAACAGCACCTTCAGGGGCTGTCTCAAGGGAATAATTTGCTAATGAACACTGTTCCATGTGCAGTAAGCCCAAGGCAGTGTGTGAGCACGTGAGCAAGTGTCACTTCTCTAGGAGTTTGTTGATCACCATGTGCCAACTCAGCATAGAAATCTGTGCATGAGCTACCTGCCCCAATCAAAAGGCAGCACAATGAAGGATCACGGTCATTCCCTGAAACGGGAGTGGAGGACAATTCATCCTGAATTTAAACAAGAGGCAGACATTTAACTAAAGAACCCTAACAGCAATCTAGAAAATGCATGTATCGTTAATCAGTTCTATACTCCACAGGAATAACCTGCTGCACCATGCAAGTATGCAAAATAGTCCCAGTTTGCACCCAGAAATGCACAGTTATTCACTAGGATTCTCAATGTGTGATGTGACCCAGACCAAAACTTTGGGGGAATTTTGCTGACAACTGTCTTTTAACTGAGGAATAAGATGTAGAAAGGAGAGGAAGCAAACAAGTGCAGCTAAACTAGACCAAGTTATTTAACTACTTGACCTGTTCTCAAATCTTGAGCAATACTTGAAAAGTCTTATTTCAGTAGCCTTTATCTTCCAGCACAGTATTTCAAAGTCTGAAGTCAACCTCAGTTACCTAGCTGTCCTTCCCCACTTCTTCCCCCTGTTTTCCCATAATACTTAATTATGTAGATGTTTCCTCATTTTGCCACACCATGGAAACCCTGGAGGCTTCTTTCACAGTCCTGGAAAATAATTTTACACAAGAAGACTAGGTCTGAAAGCTTTATTGGCTGATAAGCCTGCCAGGAAGCTCATTTCCCTCAGCAGCACAGGAGGCTTTCCTAGACAGCCCAGTCACCCACAGGACATGGAGTGTGAGCAGAGAGCCCCTGCTGCAACCCGCTCCACTTCTGTGGTGGCAAAAAAGTGCAAACATTAAAGGCTTGTGCTTAACCCAGCATCTCGGGGGGAGCGTGGACAGAATCACGGTCTAGGGGTGTCTCCGCATTAAGCCTCGGAGGGCAGAAGGCCTGAAGCCTTCAACCTGGCATGCTGCAGTACTTCCCTTTGCACCTGTCAAGTCCTGCAGGATAACTGTCTTCAGCCCAGGAGCAGCCAGTGCTACAGATCAGAGACTCAGTTCCTGGCTCTCCTGTAGGATTTTTCATTCAGACTAGCTGGGAATCAACCTCCCACCTGGATATGATGCTCAGAAAAGGCTGGCTTGTCTCAAGCCCCCTTGCTGTGAACAGGGCAGGTCACCCTGTCACAAGCGCCCAAAGCAACCCTGGGAAAGCAGGGGTCTGAGAAGGCTCTCCATGAATGAACCTGCATTGTCTATCTTGAGAAGAATAGGGCTCCTGCAACCCTGCTCACCCCTAGCCCTCACAGCAGAGCTGCTACACCCCAACCAGCCTAATGAAACATGATTTTATATCACCCCTTTACTCCAAGCAACAGATTTGTCATTTAGTGTGACAGTCCAACTTGTAAAATCACATAATGCGATGTTAAGGATTTGTATTACTGTAAGCATTTTGTGCACAACTTGTTACTAATTAAAACTGCTCACTTCCCTGAGTCTACTACAAAAGACTTGAAGCTGGAATGTGATTTAACCTGAGACCATGGTGCTTTCCTACCACAGCATTTACAGCCTATAAAATGCCCAATTGTTGTCAAACCATTGCGTGAGGACACATAAGAGTCAACTCAGCACAGCTTTTCTTACAGATCCAAAGATTTAGAAACACTTCAGACAAAGCTGACACATGTACCTCCATCCTCACATCCTGAAATTCAGGTGACATTCCTCAGCCAAAAAGAAAACAAACTGGCAGAAACATCAATCCTGCCTTTCTGTCTCTCTCTGACAAATGCAAATACACAGTTTTGAATCCTGAGAAGGTCTCTGTTGAAAACAGCAGTGCAGGACAAGTGATCCCATTTCCCATAACAATATTTTGGCATGCGGACCTTATTCCTGGTGGGTAACATCAGAGAAAGTGAAACTCAACATGTGACCGCCCTCTGGGTACAGTTGTACTCCTGTGAGTTCTGCAGAAATTGTAGGTCTATTGTAAGTTCCAATAACATGAAGTAGAAGTTTAATTTAACATGGATAAATGAAGCGTGGGCGTACTGATATATTAGAAAGAATACTATTACCCAGAAAATTATAGTGGTCTCATGAGGTGGTAAAGGAAACTAAAGAAATTATATTTATTTAAGTTATCCAATTGGGGGTTTTGATAGGCTTGTTTTTGCTTTGTAATCAAGTGCAACATTATTTTATTATCATGGTTATACTATTATTACAGTGTAATCTTGCACTTGATTACAAATCAAACCCGGTGATAGCTACAATAATAAAATAATGTGTTAACATAATAATCTAGAAAACATAATAAAATAGGCGCTGTGCATGAGGAACAGCATTGCCAGCCAGTCAAGGGAGGGAATCGTCCCTCTCTGCTCTCACTGGGGTGGCCTCATCTCGAGTGCTGGGGACAGTTTTGGGTGCCGCAAGAAGAGGAGACTGAGGACAGACCTCGCTGGGGTCTGCAGCTTCCTCATGAGAGGAAGAGGAGGGGCAGACACTGATCTCTTCTCTGGTGACCAGCGACAGGACCCGAGGGAATGGCCTGAAGCTGAGTCAGGGCATGGTTAGGTTGGATATTAGGAAAAAATTCTTCACCCAGAGGGTGGTTGGGCCCTGGAAAAGGCTGCCCAGGGAAGGAAGCACAGCCCCAAGCCTGAGAGAGCTCAAGGAGCATTTGGACAATGCTCTCAGGCACACGGTGGGATTGTTGGGATGTCCTGTGCAGGGCCAGGAGTTGGACTCGATGATCCTCGTGGGTCCTTTCCAACTCATAGTATATTCTATGATCCTAAAATTCTAAGTGTTGTCCAAAATTTCACAAATACAAATGAATAATATGAGTGCTGTAGTATAATTAGCTACTCCCAAGATACAAGAGACGCCTATCTGAATATGGACTAGAAAAAGCTTGGAAAAATCATTATGGAAAGTAGATAAAGTAAGGTGTAAAAAGGACTTCATCCTGAAAGTAGTTTTTCCTGTATTCATTCTTGTCAACATCAACTCACTGTGTTGTATCACAATATGTTGTTATATTGTTATATAACAATTAACCTTGTTCTGCTGCTGTGCACCTTGGATGGACGCAGCCAGCTAGATTTGAACAAGAAAGTGGAGTCACTGCTCTTGGCTTCTCCTGTGTTAAAATGCAATCTCTCTTTCTGTTAATTTCAAATTGACTGATCAGAAGGAATCAACAAAAGTCTAACCAACAAATTCAAAATTTTACCCAACAAACCCAACATTTAAATAGTGGAGCAAGAAGTAATTACCGTTTAGAAAAAATGCACAGAAAGAAGGGCAGAACTCTGCTGCCTCCCAGAACCAGCCATCAATATTCATGGGTGTCAGACACACATTTACAGTCTCCTGCAACCCAGTGGGTGCCAAATAGGTACGGTAAAAGCCTGTCATACAATTTCCATATCTCAACAACACCAAGACCTTCCCATACAGCTGCTGCCTCTGACTGAGGATGGAAATAGACATTTATAAAAACAAGCGAAACACCCAAAACTTACCAAAAATAAACACATTGCAAGACAAATTATACATCAGAAGACAGAGAGGTGTTGGTCAGAATAACAACTGGTCTGTCCCGATAACTGCAGCACAGCTGGAGAAGTGAGGCTCCCACCAATATGTCAACAGGAATGGAAATCAAACCACCCAAAAAAACAACCATGAATCAACAGAGCCTTATCAACCATCCTAGCTCGCCCATCAAATCTCACACCTAAGAGCTGATAGAGGAACACTTCATGTTTGTATATTACTCATTGAACTTTCTAGTCGTGAGCCTTTTTCATCTAGGAAGCAAGACAGCATCTTGGAGGAGAGATTCACTCACTGAACCCACTGCTGTCACTGTGCTTATCAGACTGCCTGCAGGAAGAGTAAACTTTTCCAACAATAAAACTTATTACAACCAGAAAACATGGAGACTGGGAAAATGGAATATATATTTGAAACTAATGCATGAAACCAAAATTTTTATATAGCACGTTTTTTTAATCACAGCCTAGGCTCCATGACAGGCTCATGCACAAATTCCCCTCATTCCATTAGCATCTTTAATGACAATTTTGGCAGAATAGCCAGTAAGGATCCATTCTGTTTCTCTTGTAAACTGTCCATTCAGGAAAAGATTGCATTTTGTCAATGAGGCAGTGTGCAAAAGAGTGCAAGGCAGAGCAATTGGCATGTGGCCCCTCTTCCATCTATGTAATTTTCATTTCATTTCCATGCAAGCAGATGAATCACATCGGAGCCTGTCTCCCAGCATGTTCTGATAAAACACAGAGTAGGAACTTATTGCTACCCTCACTGTTAGGTCTCAGGGAAGTGAACTAATCTATGAGGGTATTTTAATGAATAATAGACAACTCTAGAACCAGAATTTCAAGGAATCTGTCATGTGAATTGGGTAGAGACAGTAAAATCATAATTTGCTGCATAGAATTTAATGATATCAATTCAACTGACAGATGGGAAAGGAAGTAGAACAGAAAAGTTAATTCTGAGTTAATCGACCCAATCCTGGAAACATTCATAATTTAAACAAATGTATTAAACTGGGATATTTGTCTTACAACATAGTCAAGGGATTTTTAGAGATTTCACCTCACTTCTCTGTATTGCTTCTCATTTTGTGTAAAGCAGCTGTCTATGTATGTTTTGGCCTGAATAATGGCAGTGATTTTTCCCATATTTTTGAGCACAAAGGCTGAGCTGGCCCACCACATCCATCTCTTCTAAAAATGCAGCAGTCTATTGATGAGGTCTTGGTATGTCACCAGCATTTGGGTTGAGCCCTTAAGGCAAGAAATTATGATATTGTTGTATTGATCACATAAAGTTGCCATACACTAAGAAGAAATCGTACTTCTCTTCACAAAATGCTTCCGATGATATAAGACAGTAAAAGCTCTAAATATGTTAGCATGGACACAAATACACCAAACAGCAATATGCAGATGAGGCATCCATCTGCATCCAACAGCAAACTTCCTGTGTGATGAGAGGAAATGGCCTCAAGTTGTGCCATGGGAAGTTTGGATTGGATGTTATGAAGAATTTCTTGATGGAAAGGGTGGTCAGGCATTGCAAAAGGCTGCCCAGGGAAGTGATGGAGTCACTGTCACTGGAAGAGTTCAGAAGACATGAGGATGCGGTGCTTAGGAACTTGGTTTAGTGGTGCCCCTGGTAGCATCAGGTTAATAGTCTGATTTGATGATCCTAGTGGTCATCCCCAGCCTGAATGATTCTGTGAACACAGAACACCAAATGAACAAGGACGAAAGAGATTTTCAGTGTTAAGTCTGGACAGAGAACAGAAACACAGCTGACCAGTCTTGGAATTCTGGGTTTTCCCTCAAGTTCTCTGCTCTCTGCAGCTGCAGCCAACACAGGAAAATGAGCCATATGTCAACCTTCACAGCAGACTGCAGTAGGGCCGTTCCTGGAAATTGTAGCTGCTCCTCGACAAGTATGGAGAAACACATTCTACTGACTATTTCCTCAGCCCAATTTCACCCTGCTGAGGTCAGCAAGAAGAGAGAGCAAGTTCTCAGCATGAGATAATACATCCTAGATATTTGGTGCATGGAAGTGTTGCTCGATTTAGCTGCAGTCACCTTCTAGGAAGGAAAACAAGGGGTTTGTGGGTAAGAGAAAACAGAAGTAAAAGCAATAACTGGTATGGGGTGTTCAGGATGGGCAGAGTGGCTGAAGCCATTGAGATGCACTCCTGTCACAGCTCACCTGTGATCACAGTTGTGTCTTAAAATCTGGGTCACAAATATGATGCTTTTAACTGGAGAATATTTCATTTTCCACTTCACCAATGTGTAGGTAAAGATCAAGAGGAGTTCCTACTCTTTCAATCAGGTACAGGCAACTCCCTTGCTCACTGAGGCGCTGGGACACGAGGCTCTGTGGTGTGGTGTGGCAGTGAACATTTTCACTGGGTCTTTCTCCAGATGAGGAACAGACAGGTAAATCTGTATGTACAATGACACAGACTAAAATTTACTCGATCTTGGTAAAATGTTTGCAATTCTAGTTAAATCCTTTCTCTTGATTTTAAAATTTTAAGAATGGGGATGAAACACACCCAAGGAGGACTTTGGGTGGCTGTGTCTCACATGGCTCCAGTGCCTGGAGCTGGTGCTGTTCTTGCTTTCAGGTGAGGCTAAATCTGTCCGTGGGAAACACGTAACCTGTCTTCATTTTATGTGTTATCTCCATCATCTGCCTGGTGTCTTTACGAAGCACCAAATTTACTGCTTGGAAGAGTTTATCATCACAGGGTCTTACTTTTTATACATAACAATTCCAGTTTTCTCATTATCTTGTATCAATATCTGGTTTGCTACAAAGCACATAAGTTTATATTTCTTTTCAACTAAACTCATAAAAGTTAATTACGAGGCAATGCACTTACAAAACTACTACTGGATCTAAGAGGCCATTGTAATAAAAAGTAAATAAAGATTCATGCATTTTAAAGCACATTTAGCTTCACTGATCTAGAAGCAAATTGGGCATGAGAAGATTGCACTGATGGCATTAAAACTGCTGCCGTATTTAAATTGACACCAGTAAAACAGGGATCTATAAAACAGAAATGTAACTATACACACTCCAGATTTTGGAGGCTTTACAGTCCTGTGAGTTTTAAAACCTGTTGCATCTTCCAAAAATTTTGAGCAAAAGGATGAAATAAAAACTATAATTGGATCTAAAACTTTATTTGCATCAAATAAAAGCATTTAAATGAGTGCCATTCAAAATTATTCTAATGAGTCATTCTTGCACATAAAAGATTTATTTTGGTTAGGCAGTTCTCAATTTCACCAACCAGGCAAGACAGACCCATCCAATTTAATGTCTAAAATATGAAAAATAGCTGCCTGATTGGATGCAGCATACAAGCTGCGGGTAAACTAGAAAAATATAAGGCCATATGCTCAACTAGTGTAATAGGATTGACTCCACTAAAATCATCTCAAGTATTTTAACATTTCTCTTCACCTCTCAGGAACAGGCAGGGCAAAGGTGGACCCTGCCAACTTCTTCTCCACGTTTGTAGAGGTAGGTTCCAAGGAAACATCCCCTCTGATATGCCTGGGTGATAGTTTGTGGCTTGTGCTTACCTAGAACTGTTTCCATGGTGTGTTTTGGGGTGACGCCACATCTCCAGTTGAGCTGTGGAGCTGGGAGTGCTGCAAAAAACTTGCCCCCACTTACCAAGAGCACATCGAGGCTTTGTTACCTAACCTGCTCTGCAGCCTGCTCTCATTGCCCAATAGCTTCTGGCTTTGTTTCAGACCCCATCCTTAAGTCGTGTAGAGATGATGGGCCCAACTGACCCAGTGATGACTTCTTGAGCCCTGGTAGAGCTGTAAGAGAGGAAATTCTGGTAACAGCTTTCACCGGATAAATCTGAAAAGGGAAAGCAGCCCAGTTTATCAGCTTTTGAAGGAAAGTTTCAAAGCACATTTGCCTCTTGCAAAGTACAAAGGTGAATGGGGGCTCTGTTTTTTTCACACTGCAGTGTTAGGATTTTCTATTTAAAAACTGCTTCTTGCAAGAAAGTTAAGGGTTTTGATTTCATAATAAGTTGCTCAGAGATTTGTCCTGGCTTTCTGTTGCTGCACACTGAAACACATGTATTTTGTCATCAACATCCCAAAAGAAGGCAGCTGAAAGGAAAGAAGCTCTGGAAAATGGAAGATATCACTGCAGCAGCTCATTGTCTTAATAATACTTCGTAGCAAACAACAGGGCACAACAAGTCAGAAAGTTCTTTTCAATCCTGCATTCCTGTGGGATCAGGAAACTCCCCTTGTGATCTTTGTGATTTCACTTTGTTATTTGAATTATGTCACTCAGCACAATATTTTTCTAAGGCGAGTTTGCTTCCTTTATGTTTTAAATATTTTTGGTTTTTAACAAAACCAATGAAATGAACAAAAAACCTCAACAGTCTCAGCCAGTCCAGAAGAGAGGAGTTCACTCCTTTTGCAGCAGGAAAAGCAAAACACAAGTGCCTTAGGGAGAACCAGCCTCACCAAACCAATCACAAGAATATCTTCATGCCAAACCACATCAAGCAAATGGATGCCCACAGAAACACACTTTAGAATCAGGCCCTGCACAGACCAGGAGCACATTTCAGCACTGAACTGAATGCTTCACACTGTGCAACTCTGGGTCACCTTACCTGGACAAATGCCAGCTCATTTCTCTTACCTGTATGTTCCATAAATCTCTAACAGGAGTCTGGCTCGTGCTTTGGATGATGGTGCTGAAACCTAATGAACAGCAATGGCATGAAAGGAGCTGCATTGCAGTGGCAGAAGAGATTTCCTCAGGCTCAGAGAAGAGCAGCAAAACACCTCAGACCCTTCTCAGCTGAAGGATGCTGCTGAAGTCACGCCAAGAGCCTCAGTCATGGCCAGGCAGGAAGAGAGTAAAGAGGTTGGAGGAGACAGAAAATTGCTCTGGCAAAAGTCCTAGCCTCTCTGAACGTCCTGTCAGTGTTCCCACTGACTTTAGCATAGTCGGAATCTCCCCTCATGCATTTTGTAGGAAGCCATTCTCTAGGTCCCCTTATGCTTACAGTTATTTACCTGTAGCCTGCTGCCGCTGAGCAAAACGGAGGAACAAGCCATCTAGAAAATAAAATCTAAGGTGTTCTGTAGCATTCCTGTTTTTCATTTTTCCACATTTAGGGAGAAAAAAAAAGAAAGTGCTTGACATGCCACTTTAAATCTCAGAAATATGGTCTCATGCTTCCACGCAGGTTAGTGATAGTTTGTGTGTTCAGGCTTTTCTGCAAGAGGCTCTGTCTGCGAAAAAACCTGTCAGACCCCTGGGGCAAACAATGAGTCTCTGCAGTATCCCTTGGCAAGCTCTGAAAATCTGGGCTAAAAGCACGTTTATCCTGGAAAAAGCCAGGATTAGTTCCCAGTCTGGCAGCGCTGCCACGTGCTAAGGCAGTGGCTCGCACACGCCTGACCTGCCGCGTGCCAGGCTGGGCTGCTGGCACAGACCCCTCATTCCCTGATGTGCACTCCGCTCCTCCAGAGTGCACACCCGGGAGCTTTGGGATCCTCTGCCCCTCTCTAGTGGGGTGTTATTTATCTAAATCTATCACAGTCTGACTCAAAGGGTGTGCAATCAGTAAATTTTATCTCAGTCAAGAGAAAGCAGCCATACAACCTTCTCCATGACCAGCCCTCACAATGGAAGCTACCAGAAACAGAAGCTGCTGGAAGTGTTTGTGCTCTGGTCATCCGTGCTGAACTGAGCAGCCCGAGCTCCATGGGCAGCAGAATCATCCCTGGCAGGTCACAGGCTAAAAGCCCCATTAACCCACAGCCGGCAGAGGAGCTGCTTGCTTGACAGCAAGGGGTTTGGAGGAGCAAAAGAAGCATGTTTACAAATGTGGAATGTTTATTGTTCTCTCATGTTTTCTCCTAATGCTGGCAGACTGACAATATCCTCTTGTCAACGGGAACAAACACAGAGAGGGCAGTAAAGAATATCTCTGCCTATTCCAAGAAGCCAGCCAAAGTCAGAGCTGGATGATACACAGGTGGCACAGAGCAAAGAAATGACAAGAAAGAGGCAGGTGGTAAAAAAATTAAATAGCAACTGTTCTGCCTTTTTATCTGACAGCAGAATTTGGTCTTCAGAGGCCTATAAACTAATGCTCCAAAATGTGGATTATAGCTGAGCTCAAATGAGTCACAAGGACCTGGCACAAAACTGCCAGGCCCTACCCACAGCAGTAAGCAAGGTGCCATTGAAACTCTCTCTGAAGGCTGGCATTGATTTAGTCCAGTGAAAATCATCTTTGCGCCACAAACTCTTTGCTGCATTATCCAGAGCTCAGCAGTAGAGGAAGCAAGATCAGAGACCTAAAGCCAGGGGTCCTCTGCTTTCCTCCTGGAAATAAGAAAAACTTGCCATGTGCAGATGACTCTGAGCAATGGGCAAGAAGTTGTAGGGAACAGCTCCTGTGTGGGATGGTGCACCCTGCGAGCTCAGGCAGAGCTGCTGGCATCACTGTCAGATGGACACACTGAGCCCTTTCCTTGGAGGAAGGTGCTTACTAACCACAGAAAGCAGCTCCTGTTCCCCACAGGCTCCAGAGAGCTGCCCTGTTCAAGGCACACACCAGCAAATCTCAAACTGGATCTCACGGCTTTACGGCCCTGGAGTGGCTTTTGCTGTTTGAACACGTCGGATAGAATTTGAGCTTCCCAGCAGTGTTACAGGGTTGGAAATTCATTTTCATTCAGCATTAGAATAAATGTGAAAGTTATCTGATTTTTGCAAGAGGAGAGTCATATTAAAAAATACATATTTTCAGGACAGAAATTCTAGTTTATGGCTTAAAATATAGTCTGATACACCCCAGTGATTATTGTGCTACTGGCTACATTTTTTAATTTTTTGCAACAGATCACCATAAAGCTGGCAGAATGGGGACTTGGGCTCCACATGCTGCAAAGTATTTCACCAGCAACAAGAATAACTCCATCCCTCTTCCAGCTTCCCAGGAGAAGTGCTGCAGACATGGATCCATTTCCACAGTTTCAAGCAAAAATGCAATTAGACAAAAAGCATTCTGAACAGCTTTATTTGCCATGACATGCTCCTCGGGATGCCTCCAGAGCAGTAGCCAGAGAGAGCCCCTTATCTCCCACTTTCTCACAAGACATCAAGTGGTGCATGGCAAAACAGAGTCCAGGCTCCCACGAGCTGCAGCAGAGCAGCTACAGGGGAGAGGGGGCTGCACTGAGGAAAGCAGCCACTTCCTAATGAAGCATCTAACGAAGACTAACAGCATCCATTTCCAGCAGGAAAGTGCAAAGCAGAACACCTTGTGGAACGTGACCTTCCTGTCCGTAGCTGGGCGGGACAGGACATAACAAAGCTTTGCTGAGAGGCCAGGAGGGACACGTGCACTTTTTGTTGCCAGTTATTAACCCCGGGTCACTCACACTGCCTCAGGTGACACACAGCAGTGCAGGTAAGGATACCAAAATATCCCAGAGGCCAGGGGATAACCGCAGCTGGTTGCACACAGGAATTGTAGCCTCAAACATTTGCTCTGACTTTGGCCCCTACATCCTGGAAACAGCAAAGAGCCTGGCCTGGGTCAGGGTTTGGGGTGGCTGCACTCTCACATGGGGTGGAGGAAAGACTCAAAACATCCTACCAGACAAACCTGGGGAATTGCTGACACCAGGTGCTGCCTCGCTGTCCTTTCTGGTGGGGCACAGGGCTCCGAGGATGCAATTCAGGTGATACTTGGGGTGAACCACCAGCAGGCACTGCCTGCTCCTCTCGGATATATTCCTGGCTGTCACATCCTGCTTACCATGATAATACTACAAATTTACCAGCAGCACAGAGGCCTGCTAAGGGAAGGACAGACTTGTCCTGAGGGAGACAAAAGAGCATCCGTACCATCCATACAGAAGATTCACAGCAGGTCCCATGGAATTTTTGAAGAGGAGTTTACAATGCAAGCCAAGGTTTAACTAAAATCTGAATTTTTATGGGGCCAGTTCTTATTACATTAAAAGTGACAAGCTTTCTAAATCTGTCTTTACAGGTGCAGCATAAGGAGAAAAAACAGCTCAGTTACCAATAAGTACGTGACCATCTGCCCAAAGAAGTGATGGCAGGTCAAGTGCTGAACACTGTTATGATTTAATCTACCAGAAGACGGACATCTAGCACTTGCAGGTGTTAGAAATGAGGAAAAACTGCTTTCCAGAAGATCCAAGTACACTCTGTAGCTCTTCCTGCTCTACCTAAATTTAGGTTGAAGCACTGTTCAAAAGACAAATACAAGTCCATTCAATACTTTAACATAATTAAAATAAACCTCCAAATTGACAACGGTCCGTTTGCAGGCAGCAAAGACTTCCCTGACTTGCTTCCCTGAATTTATACAATTTATTTTTGGACTGCTCCATTGTTTGCAAGTCTAGTAACCAAAATCCATTCCCAAAAGGAGAAATTCAGCAGAAAGCAAGCCAAGATACAAGACTGACCAGGAAAATTTTCACTGTTCCCTTCCCAGAGCAGAACCTCACCATCAGTGCTGTGTGTCTTGTTTCATGTAGCACAGCTGCAGCTCCTCATGGAGGAGGTGGAGACGACCCATCTCCATTTTTATGGGTTGCCCACTTTTGGATCTTTCTCTTAGTCTGATGAGGACTAAAACTTCAACAGGGATTGGAAAGGTGTGTATGAGGGAGCTACTTCAGCTAAATGAACCTTCCCAGATGAGAGGAGCAATCAGTACAAGTGTTACTGGTGACATTTTACTTCACTGAAAATAAAAGCTGCTTTAAGCGCAGTGTCTGTGTTGGGTTGGGGGTACCTGCGCCCATACAAACAGCTTAACTGCATCCATGGCTTTGCACCATTTCTGCTTCCTCTTCATTCCTGGTCAACCCTCAGCACACCTTCATCGGGGATAACAAGTTGGGTTTGGGGTTTTTAGCATAGCTACTGTAAGACTGCAACGTGCCCCTAGAAGAGCATCTAGCAGATTTTTCTATGAAATTGATTGAGATAAAAGGAAAGACATGGAAAGGAATAGAAAACATTCATGTTAATTTGGTAATTTCATATGAAGTATCTATCTCAATGGAGAATATTGCACTAGAGCCATACACAGCCTGCCTGTTGAGAAAGTCCTGGGGATGGGGCGGCTGCATGGATGAACAAGTGAAATTTCATCAGTTAGGAAAAAGAAAAATCAAGTTCAAATGACAGTATCCATCTCATATTGGTGCTATTCTGCAAATATCAAATTTTATTCCTCATCTCCATAACAAAAGAATATAAAACTCTTGAGATTTTCAGACAAGACATCACTAAAAACACACATTAAAATAATGAGAAGGAATTTTAAAAAGACTAGGATAAGTTAAATTGCTGTGGAAATTTTTAAAATAAATTCTGCCTTAATAAGACTAGTGAGAAGATGACTTTAAGAGCACTGTGTCTTTCCTTCAAAGTACTTTGCACTGCTCAGATGATGACACTTTCCTCACTCAAGTGGCTTCCAGTCTTTATTGCCCAATATTAAAACTACAATGAAAAAAATTAAAATAAACTAGACAAAAAGCCAGATATAAATTATGAATAACTTCAGACAAAATCAGAAATGAAATTAAGAGGAAATTTATGTGTGTGGAACAAATTCAGCCTTCAATATGACAATTAAAAGCTCTGACTCAAAGGTTTTTGGAAGAGGATGATGCATATACAGGTTTAATAGATTTAATCGCTGCTGAGAAAGGGTGTGGACCATCCCTCCCTCCTCTTGACAGCTATCATCATCCTCTCCAGCCCCGAGCTCTCGTGTCGATTTCGGCGCTTCAGCCTTTGACTCTCACGTGACCAGAAGCCATCAGTTTTCCACCAATGCAAGCCAAAGCTGCGTAGGTGCATAACGCTATTTCCAAATGTGATCAAGCAGAGAATCATCGTAGAGTGCCACATTTTCGGTGGCTCTGAAATATCCTGCAAGTTAACATTTAGCTGCCTCAAGATATTTTACAGCCAGGGGCCCATCTTCAATGAGATACAGAGTATCTATTTAGTATTCCCCCCTCCTCTCACTCTAAGCGCAATTTAAACCTTGGGTAGCTGAAAAGAAGCTGTTCTATGGATTCAGGGCACATCATACACAGCTTTCTTTCCCAGCAGCAACACAGATACGCCACAAATTAATCCCACTTGTCACATCAGGTAAACAGGCAGTTGTTCATGTGGAGAAAATTCAGTAGCAGGACATTCACTATCTCAACTAAATTTTCCTATGTATCGAATAATCTGGAAAGAGGGTGAATAACATTGTAGTAGGTTTTCAGATTTCACAGAATTATTTAGGTTAGCTGAGGTTACAAGAAAGCATTAGGACTTGGAAAGAGAATAAATGCTGCTGGATGGGCACACAGTGTAGCAGCCTATGGATCCTACTGATGGCAAAAGATAAACTAATACATCCTTTTGGATATAAATTTCACAGCACACATCCCAGGTACAAGGTGTCATTGGAGAGAAAAAAACAGTCCCACTTCTGAATTTATGACACAGATAATGCAAGTAGTGTAGGAGTTTCCATTCACTCACATCCTAGCAGAAGAATAAAATGTAGTGGTTACTGAGCACAAACGGAAACATTACGCATTTGAAACTAACAGGAAGAAATAATAATTTCTGAAAGTAATGCAACTGTCAGCTGGAACTTAGTGTAGTCAAGATGCATTTAAACCCGTGACTTGGTATGATCTTTAAAATGCCTGATCATTTCTAGATACCTGAATGTCACATCAAAGTGCTGAACTGCACTGCCTCCCCCCTCTGCAGGGAAATCTACATCAAAGTCTGCCCAAGTGCTCAGCACATCTCTGTCACCACACGATAATGATGGTAATTACCAATAATAACAATAATGTGATTGTAAAGCTGCTCTGGCAGCTGGGGCTGATGAATGCTGCATCCAGTACCAGCCCCTCTGGAAGCTGCGTCAGCCCCCGGCATCACAAAGGGAAGAGAGAGCCTGCACTGGGAGTCACAGAAGGGTCTGCAGGCTGCTTCTTGGCCACGCTCTGGGCAACTTGTTGGCAGCTGTGAATCTTGTGCAATAGAACCAAGAAAGCTCAATATCCTCTGCAATGTCCACTTAGATCAGCTGACGAGATTCTCCTGCATTCCTCCACCAGCTCCAGCAGAGGAGCAGCCCTCTCTTTCCTGCTCATGAACGCATGACGCGATGTAAACCCACTGCTGCTTGTCCCTAAAGTGCTCAGAGGTGAGGAAACAACCTCTGTTGCCAGAAGCTCCATCATGTGTAAGATACCTGATGCCCTATCATATCAGTATTTTTAATTAATCAGGCATTTCTCCATTGAGATGAAACACTGTGTACATTTCCCATTTACTCTCCCCAATACACGCTTATTAATTAGCATACTAATTTGCTTAGTTCTTTAGGAACTGCATGGCAGGGAAAATGTTCTCAGTTGTCAAATGCAACTCATCGATTGCTGTAAGACACTTAAGAAAGACTAATTGATAAATATACCCGAACCCTGATTAATTGGTGAAAAACCCATCATGCTGCTTCCTGGTGCCCCTTCCTTTATAATAAGGCTCCTGAATTAACGTACAACTTGATTTTTCCTTCTTTTAATTAAGAAAACCACTGAAAACCAGAAGTATTTGTGGAGGGTGTCTATTCAATTTTCTGGTTATGCTTGAAGTGAAATCTACTTCATTTACCTTATTAGCCCAAAAGTAAGGAAATGAGCCTACTCTGTCAACTAGAATTTATCTTTGGGGCTGAGGGAGCTGATGTGGAAACTTGAAAGTAATTTCTTCACTCTTCTATTTGTTACATGTACTTTTAAAGGTTTCTCTCTGATTACATAAATTAAAAGCGACTTCTACAAATCTGGGAGAGATGTGCTGCATACACTTCTCAGTACAGCATATGGCAGCCTTTGAAACAGCCCAGTACAAGGTTATGTAGAATATATAGAATGGACGAGGTAAAATATACAGAGTAAAAATGACTGAACATTCACAGTTATGTTTCCAAGCAGTAACACTCTCCCTGCTCAGTCCACGGCCATGCACCCCAGTTACTCTCACAAGAATTCTGCTGATGCAAGAATATTTTCCCCCTTCTTCCTTCCACAATTTAATAGCTTAAACACAATATCTTAAACAATAGAAAAAAATTATTTCACTGGGGTCCTACTCAAATCAATCCACATGTTCCTCTGAGTCCCATTTTTCCCCAAATGGAACTTCTCCTCCTCCTCCCCTCACAAAGCCTGAAAGCAACGTGCCTGCTTTGGTGCCAGCTGCCCCAGCAGCCGCCTCATTTCTCAAAGTATTTCCACAAATCTTCCGTGTCTGTCCTGAAATTACGATTTTTGCCAAAAAATCTACATAGTGCTGTTTGTGGAGAAATGTTTGAGCTACCAACAACTAATACTGGTTCTCCTCCAAAAAAAGGGGGATAATTACAATGCCTCTTCAAATCAGTGGTATTTCCTTGCTGCTAAAGGGGTGGCATGCTTTACACCTTGAAACTACCTTAAGTAATCATTTTCTAGGGAGAACAGAAAATCCATTTCTATTAGTTTCCAAAGACCTTGAAAGTATGTATGTAGGAAGACCGCTTCCATAAATTCACCTTTTTAGAGTCACCGGCTAACATAGAATTTATGCAAGTGCAGGTCAGTCACATAACTCAGTATTTATATGCTCCCTTTTTAGCTCCAGGGAGCTGGAGTAAAATGCTAAAAATAAAATACACATGTTGTAATACACACAAGATTTAGAGATGGAACTATTCTGACAGTTCAAAATAAAAGATCTTTGTGCATAAGATCTCCACAGCTAGGCCTGTACCTAAATCACATATTGATTTAACTCACTGTAGACAAGTTATATAAGCTTTGGAATGATGTATGCTTGATCAATGTGTTTTAGAAATTAATCTCTGCCAGACTTGCTCATTTAGGCAAGTGAAGAAGTCAGATAAATATCCCTACATTCTACTTTATAGGACAGTAAACCAATTTCTAATCAAATTTGTAAGTAAACAGCACTATTTGTTTCCAAGAAATATCAATATTAAAATACCTTTCTAAGAAAATCTGAAAACAGACTTCAAAAATTAGTAAGTTTTATCTATGAAATACACACATTATAACATTTATACGTGAGTACACAAACATGATGATCAGAGATACAGAGGAGAATGAAACACCCCTTTGAAATATCCAGGGATGGAGACTGCTAACACCACACTGAACAAAGGAATTTGGAGTCTCAGCCAGATGAAAGTTAGATATATTTGATATTTTCCTTCTTTGAAGTGCTAACAGTGGCTCCACACTTGAGTGCAGGAGCAATGCCCCACTTCATTGCAAATACATTGACCCTAATATGGGGAGAAATAAATGTTTACATCTCTACAGGCAGCCCTCTGGGTGCTTTAAAACAGAGCATATTCTCAGGTTAAAAATAGGGAAACTGAGGCACAGAAAGGCAAAATGACCCCTTGAAAGGTACAAATGCCAGGAGTGAAGGGTTTTATTTGAGTGCCAAATCTACTAGTACAAACCTCCTTTCTTATCCACATTTTTGCTCAAATCCCACTGATCATAGCAGTGGGAGCTCAAGGACAGATCCTGACCTGGCTCAGAGCTGGGTCAGTCATGAACACACTCCTCAGTTTTTCTGTAAGCTCTTGTGCCCTAGCTCAGTTTTGGGGCAGTCCAACCAAAAGGTAAAAAGCTGACTTGCTGCCAAAGATTCTCCTGGAGGCCTCAGCAATAAGAACCCCACAGTTTGACATTATTCATGGGCCATTCCTGGTGATGTGAACACAAGCTCAGCTCCCAGCAGAGACTGAACCTCAACCCAGACCCATGACCAAGTGCACACTGATACTCCCCAACAGGAAAAATCGGGCACAACAGATTGCTGCAGCCTCAGGGGACTCCCTGCAAAAGCAAATATTCAAGCTAGGAGGGAAGGCACTTACCGTACAGAACTGCAATGAGCGACACGGGCATGACCAGGATACCCACCAGCATGTCTGCTACTGCCAGCGACATCAGGAAGAAGTTTGTGGCATTCTGCAACTTCTTCTCCAAGGACACAGCCATAATTACCAATATGTTCCCCCCAATGGTCAGCAGGATGACAACCAAGATCAGGAGGGCTGGCCAATTCTTCTCCCTCACGGACATCCGAGAGACTTCGCCCTTTTCAGAGGCGTTGAGAGGATCAGATGTAGGCAAACTCTGGTTCAGAGTCAAGTTGCTGCTTAAGGACCAAGCCATCAGACCACCATGCAAACTAAAATCCAGTGTAACAGACACTGTCGTTAAGCTGAGTAATATTCCAGTGCTACTTAAAGTGCTCATTGTCTGGGGCTGGTTTCTCTGTCTCTTAACCGTGCCTCAGAGACGATCCCTTTTCCAAATTCCAGGTCCAAGGCAGATGCCGAACATCACAAAACCTGAGCCAGAAAATCATTTGATCTTCCATAGTGAAGTAAACCTTACAGAAGTTAGCATGGAGCTCTTCTAGTTTCCTTGGGTGTGGTAGATGACGACCATTGACCAGCAACCTCAAGGGAAAGGAGACTTTGCAATCTCCAGCTGGTTTCCAAGTTCACCATTCTGAAAAGTAAAGGAAAAGGATATTCTTCACTGAAACCACAGTATACACAACACCTTCTTTATTCCCCATGCAACTGACATCCGTATTCTTCCCCTTCCTGCTGGCTGGGACGTTCTCCAGACTGCAATTTATCTGAAGGGTACAGACTATGCCTACAATCATGGGGGAGCGAGGCAGAGAATCACATCAGTGTGCTCTGGCTGGTTAAAAGCTGATTATCACTAATTAAATGCTTTGTGAAACCTGCAAAAGCAAGTCTGAAGAGAAAAATATGTTTCAATTGATATCCACTTCACAGATATTCCACTGCTGTGTAAAATAGTAATTGCACAAAATTCCAACCAATCCAGATAGCGCAGACGAGCACAGAGTAATCCATCACCTTAAATGGAAGGGTTTGGATATATTTTACATAGTCTGAGGTAAAATGAAGGTGCTGTAAAAACCCTCCGAACTTAATGACCACTTCTCTTACAGTAACAAATATTGTAGTTTGGTTTCTGTTGGGAAATGAATGATGGATAAGACGCAACCCTACACCATCCTTCTGAAACAGACAACAGAGCGTTAAGAGAAAAGAAAGGACAAACTTTCATAAAAGCTGAGCACTTATTTCTGCTTTTCATCTGCTTTTGTGCCGCTGCTTCTTGCTGATCACGAGCACACAGCCAGGCCAGTAAACCTAATCCCAGCAGTCTGCTGCTCAGGACTACTGCCCCAACAGCCTCATCCCACACACACGGGGGGACATATTTCCTCACGGTATCTCACATGATTTGTGCTGCTTCACAAAGTAGCTGACAGTGAGGGCAAGTCTGATTACAACCCCTGACTGCCCATGTAACACAGGCCAGAGAACATCACGCTGCTGCTTCTGAAGTCCTTTAGCCTCATGCATTGAGCTAATTTGGTAAATTAAATGTACTCTCGACTTCAGGCACATGCCTGCACACACTGAAGCTAAGGGCATGTATTCTCAGTCCTGGTTAAATCATGTCCTCAGGAACTCAAAAATTTTGACTGCCAATCCTGTACAACCGATGAAAACCAGCAGCTTTGCTCTGCACTTCCATTGAATTGGAGTCAAGCTCCTAACAACCACGTGCAGCATGGGGCTAAAAGTACAGAAGGAAAGCACTTAGTCGAGCAGTGGTATGGAAGTGGAACAGTAAGTAGAATAAAATCAATGGCAGGCAACTTCTTTGAGCATATCCTCAACTTTTTGTGCAGCCCACAGGAAAAGAGCTGTTCTGTCGCAGTTAAATAAATAACTAAATAAAAGCCAGATTTCATCCCTTGAATGCACTGTGGCACACATCTGACATAGCAATTTGCTATCCAGGGATCAAAAGCTAGATGTAATTCATGAGATTACATTAGATTTCATTTAAATAGGAAGTGCTCAGAATCCTATCATAAAATGTGTAACATTCGTGAAGGTTTTGGAACCTTGCTAATGGGCTTTGTGCACAAAAATATTTCTTAAATGAGCAGTGCATACAATGAACCCAGATTTGTTTCTGCATTGTAGTTGATTACTCCCAGAGGGTCTCTAAACCTCATATTTAGGAAGAAGTTTTGCACGATAGGCACAGAAAATAATTTTGCAGCTGCACATGCAGATGAATGAGCAAGTGATCACTGGACCATTTATTTTTTTCAACTTAGCTGGTCTCAAAAAAAAAAAAAGTCTCTAGAAAGTTTCTAAATACTTCAGAATATTTTTTCCAAAACACAGCTTTTAATTCAAAACCACGATGACAATTTTTCCAAATCACTTTTCCACAGTGAAGGAGACACTAGGCAGCCAAAGGATCATAGGCAGGACATACTTTAACTCTAGATCATGAAAACAAACAAACAACCCCCAAAAAACAGCTCCAAGATAAAGCTTCTGAATTAAAAGTGTATATTTTTATAACTGCTCAGGTCTGAATACTGAAATGGCGAGTAGGGTCATTCATTCTCTCTTGCATTTTGCATATTCCGTTTGAAAAACCATGTGGGAACTTGACTACGGGAATTCTCAAGACTGGGCTCCACCTTTAGAATTAACTATTCTACTGCTTTGCTAATACTCTAGTTCTTATTATTTTACAGAGATCCTGGCTTAAAGTCATCACTTTTCACTGCATCCCTCAGTCTCCTCAAGGTAAAACTTTATGACGAATTCCTTCAGCTACAGTCTTCTAAGCACACTACTGTACCAGAAAAATAATTCACATTTTATTCATGGATTCTGCATTTATTAAAGAACCATCTCCATAATTTTAAATTGAAACGTGTGCCTATCACAGATTTTTTTCCAGTAGCTAACATCAAAGTACACATACTGAATTTTGTGGTCAATCATCAATTCCAATTCAATCTACTGCTGACAGTCCTCAAAATTATAATTTAAACATTCAGCAAAACCAAGTTCTTTTCTATGCCACTCCTGCTTTTTGATAAAGTAAAATAATGATTTCTTTTGGCACATTCTTTCCCTTCAGTCTTTAAGTCCCATGTAGAACAAACTGAAGGTAGAAAAACATTTTTTCTATCAAGAAACACATGAATTATTTAAAGCATGCTGGAGTTTTTGGATATTCCAGAAGGTTAAGCTGAAGGGAAACAAAAGCTACAGCGGTACTGGTGTGACACTGGCGGGGCTCACATGCCTTTGGGAGTATTTACCACCATTATACTTCCTAAAAGGAAAGAACTCAAACCTTTCTTAGAATAAACACAATTATTTTTCTTTTGAATTAAATGCATTCATCTTCAGTTGTTTTGCCCTTCAGAGCTCATAGCACTTTTTCCTGGAGAAAAGCAGCTGCCTGCTGAGAACTTGAGGTATTCAAGCCAGGATCCCACCTCTCCTGGACAGACTGCAGAGCTCCTGTGCTCTCGTGAATCATTGAGCAAGCCTCTGGGACTCACACCCTGAATGTTAACGTGCATTTGAAATTGGGTAAGAAATCAAGGATTGTCAGTTTAGCCCAAAAAAAGAACCTGAGTTTCAGGCAGACTGAGGATAATGCATTAATTCATGGTGAGTCTTGCTGTAAAAAAAACCCAAAAGTACTTAATAATCGAAAGCGATGACTTCCAGCAATTACCTGCCCACACGAAAAAGAAGAAACACCCAATGGCATCACAGATATAAAGGCCATATGCAAGAGAGATTTTCTCCTCCCAAACTCTTGGCAGTGTCCAGTTCTCCAAGTCACATTCACATCTCCTCAATACTCAGATGAAAGCCAACAAGCTGCTAAAGAACAAACATTTTTAAATAAAAAATTTTTCCTTCAGCCTTCACTTTGATGGTAGACCTACATCAGGGAAAAAATAAATCTGAAGTCAACTGAACTGAACTGCAAGTACTGCAATTTTTGACAGGAAAACAGTTGCAGATAGTTCACAAGTATCTGAGCCAGATAGTCAGATGACATAAATTTTTATAGACTCATGAAGCCCTTTTCAAAATGGCAAATAATTTTAAATTATATAATAGAATATGCAATTTATGCTCAAAAAGGGAGATTTAAGACTTCAATCTTCACTCTAAACCTTGCATTTCTTGCTATTTGCATCTCTACTAATTTTTTTAATCCACTGCCAAATTAATTTTCACTTGATTTTGGAACAGAAGGTTGTTTTAAAATACAGATTTTCATGGCAAACTTGCAAAGGCCACTTTCACTTTAGCGATTCAATAAAGTCATATTTTTATATTAAGAGAATTCTATATTTTGGGCAGTTGGAACTCATCTTTCTCCTTTTTGTTGCAGCACTAGGAAACATATCTATTTCTGTGCAGTTCTATTTTTAAACAGTGTGTGAGAGTATAGCAAGTCCAATGGAGATGACCAGGGTGATGTGGGAGGAAGCACATTAAATACTGGGTTTGGTTCAGCCCAGAGAAGAAGCTTTGAACAGGGATGTATTTGCTGCCTACACCTACCTGCTGGTACTGATAGAGGAAACAGGGAGACTCTTCCAAAAGTTGGGTAGCAAAAAAAGAAGCAATTGTGACAGTGACAGATCTAAGGAAATAATTTATGAAGTAAGAAAAAAAAAAATAGGTAAATCTCAGTGCAGGTGGTCAGGCAAGGAAAGTGGGTCACAGAGATACTGTGGGATCCCCATCCTTGCAGATGCTCAGAACACAGCTGGGATATACCCTCAAACACCCCATCTAACCTGGAAGTTAGTTCTGCCTTGAGCACCTTGAGGTTGGACTAGAGACCTTCAAAAAGTCCCTTTCAGATTAAATTATTCTATAATTGGATCGGAATTGTGCTTCTGAGCAAACCTGTCTAGCATGGGGATGCTTTTGAACTCCTATCCTTGGATACACACCCTGTGCTTGTCCCTACTGCTCCAGGTCAGGATTAGACCAGCACATCCTCTCCCCTTTGGCTTCCTCAAGGCCAGAAACAAAAGTGCACGGCCAGGTGGGAAAACACAGCTATGAAGACTCCAGTGTGCCTGGTATGGGAGCCAGGAGCCTACAGCTGCACCAGCACGTGCCCCATCACACCAGAGAGATGCACACACCAATGCCAGGTCCTCACCTTTGGACACCTGTTGAGGTCACATGTGTCTAAAGAACCTACAGTTCAAGCGTATTCTGAAAAGTGGTGATTTTGAAAAGCCCCAACTCATTTTAGTCGCTTGACAACACCAGGAAATCTCCTTGTCTTTTGAAAGCAATGCCTGCACTGTCAACACAGAGGCGGCATTTTCGCAGCCACTGCAGTGGGGAAAGAAAAATCCAAACCCAATGATTATTCTGTAAATAACCACTGCAAAGTTAACTGAAGTTGCAATTCAGAGAAGTGGTTATGCCTAATTTGACTATTTTCCTGACCTATTCTTGAACTTGGGAATATATTATTAGCACTTTGTTTAGAGACTTTCTTTCCAAGGAAGAATTTGATACTCCCTCTTCAGTTTTGCAAGAAATTCTGGAAGTTTTCCCAACAGGTATTGAAGAAAAATCAGTGTAAAAAACACTTAATAAAACCTTAGGGAAACCTCCCCAAACACAGCTTTTCACCACTCTTTTTTAATTCTGACACAGAAAATAACTATTTAATTACTTGCAAACTAAAAAAAAAGAGTATTTCATTTTTTCACAGCAAGAGGAAAATGGATTTTCTCAAATACAAGCTCAAGTAATGATATTTTGTAGGGTCATAACAATGAATCACTACCATTCTGTCCAAAAGCAAATAGCATCAATTTCCCTCTCTGTATCTTCCCTCATACTGAGTCAGAAAGGCATTAATTTCTTTTCCAGACATTTCAAGGCAATACAAACACACAGAGAGATCTTAATCTACCTTCTGGCGGTAAGACCAGCATCGTTTTTATTTTCCCTTTGTGGAAGAGCACCTGGGAAACACAAGAAGATGTAGATACTCTGCCACTCCCTGCAATGAGAAACTTGCTGTCTTGGCTCAGACATGCAGAAATACTACAACAGAATAAATCTGAATCTCATCACACACTGTCCTAACTTCTTGGAATGATTACACCCTAGGTGTTCATATTTTCTACGGGTAGACATAACTCCAAACTACCTCTCTGGTTTTTTGTTTCTTTTTTTTTTTTTTTTTTTTTTTTTTTTTTTTTTTTTTAATACACATGTCCCCAGTGGCTGAAATTCAAAGCACATATTAACTCTCTGCAGTTAGTGCATTTATCATGGCAATCCTGACCCTGCTTTCCTGTTGCTTCCATAAATCACATTATTCATGAATCTGGATCATGCCAAGTCCTACTGAATGCAATCAGACCCACATTCCTGAACGGGTAACTGCCCTATTTTTGCCGCTGTGATCCTGAAAATTTTTACTGAGCTTGACCAGCCCCATAGTCTGAACTGGCTATAACCTGAATTCAAGCCCTGCCTCTGATTTCTGAGGACCAGCTGGAACACAAGGGACATTTATCTTCTGCCAAACTTTTATGCTCTTAATGCAACAGTATCATGGTATTTGCTCCCTGGCACATGGAGGTTTAAGAGTCCACAGGATTCCCGAGGCAGCTCTTGAGGTTGTAAGAACCTGGCTTCTGCCTCCACTGCAGTGACGTTCCCTCTTTTTAATTCAGCTGTACAATGTGGTAAACATCAAGTGTAACATTGGTGGAAAAAATCTCGTGTGGTAGCTTTTTTATGCTCAGCTTTTCATGGTTGTTGCAGTAAACTGCTATTAAACTTTTTCTTACTCTTTCTAAACTTTCTTTCTCTTCAGAAAACCAATTCTTGCTCTTCTCTCAAATGTTTTTCATGGCAGCTCTTTGTTTACATCATTAAAGTCTGGGAGCGAGCACTTACCCAAAATTAAACATAATAAACAAAAGCAACAAAAACATTTGCTTAGCTTTCTGTAGCTAACTTTTTTGACAAGTTTTAAAGCCAGGCCTATTTAAAAACCAGAAGACTCCACAATTTTCAGCAGTTTTTGATGTACAGTGCTGTATCCCACGGGTGGTTGAATAACTTCATGGCTGTAAGTGCAACCACAGGAAAACACACCTAAATACATACACGCCTCTAAAAAAAATAAAAATCTCATTTATTTACTTTCAATTCATGTTTTAGGGGGAAATATCACATCCAGTATCAATGAGCCTGGCATTCTTTAATGATTGTGCACACTTTGCAGTAGTAACAGAGAGCAGCAGTCAGTGTGGAAGGAAGAACGTGAGCATTGAGCAGCTGTGAGTCACAGCCTGAGCGTACACACAGAACACACGCGCCCGTGTTTGGGGGAACGCTGGTGACTCACTCATTACTTAATAAGTCAAATTTCTTAATCAAGCAAGAAATCACTTGATGTTTCTCTCTGAGCTTTCTCTTCATCCCAGCTCTCTGTGCCTTCTGAAATCACGTCACGGGATGCCTTATTTTCTGGAGAAGAAACTGAGGTTTACAGTGCAGTGACACAATGCTCACCCCGCACCTCATCCCACATGAGATCCAGGGAAAAGTCTTCCCTTTCCTTTGCATGTGGGCCCTCAGCTCAGGCAGTTTGAGCCCTTGCGCCCTTGCACAGCCTGGTGCATCACCAGCACACGGCTGCTCACCATGGGGTTCACATGGCTGAGACACCGTCTCCCTAAATCTGTTTTCCCAGGAAGAACCTCAGCCTGCAGAACTCTCTAATTCAAGGCTCAGTGAGGTTTTTTTTTTTTTAAAATTATAAGATGTTTAATAGAGGTATCCTCCCTACTGGTGTGATGCACTCTTAATATAGGTTACAGAGTGCCTCTCCTGTTGCCATTGCTGTCTGAGTGTCTTTAAAAAGAATAAATTACAGCATCAAATAAGCCAAGGAAAAGGAAAACAAAGGTCAAAGCATAATAAAAAGTGTGCCTAATGAACTGACAAATGGCCCAGGGCTTTTACTGTAATAGCTTAATTAAATATGTGTTTTCACATATGGGTGCAGTGTCAGAGAAGGGATTATTGAAACATTCACAAGTTAATTGACTTATCTTTATCTCACACATAGCAATAGTTGATACAATAATCACACAGAAAATGTAGCTACTCATAGGGGTTTTTTCCTTTTAATTTTTTTTCTTTTTTTTCTTGGAAAACAGACCCATATGGACCCAAAAGGGGATGACTGACAGTATAAATTCAAAAAGCCAATACTTTTCTGATCTAAGCATGTCATAACTGGATATTTTGGTCCATCTCTACTAAGGGAAACTCTAATGATAAAAGTAGGTAGAAAATAAAACTCTTAAAAACTGGTATTGAAAGAAACAGGAAAAGGAAAAAGAAGATAAGACTGAAACAGTTAAAACAACTGGTCTGTGTGATGCCTGCATTTATAGATAGAAAATGATCCACACAATTATAAACCTCTTAGTTTGACCTTAACCAGGCAAAAATTCAGAACAGATTTAAAAGGAAAATTTGAGACACGAAAATGCATGGAAAGCGCTATGAAAGGCAACATGAGTTTCCCAGATGTACACTGCAAGTCTTGACTTGGTATCTTGGGATTTTGTTCATCTGTTCTGTAACACCCCATTCTTTAGGGGGAAAAAAAAGAAAAAAATGCAGTGTATCTAACTCACAGTTCATTAAATCATTTGATATGGTGTCACCAGGGAAGTTATAATATGTAATATCCAGAGAACAAGATGAATAGAGCAATTGTGAAACTGCCACGGTATTGGCTGCAAAGAAGATGAAAATGGATTAGACTGGAAAACCAAATCCTGGTCTGGAAGTAAAGTGTCTGTTGAGGTTGTCAAGGTTTGATCTTGATAGTAAATTGGGGTTTTTTGTTTGTTGCTTTGTTTTCTAAATGTTGCCTAACCAAAACATTTACTTTGGGAATTGAATATATTGATTATTCAAAACCAAGATGCAACACTCACGTTAGGAAAGGTTGGAACATAACACGGGAAACTAAAAGAATTTGGCTGTAAATGATGAGTTTATCAGTCGGAAACAAAGATAATTACTTCAGCATCTGAGCCATATGTAGGCACAAGTGGGACGTGAAAGAGACAAATATAATCCAAGCTTTACATATAGCAAGCAAGGGATTTCTGCATGCTCCCTCACTCTAAAATCAAACAAATACCTGCCTCCACCCTTATCACACATTGACTGTTTCATGCCATGAGGCCACTTTAATCTGGATGCCTTATTCCAGATAAATTCTGCATTGTGATGCTGCTCCCAGACTAAGCTAGGGGACATATCTGAGCTCTTACACTATAGTAAATCACGAGTATTTTCAATTAAATGGCAACGCCCAGGGGGCCAGACAGCGCTCACTATAGTCACTCCTGATCTGCACTAGAAAACAGGCCAATTGTGTTGAAACATCTTCAATGTGATTAGAAACAGGCTCTTTATTTAGGGAAATAATTTAATTTTCAAAGTATTTGACAATTTTAATAGACATCATCTATGAATAAGTCAGGGTGCGTAATATGCCTGGAGCAAAAAGAAAAAGGCTCATTAACTTTGAGAGAATAGACAGATGGGCAGTGTTGGGGTAGAGCTCTGACAGCTCCCAAATTATGTAAGTCGAGGAGTCGGACGCCACACGCATGTGTGCAGGAGTCATTTCCATGGGAGCAAATTGCACTGACACAAACTGTCATCTGTGACATCAATATATGAGTCAGGGAAAATGAAATGAAGGAGACAAAACATAATGGAAAATACTTCAGTTTCCAGCACGACACGAAAGGCAAAGGAGGTCTGTAAAAGCTGCTGTAATTTGGATTAACCTGCTTCTCTTTACGAGCACGCACACGGAATAAGGATTTTATACAATTCGGATTCTCTCCCAACTGAGGCATGCTGAACCTGCAGCAGAGGGAGCAGTCCTGAGGTGCTGAAAAGAGCAGGCAGGTGCTTGACTGCATTTTACAAAATGGTTGGGACCACTGAGAATAACACAGAAATAGGAGAGAAGCTGTAGATAAAATCAATAACAATGGAGAAAATATGAATGCTGAAGGCTAACAAAGAAGTGTAAAAGACAACCTCTGGTCTCAGTGACAGTCTAAGAAGGAAAACTTGCATTTAGAAATGAAAAAAGCCTGATATTTAGAAATGGCATCATTCAAACAGGATCCAAAGCAGCCACTTCCTTTTTAAAAGGAGTCTTCTTCCTACGTCTACCTAAAATGTGAGTGAAATCTGTCAGGTGCATCAGCAGTGTTTGCCAGACAGGCTGTGGATGCTGCTGTTGTGTGGTCAGAGACCCAAAGGGAGCCGTCCCCATGTAAGCAATGGGTGGCAGGGGACCAGGCTCTCCCTTCCAGGGGTCACACGAGCATGGGTATGTCAAAGGGAGGGCATCAAATACACTTTTATTCAGCCCTACTGAGGAAAAATAATGAAACTATCATAGCAATTTATATATGAATCAGGTAGTGTCTGCATTTTAATGGCTGAAACAAAGACAGCTGAAGTCTAATGGTGTCGATTTTCTCTTGCAAGTGATTACTAAATTGCTTCCACTTTGTCAGCAACGTAATATCTCTGCGAACAGCTCAGTTAAGGAAGTAACAAACCACCAATTGTCAAGTGGAGAAAAACAACGCAGATCCACACGCACTGAAAGTACATTTCAAAGAGAAACACTTCTCTTCCTCTGGTAACAACCGGCCCTTCACATGAGGGAAATACTCCATCAGAAACAACAGGGCAAGTTCATCATTCTTGGCTTCTGATCTCCAACAACTTCAGTATCACCACAAACCAAAATAGTTTGGGTGCTGGCACCACTGATTATAAGTGAATGAGAATTTTGCTGTGTCCAGTGAGTCAAGGAAAAGTGTGTTTGGAGGCAACATTTGAAGTCTTTGAGCAAGGAGTGTGTCCCTTTCTTGCCAAAGTTCAAACACTCGAACAGTTTGAGTCAGAAATTGCTTTAGTTCATAAGTACAACTACAGCACACAGCAAGCACTGCACAGAGAGACATCAAATGAGGTTGAGGAGCCAGGGAATCAGCAGCAGAGAAATCTCTCTGGACTCAGAGCCCATTAATTACCTCACTGATCGGTGTGGGGATGAGGATAACACCATCACAGCCAGGCTGTGTCTGGGAGTCAGCTCTGTCAGTGCTGAGCTGCATCGAGGGGAGTTTGGGATTCCCAATGCACACGTGCCTCGTGACAAATAGATACAACCTCTCTGCAGGCTGGATTAATTACTTATGCTGGCCTGTTGGCCTAGTAGCAAACAGGACAGCCAAGAAGCAAAAGCCCAAAGCCCCGATTCCTGTATTTTGCCCATTTTTTTGCCCATTTCCTGCTCATCCCAATGAAGGGAGGTCTTCTCCCCTGCATCAGCCAACTCGGAACAGTTGCAGAAATGGGGCTTGGGTATATTTGTGCAATAACACAAACACCTCTCAAGTTCTGTGACAGTAAATTGTTTCTTACATTTTCATTTTCCAAAACCACTACAGATACAAACAAATGATCATGGGAATATCTAAAAACAAGTAAAAATATTTTAAGCAGCTTTACACCAGGCAGTGTAACCATTACAAATATGCTTTGATAAATAGTAGTAATCTAAAATTGAAACAGATATGTTACTTCCATTAATTAACAGGCAATAAAAGACTTCCCTGTGCAGGTAACCTAACAAATATCATCGTGTAATTTAAAAATTACATGGGCATTGTTTTTCTCTCACACACATCTGACCCTCAGGGAAGATTTGGATATAAAGCGCAAAAAAGTAACTACTCAGTGAGGCTGAAATCAGCTTCATCCACATGGGTCAACAGGAGCATGTCCCAGCTGTTGATGTTGGGAATCAGTCTGTGGGGCTGAAATTGCACACTTCTGTCAAGGGGACATGGCACAACGCCCCGCTGCCACCACTCCTTGCTGTCTCCTTGACAACTTGGAGGAAGGGTCACTGGACCATCATGTGGCTTATATGTGAGGTGCACAGTTTTGAACTCATGACTGCAGCTTACAGGGCCTTTAGTGAACTGTCTCAGGAACTCCCAGAAGTAAAACCAAATTCTCTCCTTTGATATGTGCCCCTTACTTAAGGCTGAAGAAGCCCATAATACAGGGCTACATGAACATCTGAACCTTACTGGAGGAAAATTCCTGTGTGGGCTGTGACACAAGCCAAGTTTCCAGTCACAGAGTCAAAGTTTCCATGAGATTGCCCTAGGCAGAACTCGGCCTTGTGTTCGGCTCCAAATTATAACAGACCTCTCGATGTCCTTACAAATAGTGTCTTGCTCAAGCACTTTGTTCTGAAAGTCTGAGCTCTCAGAAAACCAAGGAGTTCAGTACAGACACTGACACAAAACAGGATGATGTTCTATGACGGAAAACCCCTTTGGGCGAGAACATCATCAATAAGTGGTGGATAGCAAAAACTGCTGGTGGTGCTGTGCTACTCTGCAACACTTCAAAAGAGCTTCAAAGAAAGCAAGAAGATCTGGCAAAACAGACACCTGAACATTATTCCAGACCACTACCAAAACCTGGGAACACCCATTATTGCACCAGAAAGGAGGACTGGATGAAGGCACACACGTTCACCAAAGTGGCGAGCAACATATCAGCTGTTAAAAACCTCCGAGATGGATCAGGCAACCAGCAGTCATTAAATACAGTGGGTGGAAATATCGATTTAAAGCTTCTGAGCAAAACTAAGTGTTTTGAACCTAGCTGCAGTCTCAGTGTTTGTCTGTGGCTGTGAGAGCTGTTGAGATAGAAGATGCTAGAAACCAAACCTCTCTGAAATACTGGAGAAAGTCACCTATGCACAGCTGAAGCTGTCCTCTTGCAGCAGTTTGTATCAATCAAAAATAAACATGGGACGCAAGAGGATCCTGCCTGAGCTGATGGCAAGCACAAATTAAGGCACGTTACCTTAAATCTCTTTCATTACTGCCAAGTTCTGAGACTTTACATTTGCTGAAAACCAAGGGATGGTGCGAATATTATAACCATTGCATACACTGACCTAAGGCACAGAAACTTCACCAGATGCGGGGACTTGAGCCCCACAGAACCTGCACACAACTGCGTCCTGGGCAGAGAAGAGCTCTGAAAGTAAAGAAACATTAACTTAATCCTGCTTTCACTTCCCCGGAAAAGCTGTGTGGGAGGACAGACCTTGTTCAAGCACAGAACCAAGGCCGAAAGCTGAAAAATCCAACTACCAAAACCTAGAGATTGTAACTTCATTGAGGATTCATAAGGCATAACAATACCAAACAAAAGTTTTTCTCTTTGGTGCTTCTATAGCATTAAATTCATTTAGAAAACTGAAGCAGATTATACTTTGTGTTTTCCAGATAAAAGCACTATTGTAGTCATTTGGATGCAGAAAGGCTTTATCCTGCCAAAAAAAATCATCCTCGTGTTGCAGCGCAGAAGCCCTGAAACACGAGACCCAGCTTTGAATGGGAGCACTGGGTTCATTCAGAAACCAGGGTGCTGCACTCCCCACCGAGAGCCTGCCCTGAGGTCCAGTGCCAACAGGGAGAGATCTGCTTCTTCTGTGGTGATTGAGACAAAACCGTCCTGCCCGACAGCTCATGGAAAGGGTCAGTTCTCACCCAGCTCCAGAAGAGCTGAGAGGCTTCACAGCAACATCTAGGAGTGCAACGGGGAGGGCAGGGTAGAAAAAGCTGGAAAAACAAGGCTTAGTTCTTGAGAACCAGAGGTATTTTGGAGGCTTGCTTGTTAAAATAATACACCTCTTTAAAAACATATGAAAAAAGACCAAAGAAAAGCAAGAGCTTACATCAAAGCCAAATGCTCCATTCTGCTTGCTCCCAGGAGAGAAACAGAGATAGCCCCTCACAGATCTGAGTCCTAACACACAACAGGAAAAACACAGAATAAGCTTTCTTACAGGAACGACTGAAATACAGGACAAGGCTGAATTTCAATCGTAAATTTATTTTTTAAACATTATAAAGAATTCTTGTAAACAACTTAAAATACTTCTTGCTCCCACTTGCTACTATTTAATATCAAATGAATTCTTTTTACTTCCTTTCTTTTAAGCTGCAAAAGCACAGAGCAGATATGAGAGCTAACGGCAGTGTGAGTTATTCCATTCCTGCTTTCATATTACCTTGGGAAAATGAAACTAGTCCAGTACTGCAAACTGCCATAGGTTTTCCTAGCAAGTCTTTTAGTGTCTTGGATTTTTAAATCCCAGTCCTTTGGGACAGAAGATCTCAGGGCTGCAGACAAAACAAGAAAAACACACCTCCTAAAGACTTCAGAAACAGAAAGCAAAATACATATATAAAAGCAGGATGTGTTATCTTGTGACTTTTCTGATCTTGGGCACTTGACTCATGTTTCTAAAAGTTATCTTAAGGCCAGTGACTTTGGGCTCAACAAATTCAATGAGAGATTTTTAAAAAGCTCCACATCCAGAACACATATATATTAAACATACATATATATATATTTACAGAGCATAACAGAAACGTTATTTGAGCCAAAGTCCATACAGCCTGACTACACCCACAGGTTATCCCTCCTAAAAGAGGAATGTGTTTGACTTTCACCAGCCTTTCGCCTACAGATGTTGTGTCAGCAGTCAGCTGAACGTTTCCTTACTAGTGAGATCACCTCAGATTAGAACTATCTCGGAAAGGAAATAAATGTCTGCGGTCGGCATCACAAGAGAAATTAAAGCCAAAATAAAAGTTATAGACACACAGAAAAAAGGCAACCCCCCATATCCCAATCTGTTCTTTAGGACCACCAATACTGCACTGACAAATAACAGCACTGCACTATTTTACCCCAACAGGCACCTCCCTGATCACACTTCACCCAGAGGTGAACACCTGATTGCATGATTATTTCTCTGACATTTTTTGTGAAGCCAGAAAATAGAGGCCCTCAATGATACAAACTCTACACAAAGAATACAGGAGCAAAGCTATAATCCTAAACAATTCTGGACAAGACAAGGACTTGAAAGAATTTAATAAACATTTTCTTACTTAGATAACAGTTATTTGGAAAATCTCTTTATCAATACAGGTAAAAAGAAGCACATTTGCTGTGGTATACCTCACACAGAGCCATCAAAAGCAAAGCCATGCATACGCCTCTGTGCCCAGGGTGATGATTTTTATGAGCTGCAGCCCGATTTTTGAGTAACAACAGCTGCACACTTAACCACGTTCCTCTCTTCCGACCATGCTTCAACATGCCTTACTTGCAGAGCTGATACAGTGATAACAACAAACCATCAGGGAATTACTGAATTCTTCCATTCCTCCTCCCAGGATATCCAATATTTTATGAGTTGGGGGTTTTTTTGTTGTTCATTTGTTTTTGTTTGTTTGTTTTTGTTTTTTCCTTTGGTGCTTTTGAGGTTTTCCACAGAATACAAATGTTTTTTGTGATCTAAGAATGGACCCTGCCTGCCCTACCAGAACGCCTTGCCATGTAAAACTAACATTTCTTCCCAGTTTATCAGCATCCAGCTCAGGCTGGAAGATAATAAGCTTTTCTGTACGTGTAGATAAGTACACATGCACACATATGTATATATAATCCATGCAAGATTTTGATCTAAACCATCTTGTCATTAATAAAAAACTCAGTCATAATTTATTTTTCTAAAAAAAAATTTAGGGGGCAAAAGGGAAAAAAAAAGGAATGAGACTAACAATAGACTTCTGGGTTTGGGGCAATTTTCTTATCACAATGTCTGCCTCAAATCCCTGTTTTCAGTGTAAGGACTTTTCCACTTGGAAAAGGGTTTGGGAAGAATTCAATGCTGAGCATCATTTTCCCATGTGACTTTAAAAAAGTAACTTCCACCCTTCCTTTTCCCAGTGACAGCTGTATCCTGGGGTAACACGAGGTTCTTTCCAAAACAAATGTGGCACAGCTGCTATGATTTATCTTCACAGCTCATAGCTTAGAGTTACAGACAGAAAACTCACTTAACAAGGGAACATCTTCACTGTGTGCTCCTACATGCTGGAAGAGTTTCCTCAGTTGCGGGGAGGATGCTGCAAACTGCCTGAAAAGGTTGGAGCAGCACTATCAAGTGACTAAACCTACATTATGTTTCTCTACAAAATTTGGAGGACTATACCTAATTTTGGTGAGTTCTCCAGCTTCTGCAGAAGGAAGAGTTTCTTTTTGCCCTCGGCAGAGGAAAAGGCTTCTGAAAGTGTGAATAAACCAACAGAGAGTTGCAGGAAGGTTTGGTTGGGCTTTTCTAGGAAATTACCTCATAAAATCCCAGTATATGTCCCAGGTTCAGAAGATTTCATAAAACAAGAGTCAGAAAAGGAGCAGCTCCTGCACATAACTTTCCTCTGGGCCCTGGCACAGGCTGTGCTTCAGGGGTGCCAGCATCACTCCAGCATCTCACTCAGAGATTTGCTCACCGCATTTGCTTGCAAATGATAAGATGGAAGGAAGGAAATAATTATTGCTGTAGCTGGTTGGGAATAGTTCCACAAACTTATTTCTAGTTGAGGTTTCTAGTTTACATAAGCCTTTAAACATTTTTACACATTCTGAGATTTCACTGAGGAAAAAAGAAGACGGACTCCTGAAAAACAGCTGTGGGCTAGAAGAGCTCTTTCCATCTAGCACTGGTTGTGTTATTAGGCTAGCAGTGAAAGAGAGAGACACCATGTTACTCTCTGGATCCAGCAGCTTCTTCTATCACACTAAGATAAAAACGTGTGAACATCAACCACATGGAACACAAGTTCTTTGTTTTTCTTTCCCTAATGAACTGTGCAAAGAATGCAACATAATTATGCCTCCAAAAGAAACTACTATGCTATCAGAGATACCAAAAAAGCTCTGTTCTTTGGCTGGCACCCATCTCTGCAAATGCTGTCACAACAGACTCCAAACTGTCACTTCAGCAACTGCCCCTCACGGGAAAAACATATTTCTTCTAATTAGGCAAAATTCTAACTCCGCATCTGAAGAGTATAATTTGATCTTTTCTCTAGAAACTCATTAACCACTTGAGTTTAATTATTAACATTTGCATTAATAACTCACTGAATTAACTACCCATTGTGTGAGTGCAGCTCCTGCTTTGGCAGGATGATGCTCTGTGAGCATTCCACCGGGGAAGTGGTGTGGGCCATGTCCATCTAAGAAACTCCTCTGAATGTTAGAGATGTAGTTCCTGCCTCTGGGTCTGCTATTAGCTCACTGGATGGCTTTGGGCAGGTTATCCTCCTCCTCTTTCATTTCTACATCTGTTTAAGACATTCAAGCCATGAGCAGTGACTTCTCCCTGTTCTCCTCCTTCACTCCATCCAGGATTAATAAAGTGCCCAATACAAGGACACCAAGGTCATAATTACAATAAAGTAACTGCTGGCAAGGGTGGAAGGTATCAGCTCCTGATTCTGGGTCTAGTAACGTGAAGCTCCCAATATGAGAAAAAAATAAATAAAAAACTTCATGCCTAGGTAGTGTTTAATGTCACAGTTATTCATGCTGGGGCTCCTACAGGGCCCAGAGCAGCAAGAAACCTCCTGAAAGCCCTAGGGGTTCTGCGATAAACCCAAACTACACTGATTCCTTGATGGAAACCTTTCATAGTAGTAGGAACCCATGATTTATTCAGTAAGAAACAAGTTTTCAAGCCGTGTTGTAAACACTGAACACGCAGACACATGCTTGCACCTGGCCTCAGTTATAAAATGAGATGACTTACAAATCCAGGGCACAGTGGGGTGATGCACAGTACAGATTTTCAAATGCAGAAATGTATCATCAGAAAGCTATTTCCTCACA
>VZTA01018810.1:0-42563 GCA_013398855.1 Mohoua ochrocephala | reverse complement strand
AAGGGAAGGGAAGGGAAGGGAAGGGAAGGGAAGGGAAGGGCAATAAGCACACACACACAGAGACAAACAACTAACTTCTACTTTTGGTTTAAATCACGTGGGTATGTACATTCAACACTTTTCTCAAAAGTAAAGGTTCCACGGGTCTTTGTCAGGTTATTCCCCACAACGCTTATGGATGAGTACCTCCATGTTAAGGATTCCCCGAAAGCTTTTAAATTCTCCAGCTCGTATTTGCTACAGTGTTTTGGATGTGCAGTAATGTGCGAAACTGCTCAGGAAGCTGAAGGGCTCCAGCACCAGCTCTCTGCTATTTGGATACCAATTCAGACACTTTTGCTTCACAGCAACGGAATGTAACAAAAGTTACTTTTTGTTACCAGATTTGACACACTTAAGCAGCCTTAAAAAAAAAAAACCAACAAACAATCAGTGCTATAAAGGAGCTAGCTGAAAAAATAAACCTTTCCAAATTCCCAGTGCCATAAGATATTTTCAGATGAACAAAGGCATCAACTTACGCAAGAGCTTCTACATAAACTGTAATATCAGTCTGCATGAGACTCTGGTGCTTTTGTTACTTCTGCAGTTGGTAAATTCAGGCGTAACAATTCCTGAAGTCCTTCGGCTTTTACAAACAGGTATGATTGACAGCCTCTAAATGCTCTGCTTTTCATAACAACCATGATTGACAGCCCTTTGGTGCATAGCCCAATCAGCCTAACAATGTTATTGTTCTCTAATAATTACCTGATAATTTTTTTTTTTCAATGTGTTGCTGTTAGTTATGGTTCAACTAAGAGTCCTCCCAACTTTCCAAAAGTTTTTTTTTAACTTGGACTGATTTGGGGCTGCCTTTCTGTGAGCACTGGGATTACACACACTGGTTCTCAAGGTGCACAGGCTGTCACTCTGCCTGTAAGTGATGCTTTCCCTGGCAAAGAGAACATATCAGAGCCCTAAAAATGTGACAATCCATGTGTCATTTTGGCATATATCGCTCACAAAGTTTTTGTACAAAGAGAAATGTTTCTTAACTTAATAGTCCCTGGATCATAAAGAATACAGCTCACAGTTTGCATGCATCCGGGGCCAGAGCCTCGCGTGGGATGCGTGCCTGGAGCTGAGCTCAGTTCAGAACAGTTTACTACCTTCAAGCTGCTCAAGATGGCAACTTGTTTAACCTCTGCTGAAAGCAATAATTGAGATTTTTCTGCTAAAGGGAGATCATCCTCAAGAACACTCAGCCAGGGAAACTGACTTGTGTGAATCACATGAAGAAAATCATGACCTGGCAGGGTCCCTTCTCTGGTATCTAAAAAATAAATTTCTGAAATTGGAAAGTGTAGGTTTTTTTCATCTCTCTTGATTTTCAGATAGGATGGGAGCAGGAAGGAAGCAGCAAAATGAAAACCCACGTTGCTTCAGATTTCTGAAACTCTGTGAATATTTTTTTACTGAGTATGTTGAAATACATGATAAAGGCCGCCTGCCTTGCAAGAAAGACAAAAGAAAGATTTCTGTCAGAGGGCTATTGAAAATATGTTATGATGTATTTAGTTACTCTTAAAAGGACCAGTAAAAAAGAGAAAAGCCTTAAAGAAGGAAGCATGCTCTAGGTTTTTCCAAACATTTCCAGTTTTGCAACGAGGGTACTGAAAAAGCAAGTAGGTATCAGGAGAGGGCTGGGACTTTGCTTTTCAAAACGAGAACTGTGGAACTTGAGCACAGCTTTGTAGTTCACTTGTTGGGTCGCCCTTTCAAGAACTCTGAAGTCTGAAGTCCGGCCTCTGCACCAAGGTACACTGTGCATCACCAAACAGCCTATAGACCCAGGGCGTGGATTTGCAGATACAATGTTGTAATATGGAGCGTTTGTGCACAGATGTATAATGCGTAGACTGTACAGCCAAACAGGCTAATTCTGCTCATAAACATTTGCTCACAGAGATTTAGGGGCTACCCTGGGGCCAATTGAATGGTTAGACCATTATTATTTGTTAATTTACTTTTCAGTACTTCTGAATTTTAGTCACATATTTACAGAACTGGCCATTTCCATAATGTATTACCCATGGCCCTGACCACAATCTCTAATAATCCACAGAGCTCATCTCTTTATTGAGCATTTTCCCAACCTGTAAATATACTGGGCATTTTCTTAAAGTTGGGTTGACAAGTCGTGTAGAGAACAATAGTGAGGTGATGAATCACTGCAATGACAGCACACTGCTCACTACAGACTTAGGAAACTACTCATTGCATGCTAGATACAAAGCAGAGGACAAAAAATTCAGCCATCTGTAGCTTATACTAACATCATGAACAAGAGCGAAAAACAGCTTCCCACAGATCTTAAGTCAATGGTAGCTCCGACACCTTTTTTCAAGGACTTTCAGGATGCCCTACTGAGTTCTCACCACAACACCCTGCAATTCCTCACCTCCAGCTTGGGCTCAGACTCTCCAGCGCATTCATCTCAGCTTGTCCAAAGTCTGTTTTGGCACCTAAAGCTCAGTTCTTCCACGTGCACACAAACTCTGCTTGCTCACCAAAACGCAGGTCAGAGAACAGTATGATCACTGTGCAGGTAAAACCTTTTAGGAGTGCAGAGAGGGTGGGGAGGACCCATGTGAAACACCCGGGGACCTACCTCACTGCAAGGAACAGGGATGACGTTTCCAAACAGATGAGAGCATCATCTTTCTCTGCTGTCTAAGGCACAGCAATGTGTGGGAAAGAGGCACTGTAAAAACAGCAGAGATGCTGGTTTGCAGGCAGTCTCTCACAGATCCAACACCTTTTAAAAATCATTATAGAAATGGGATTTCTTCTGGTGTTTTATGTAACATTCACAGACATTTCTGCAGCACAGACTGACCCCTGCCAGGCTCACAATGTCATGGATCCCGTCATTCCTGCACTTCACAGATCGAGCTGTAGCGGGTTGGCCCTGGCTGGTCGCCAGACACCCTCCAGAGCCCCTCTATCTCTCCCCTCCACAGCTGGACAGGGGAGAGAAAATATAACAAAGGGTTCATGAGTCAAGGACAGAGAGAGGGAGCTTAGCCTTGAGGTAATTCTGCTGTGCAGAAGAGTGAGATGAAGGAAGTACTTCATGCATTTTCAGGATTAGAAATGAAGATCAGAAGCCACATCAACAGCCAATCCTTCACAGACAACCAGCTGCCCACAAACAAGCTGAAGAAAACCCCGCATGTGGAAGAAGTGTAGCAGCATCTAACAACAGCTCATATCAAGCAGCTACACAACCACAGTGTGTGTTGTACTTGAGATAGCAAACTAAGAGAAATTAATGCTGGTTTGAGGTTTCTTCTCTGCAGTGGGTGGGATAAGCTTTTCCTTCAGTTTTTGCTGTGTTTCAATTCATTTGCCTCACCTTGCTCTCACCAGTTGTACGATGCAATCCTCAAAATCCCAGATAAAAATCCAGAGCATAATCAGTAAGATAAATTTATTATTTCTTATTCATTACAAGTTACTGATTCATCTAAGTTTACTCGATATGTTCATGGTCCTCAGAGCAGTTTTGATGATCCCCACTTTCCTTTTATAACAATGGAAATCTTTCCTTAGCACTGTTTCACTGTGGGAAAACATTGAATACTGTCAGCTAAGGCCATCTTAAATCTTGAATAAATTACTTTTACCCTCTCTAATTTTTACTTACCAACAGGTACACTCCCAGCACCCTCTTCCCATTCATATTTTCTTACATTCACAATCCAAAACCAGATGCTAATGAATCAGCATTATTCTGATTTCCAATTTCAATAATTATTTATGAGATCAGCTAAATCAGTTTCATTTAGAATTATAGACTTAGTTACCCAAGGCAGAATTTTCTCACAATTAAAAATTTTAAGCTGCCTAAAAGTAAATAATACAATAAAATTTAATTGCTCTTCAAAGTCCAAATATATTATTAATAAGTGATTTAAACTGGCAAGAACATACTTAATTCTAGAGATATCCTTTTAGTCCAAAATTAATTAAACAAGAATGGAAAAATAAAAAAGTGTTAGTTAGTATAAAAGACCCTGCGAAATCGCACAAATGCATTTTTACATTCCAAAGATAACACTGAAACCAGCCTAGTTTTGTAACTTCCAAAGTGTTATGAAATATGAGCATATTAATCCTGTCAATAAATTACACAAACTTTAAGGTGCTGAAAGATGCGGAGACCTTCAACCGCCAGGGGTTAACTCCGGAGATGGGAATGTCACAGCTTTGGCATTAGAGGCCAGCAGGTGGGACCCTGCTCCAGGTGTCACACTAGCTCCACTGCTGATTGCACAACCTGTCTTAATTAGATTCTGAGAACTTTTTAAAAGTTTGTATCATTGAAAGTAAATTATCTTCCCCTCTGACAAATAAAAACCTCTACTGTCCACAGGTGTGGTCCCAGCCGTAAACCACAGGGGGAGTGTTTTCCCAAATGGCTCCTGCTGCCTTTGTCACCCGCCCTTACCTTTTCCTCTCTTTCACAGATGCAGAATAAAGGCAGACTAAATAACCTGAAACCACACCTTTGAAGCAACACCTTCCCACTTTCCTAGCTTTCCCAAGTGAAGAGGTTCTGGGAGGAGTGATGGGGAGTGAAGCTCCTTGCGTGAGCAGGAGCCGCTCGTGCCGTTGGTTCCAGAGTCCCCAGCCCTGCTCCCCTGCTGTGCATCACTCACACCCCACCATCATTTCTTCCCGAGGCAAAATCACACCACTTTCTCATCGCAGATTAGCACTTGACTGTTCAATCCATATTTCTCCACTTCAGTTCACCAAGGAAAGCCAAGTGCTTTGGGTTTTTCAGCCACCCTAAATTCCGTCATTATTGACAACAAAAACACATTGCTGAGGGTTTTTTTGATTTCATGGACCTTTTTTCTAGCCTGAGGATTCTGGCTAGAAAAATTTTCAGGAAAGTGAAAGAGAATGGAGCAATGACATTACTTCTGTCCCATTTCCAGGCAGAGTGGCAGAAAGCCAGTTCTCAGAATTTTTCTCAGAAGCCAATTGATTCATGTTTGTCTCAGCATCCTTGTGAGAGGCTGTCAGAGGGCAGCCAAAATTGCTTCACCTACAGATAAAAGGCCACTCACTTTCAATCACATGCAAACCCAGGGAAGTGTCACAGAGAAAACAGCTTTCCCCAAAATTCAGTCTGCACCCAGAAGTTCACCAACCATTAGTCATCGCTGTAAATCAGCATGACTAATCAGCTCAGTTCCACATCTTAATGACACTGATGGATTTTCACCAGCCTCAGGACCTATCCAACAGGGCCAGGGCAACTCTGGTGAACTGCACAGCAGCTGCAGGGTCACGGTGAAGAAGCCTCCCCACAAAATCCTCAGCAAGTCTTGCACTAAGCCAGGCTTGAAGGTGTCCTGTGACTAACACAGCCAACTTTCTGCTTTCATACCTGGCCAGTGGCAGGAGCCATGCAAGCTGTCAAGATGGATGGGAAAGAAAGAGCAAAATGGAGAACACCACAAGCTGGGTTTCTTTTGGCTTTGCATCTTAGAAATCAGCTTGTTTTAGATACAGAGAGAACAGGACTACATTTTAGACATGTTCTTTCTTTAGGTGAGCTAGTTCACCTAACTATATTTCAAAGTATATTTATAACACCAATATATTGGTATAGCTTCACAGGAAAACTTTTACAGAAAGCCTAAGAGCTAATTTAGCAGAACTACTTCATTACAAGTTCTTACACAGCTTCTCTATTATCTCAGACAACCTTTCAGTCACACAGTATCTGTACAACATGTAAACACACATGTTCAATTTACAAGCAGATAAATCAAGACCTGCTATCCTGGAAATAAAATCTGGGAGAAGCAGTAGAGCAGACACTATACCCCAGCTGGGTTCGACCCCGAATTCTCATCCAGAAAGTCTGGACTGCCCACACTCGATGTTTTCAAGCTTTTAGCTCAGCCACAAGAGCAAAGCACACCCTTCTATCAAACTGGAACTCTTTGATAACCACTCTGCTTGTCAGACTAGAGGCAGTAACAGAAAGACAGAAAATAGAGAGAGATGACAAAATTAAGATAGTCATGACTGTATTTCACAGAACGTTCATGTTCCATCATGTTCATGTTTCCATCAGACACCCGAGGGAAAACATGACTTTGGGCATATTTTGGGCTGGCTATTCATCATGCTTGAAATTCAGCACTGTGGAATGAACTGTATCAGCTCACTAGCCCAGGGGTTTTTTTCAGTCTTTATTTTATTATTTTTTCTCAGCTGGGAAATATCCCTGCTAATTAATGAGTTTAAATAGTCACTAATGGATTCAGTGAAGGCAAAAACTAATGCAAGTGCTGGGAGCATAGAGCCACGAGTGAAGGCAGGGTGGGGAAACCTGAACAGGACCCTTCCTTTTAAGAGCAGCTAAATGCTCTGCACTTAATTGAGCAGAGGAACTCAACTACACCTTATTCAACTACAACGTAACTTGAATATCCTTTCTATCCTATGCAATACTCCACAGCTGCCTAGCACAGCCTAAGCTAGATGCCTGAATTTCAGTATTCAATGTGAACGTCTGAAAACAGTCTGATGGCTCATGGACCATTTTTGTTGTGAATTTAAAGCAATTGTAATGTCTGAGACGGTTTCTTCAATGCCCATAACTGAATTCAAATTAAAAGCAGCAACCAAGAGGCATGAGCCTAAGCATCTCTGCCTGAGGCAGAAGAATTGATATATTAACTGAAGGATAAGGTGGAACACATTGTACCTCAGGAAATGCATTTGCTCCAAAACACATTAAGACTGTCAATAATTTGGCTTGGATGTTCTCAGCACGGTATACCAAGAAAAAAATCATTACTGTGCCATAGTACGCGATAAAACTGGGCTGTAACACAGACAGTAATGCTCTAGAGAGAAAAAGTACACGGCCAGCAAATCAAAGAAAAAAGTTCCCAGGTTGGAATCATAAGGGATTAAATTTTGTAGTTTATCTGATGTGAAAAGTTCCAATTAAATCCCAAGATTTCTTCTGGCATGTGAAAATACTGTTTAATCGTGCAGTCCATAATCTATTACCACTGCTCTTCGCTTCTCCCTCACCTCTGCACACACACAGCTCTGTGTATCAATGCTCTCCTCCTGCACACCCTGTCCACCACGGGGAGTCCTTCCACCAATGGAGCCAGAACTGCCTGCAGAGCTTCACGTGAACTGGACAAGGAACAGAACTTGAGTGTGGACCAAAGTTCTGCTGTAAAGGAAGTCCTGCGCTTGGGCAATCAAAATAAATCTCGTACTACCAGCTGGGACTTTACTACATCTTTTCATTAACCTAAACGTCTACAGTAAATAATTATTTAGTATTCCAGGACAAAACTTGCCTGTTCTACTTATACCAATATTAGAGAAAGGAAAATCAAGGCCTAGACAAAAATGCAGTGCATTTTCTGTGCAGGAAAATAAAATTTGCTGCTTGGTCACAAAATCACGGACTGGCTAGAGTTGGAAGGGACCTCTGGAGATCATCTACTCCAACCCCCTTGCTCAGGCTGGTTCGCCCAGAGCAGGTTGCACAGGAGCGCACCCAGGCTGGTTTTGAATCTCTCAGAAAGAGACTCCACAATCTCTCTGGGCAGCCTGTTCCTTTGCTCTGTCACTCTCACCGTACAGAACTCTTCCCTTCTATTCTGATGGAACTTCCTGTGTTTCAGTTTGTGTCTCTTGCCCTTGTCCTGTCACTGGGCACCACTGAAAGGAGTCTGGTCCCATCCTCTTGATAGCAGCCCTTCAGATACTTGTGTGCATTGATAAAGCCCCTTCTCGTTGTCTCAATTCCAGCTCTTTCAGCCTTTGTTCATAGGAGAAGTCCCCTAAACAACTGTTGCCTTCCTGTGGACCCTCATAATTTCAGATGAGTTCAAAAGGCAATTAAACCAAATAATGAGGGGAGGGAAAAAACCATCTGGGGCTACTTAAACACGATAATCCCAGATCTGGCTGGAGAAGCCACTAAGCAGAAATTGCTGGAGCCTGGGAGACTACGGGGGTAAGCTCTGTGCACTTGCCCTGGGCTCAGCCATCCCCCTCAGGTAGTTTTTACTGGTCTCTGTTGGAAACAGCACACTTGGCTGGACCCATGGATTGACCCAGCCAGAGACATTCTAGTACCAAGAACTCACAAGAGATGGACAACTCAATATTACGCTGCTTTAATATGCAAAGAGCCTGATTTGGTTCTTGTACACAGAGCCTAATGAAGTCAAGGAGAAATGGATGTCTGCTACTGAGGGGTAGTGTTCACCACAGATGAGAACAGAAACATCTTTGAGTATTTAAATGACACCTTTTTGCTACTGTATCCATCCCATTATGTTAAAAAATTTCACTGAGAGTGGTTGGTAGGGGGTTTTTTTAACCTGCAGCAGATGATAGCATTTGGGAGTGATAGTTTTTTGGGGGGTAAGTGGGGTGGTTTTTGTTTTGGTTTTAAAGAAACTAAAAAAAACTCATTGCAGCCAAACCAAATCAGAGCCATCAACTATAAAAATTTCCTTCCCTCCTCCAAGGAAGGAAACAAATAGTTTGTTAAGAAAAAAAGTCCAAATTATCAGTCTAAATTTATCAAATAGTGCTTGGGACCACAAGATAAAGCTCATGCTACACTGGAAATCTTTTGTGACCAGTGGCCTGTGAAACCACTCAGTCTGTTCTCTGCACGGTTTGACTCCCTCACTGAGTTGCAAGCAGAACAATCTGGTGGGTGTGATGTTTTTCACTTCTCTACAGTTCCACTCCTTGGAAGCTTATCATCCCTTATCTTCCCTTCTACTTACTCCTTTAGTGACCTTGGAAAATACAGATAGAGATCATAGAAGCAGAATCCTGGAAGGATTATTGCTTTTATTATCTTACTATTGGGAAGCTGATTAAAAGCACATATCCTTTCACAGACTACCCTGTGCATTAGCACTTTCAGCTCTCTTAAAAAGGTCGCTGAGCAGGATATTAAACACAATCTTAACTACTGAGCACTCTTTACTTCCAGCACAGGCATTCTTCTCATGGCAAGTGTTGTAGGAAGTTGTCTGTCCCTAGCTCAGGAGTCCTACAGTACTCCCTACTAAAACACAACAATACAAACCAGGATTTTGATAAGAAAACCTCACTGGCCTGATAGCGAGCCAAAGAATGGTGGTGGGTGATGGATAGTTACATAAATACTGCCATTTTATCTGCACAATTTCAGCCAAATCTCTGGTCTGTGATGGTCCCTGAGCCACTGACCAGGCCACAGTGACAATATGCTTGACCTGGCTTGGGCCCTTAGCACTTCTGTGCTGAGTGGCAATACAAAGCCAAAATCACTGTGTGAAAATCACTGCAGATAGCACCGAATACTTTCACAATGCCAAGCTAAGGATATTTTACAAGGTCTGAAGATAGGACTTCTACTACTTTTCCCATTATAATAGCAAGCTGCTTCCTAATGTCATTCCTCTTGAAGCTATCAGCTGCTCTGGCATCAAGTAGGATCTCCTAATGTCTCCTCCTACCATGTAGAATGGCAAGGCATGAACTCTGAAGACACTCAGTCAGAGAGTCTCTTAAAGCCAGGAAGAGGCCAGACAGGGAGAATATGCTTCCAGCCTCTCTAGGCTGCTCAAAGTACCAGTTATAAAATCAGTGTATTTAAGAATAGACTGCAGCAGTCATCTCCATAAGCACCTAAGTCCTTTTGTGTGGTCACACATCTCCTTTAACACAGTATTTTTTATTCCATACCTGGTTTGAGCAGCAACGAATCTGCTGGAACACCAGGGCGATGTGGTGTTTAATTGAGGAAGAGAGCAGATTGCCAAATGGACAGAAATAACTCACAGGAGCAGAAGCCTTTTTTTTTTTTTTTTTTCTTGGATGACATTAATACATTGCTGCTTTTACGGAAGAATCCTCCACAAGTTTCCAGAGCACCGTGAGTCAGCGTCATCCCTCGGAATAAATCCGGGCGAGGGTCGGCTGTTCTGCTGCCGGTATCGGCCCAAGGAAGGGAAGGAGCCCTGCTTGCTGACAGCTGTTATGCAATGCAGATAACCCGTCTTCCTGCAGTCATTTGTGGGTGTCAGGAGAAGCTAAGAATAAACCAGGAAAAGCCTCTGGAAAGGTCTGCTTAAGCAGCGAGCTGAAAGAAACATCTCTCAAGGTACAGCGAGCATGCCCTGGCTTCAGCTTAAAACACAGCCTTAGGTGTCCTCTACTACATGATCACAGGTGATAATCACACATTGCGCTTAAAATTACTCATCTACCTGTCCATGAAGTGTTAAAACCAGCACAGAAAAGTAAATGTTAGAGAAAATACTTACATCGCTATTCATATGGGATACATTAGAGTTGCTAAGCGTAAGAAAATAGGTAGGTGCCCCCTCCTGCTCATTAAAGGAAGTTGTGAAGCAAATTGCAGCATTTAAGATCCTGCTTACCCACAAGCCAGATAAAATAGAATTTCCTTGCTTTTTTTTTTTTCTTTAACAGCTTGTCTCAAACGAGCTGCAATAATATGCATCTCCAGCAGAGAAAGCAGGTCAGCACTGACTGCCATTCAGGAGAGATGGTCAGTCAAAAGAAAGAAGCCAATTAAGAAACAATTGGGCACTCCTAGTCAGGAAGATACTACGGAGAAAAGAAAGGAGATAAGGAAGGTGACTGTCTGAGAGCACCCAGTCTCCCCAGCAGAGGCTGGGGCAAACCTGCTGTTGTGGATGAGATGCATTTCGTGTCCTTGCCTGCAAACTGAGGAAGCATGCTATGATCAGACCCTAGAAATTAAAAGTAAAATCAAAACCCAAACAACAACATTGTGTTTTTATCAGCATTAAGCTTCTTGTTTTCCTTGTTAACAAGATCAAGAAATTTCCTTGCCAGAGAAAGCTCTATAATTCTGTAAACTTATGAAAGTTTATGAAAGCCAGGATTACTGATTATCTCCTGATTAACACTGAAGCTTTAGGGGAGTCTGGCAGCTAAATTTATACTTAAACTGTACATGCAGGATTCCAAGCCAACTGTTAATTCTCTTGAGACATGCAAAGCAAGCTCGGTCTCAAGGTCTTCAGAATAAGCATGATAGTCCTGAGTTTGGTCCCACACACTCTAAGCACAATGAAATTGCAGTCACATAAAGCCACAGAGAACAAGGTTAGAAGGAAGCCCAAGTAATAAAAGGTCATGTCACATGAAAAGCTGCACTTTGCTCCAACTGATTTTTTGCAAAAAGAAAAAATTGCAATCCCTTTCAAAAGAAAACGTAAGCTGTAACCTAGTCCACATCCACTCCCAAATCAAAGGTGAAAGGAATGAGGGACTTGTCTTTACAAACCAGCTCTGGGCCTGCTGGTAGATAAAACTAACACTGAGAGATAAAAGAAACAATGGGAAGGATTCCACTGATTGATGAATGGAAAGAGAGAGATTTGTCTTTACAAACAAACTGTAGGTCTGCTGATAAACAAAATTGAATATTGAGAGATGAAAGAAACACTGGGAAGAATCATAAATTCCATAGGAATTCAAAAAAGGAGGGGGGTATACATTTGAAGGGAATCTCAGGTATTAGGTGTTCCGGGAAGTCTGTACCTCTCAAGTACCTCAGCCCATGCGGAAAGAGAGAGAGAAATGCGGTCGGGAAATGAGGATAAATAGGAGGCTGCGTCCTCCAAAAATTTGAGAGACCCCATGGCCTCTCCCTTTATTCGGATAAAGTAACAGGACTCCTCTGTCTCCTTTTTGGACATAAACCTCTGGTGTTTGTGCATTAATTTTCCTGACAAAGGTCAATAATGTTAAATGTACCTTTTTATATTGCCCAAAAAACCTGAATATACTGGATCTGTCAAAGTGTCTCATCAAGCCAGCTAGAATCAAGAACAGCAGAAGATAAATTGTAAATCTGGATGAAAAGTCTCTTTTGGAATGTACCAGACAGGGGATTCCTGCAATATTATAAAGATATAGGGAGAAGAAGCTTTTAATTCAATGCAGCAGTAAAGAGTTTCAATTAATTCCGGGGGGGTGGGAAATAAACAAGCACATTTCTGCTCAGCATCAAAAGCAACAGTCTTTGTAATGGAGCAGAAGGAATCATCCTTTTCTCTTTTTTAGAAATAAAGCTCTCTAAACACTGGGCATATTATCAGTCTGAACCTCAGGAATAGGACACGGGCTGTTACATCACGGACATGTTTTGAATTTGAGGAAATTAACTTTTTATTTTAAATTACAAGAATTATCATCCTACATCTGTATTCGAATCCACAAATGCTTCCTAATAGGATAACATGTTAAGTCATCAAACAAAACACTCTGGCGCTGGTAGCAGCAAGGCACCTGCTGTTTCTGAGAGCAACTGTGTGTCAAGTGCAAAAGCTGGCAAGTTTTGAGTTAACATTTAGCTGCCTGACCATGTTGTCCTTTTCAGCAGCAAGGGGACAGAGGCACAGCTCACTTGGTCAGAGCCTGGTGCTCATAACACCAAGGTCAGGGCTCAATCCCTCTACGGCCATTCACGTAAGGGCTGGACTCGATGATCCTTGTGGGTCCCTTCCAACTCGGAATACTCAGTGATTCAAATGTGGAGTCAGCAGGAATGTTCCTGCCCAAAGTGTACAGAAGGACAGGAACCTCTGCCTGTCAATTAATTATTTAAATTACTTGATGCAACCCTTATGTTCACAATCTGCAGCTACACTGAGAAACATAAGCAATCCAAAACCTCCAAGGACCTTAATCATTACAGAATATGCAGGGGGAACTTGTTGACAACTGCAGCAGTAATTTAAATCTGCTGGCACTTTTGGAAACAGATAGCTCTGTATAAAATCAAGCTGGAGTTGGCTTCCCCTCCTCTTGGTCTCTGAACACTGACAGCAGGACATCCCACCTCCACTCACCGGGTGATGAGCAGGGCAGGTGGTGAATCCTGTCGATGATCACGTGGAGCACACGGGTATTTTCTCTCCTGAGAAAAGCACAAAGCAATCCTTCTTCAGCTGTCACTGAGAAATGCTTCCCCCGGGAGCAACTTTTGTGGTTCTTCACAGTGGACAGCAACCATGGATTTTTCGTGGAAATAGTTACCCTCTCCAAAAGTACATTTCTTCACTGCTAAAATCCACAAGCAATAATGGGTTGGTGATGTCAAAACTTTTCTGGTTTTCCACCAGAAATTTATTTTATCATTAATTTTTGGTCAAATCCCAACAAATCATTCCCACCCATCAGAGGAGGATATGCGGCAGCAGTCTGAGTCTTCACAAGTCTCCAGTCACCAGTGAGACATCCCTGGGGTCTTGACCTTGTGCACAGACCTTGTCTTTCTGCTGAAGTGCTGCTCAAAACATCCTTCAAGATCCATAACTACCAATTTTATAGTGTGTAAACTTCAAAACATTTCTCTGAATTTTAAGGGACGAGAATAATACAATAAAAATCAAGAGGCTGAAAGACAAGACCATGCAAAAGAGATAAACCATTTTGCTGTATTTTTTTAGATTAAGTGTACAGAGCTTTTTTGAAGCTAGTAAAAATCTTCTAGATGAGCATTTAGGGCACATCAATTCAGAATTATATTCTTTCTGCTCCCTCCTCACTAACATTGCTCAAAAACAATGCTGAAAATTGTTGCCAGCAATGTAATTGAGCCTGTGAAAGGCACCATAAAGGCCTCTGTGCCTTCTGTGCCTCAAGGCGCATCACTTCTGCTCCTTCTTTTGTTTTTCCATGTATTTAATTGAACTTGGCAGTAACCTTTACCACATGAAACCAAGACGGCAAAATAGTAGATTTGATCTGTGTGCTGAGTCTGGATGGCCTTGCTGTGAACTGCTGGGGGAAGTGGTGCCTGGAGATTCCCTGAGTTTGAAATGGGAGAGCCTGTGTTAGCCGTCCCCCTGCTCCCACTTTGTGGGAAGTTTTGCCCCGCATCTTTTCCATGTAGCAGCCCACAGCAAAAACGTCAGGATAGGAAACCTCTGCAGAAATTTTCCCTAAATGACATGTAACTGTTGATAGGGAGCAGTGAGTATCTCACTAGCACAGGTACAGGAACCCTATCCTTTACCCTAATCCTCATGCTTTCAAAGTATTATAAACCATGGGCAATCAAAATAAAAGCAAAACTAAAAACCACACAGCCAAAACCTTGCATTAACATTATATCTACAGACCAGTCTCCCCTTCACTTTATTTGATGCTGTATTTCACCCTAAACTTTATGTTCGCCAGAAAGATTTTCCAAATGGAAAGCCGTATCTTCTGTGTTTGGGCAATATCCAGCTCTGTGGGACCTTGCTGGTTGGAAAGTACCGAAACAACACTGTTAAACGTGTTCAGGACCACAAGTATCTTCTCATTTGCAAAGAGTATGAGGAAAAACTGTAAGGTAAGGGCCTGAAGTCTGAGATTAGATAAAAGTTCTAAGAGTTACCATATGTCCCTAATTCACAGAATGCACAGAAACACTGATCCACTGGCAGTGTACAAGAGAGTGAGAACCTTCTGTGTTCGGGTGAGAATGCCCCGAACCGGCACACATGGAGCGCAGAGTAGGAGACCAGTGCCATCCCACTGGCACTGGTATGTTCCCAGAGACACCTGAGCCTGGGGTGTGCTGTGGATTTTGTGGGCTGGCAGGCAGGGGGTGCAGGCAAACACAGCCTTAACTGGCCCCTTCTTCCCCTTTGTACAAGAGAGCAGAGACCAGGGACCTTGCCTGCTCCAGAGGGAGGATGTACAGAGCTGGGAAGGCAGCAGTGACTTCCTCACTTCCTAATGGTTCCATCCGCGCTGCTCAGCAGCTCAGTACTCAGCTCTGCAGCATCAATCTCAAATAACAAAGCATTTCTAATGCACAGGATCATAGAAGTTGGTGCAAAACCAACTCAGTCCTGAAGCTGCAGGGAAGAAGAACTTCTGGCAATAATGGAAGGACCTAATCAGTATTATTGTCATAAAATATCTGTAGTTACTACACTGGCAATTTTTTCAAATGGGTTGGCTCAGAGACTGGTCTCTTGCACTGATTACTAAATTATTTTCTTTACAAAGGTCTAAGTGGCTCTGTTTTCCAGATGAATAGCCTGAAGGCTCTTGGTTCAGAGCTTCAGTCCCCCGAGATTCATCTTGGACAGTAAAGAAATGAGACAGATGAACACTAAAATACGCTGTGTACGAAGCCAGCAGTGGCTTGGCTGATGAGAACACTTTGTGTAAAGTACCACTGAATTTAAAATTAAGACAGAGGTGAACTGAGGCTAGTTAAAAGTTAGAAGAAGTCACAAGCAGTATTTGATAACAAAGCATTTTAAACCAAGTAAAGCTTCCTAAAGAGAATTTTGGCTTCACCACATCTCACCTCATCTGGGAGAGCTGCCTTTCCAGGCAAATTAAGAGCAGCGGGCTGGAACTGGCACTTTCCCAACCCAGCCACTGCCAGACTTCTGGAGTGCCTTGTCCCCCTCGCCCAACCCCAAGGAGCAGCAGTTTCTTTATCGGAACGTGCAGCAATACATTTGCCCAACACTTACTGAGCAACACTTACTTTTTTCTTGAAAGAGAGCCCCTGCGCTCAGGGAGGGAAGCTCTTTGCAGCCGCTTGCACATCTGGTGGGTGGCGAGGCAGGGCTGCTGGCAGGGACTGGAGCAGAGAGAGGCCGTGGGCAAGCGGGGCGAGGATCTCACACTCACGTAGAACCCCCGAGACGCAGGTTTCCACCAGCCTTTGCTGACATGGAACAGGATCTGGGCAGCAGAGCAGGAAACAAGGAAGTTCAGCCCCTCTGGTGGCTGCTCCAAAGGAGATTTGAGGCCTGTGTACGGTGATGAGCTGGGCAGGTTTGCTGTGCCTGTGACTCAGGGTCCTCCTAGCAGGAACTCAGTGGGCTCTTCGCAAAGCACTCTGAACCTGTGGATGGCACTAGGCTGAACTGCTCACTGGGGAGGAGACTCAAACATGCCAGGGAGACCTTTGGGGAAGAGAGATGGAGAGAGAGAGAGATGAATGAAAAATAATGTTTATCTTTGAAATTTAAATGTCTGCGGCCTTTCCAGAGTATGTTTGAAACATCCTAATTAAATCAGTCCATTAGACAAAATCCTATTAATTGGACAGCTTGATCAGCTGTGGCTTACTCAGAATTTGTTCCGGTTTTACTATTTTATCATTAAACAGAGTTTTGAGTAATTCAAACCTCACAACACCAAGGAAAAATTTCCCATAATTAATATCTTCAAATGCAAGCAGCTTTCATCGTAACAACACCAGCAAGAGCTCATACCACTCTCCTCCACTCTACTTCACTTGTTTATTTAGTCTGGTTTATCACTGAATTTCTTCTGTGGGTCCCACTGATGCAAACTTGTACTGATTTGAATGGCTCCTCTGCAAACACAACAAACCAGATCCATACAGGAAGGTTTAATCTGTCACCAGAGCCTTTCAGCAATCAGATTCCCAAGCATTAGCTTTGTTAATTAAAGTAGCACATCTGAAAAATTAGCAGAAGAAAAATTAAACATTGCCATATTTCTGTGCAACAGGGAGAATTTATACCTTCTGCATCCACCAGTGGACTGAAAAAAGCTAGTATGGCATGACACATGATGTTGCAGCACCCCTGGGCTAGAAAAGCAAGTGATATGAGTCACTCAAAAACCAGAAACATTCAAAAAGTCATTAAAAAGCTACTAAACCTCACAAAATCAAATAAATTCATTAATCAATTAAAACCTCTGTGAAACATCCTAATTGAATTTTGCTGTAATAGTGTCATGTGGCCGTGGAAACCGCCCTTCAGTAATCCAACCAAAAGCTGGCATGCTCCCATCCCCACTTATTCTGCCTGATTATGTGAAATATCAGAAGGAAATAAAAAACAAGGTAGAGGGATTCAGGAAAAATATATACTAGTATTTAAATTTCATCATGTTCTTTTCATTCATGAATCTTAAACTTATTTATCCAAGATGATGGATGGCATCCTTCTGCAAGAGTGGCTTGTAGCCACGAACCACTACACATATCATGGAACACAACATCACTGGCAAGGGGAGTCATCCAGCACAGGAGCCCAGGTCAAGGAAAAAAGCCTGACACTTTGAGGAACTGAACAGCTCTTGCTCCAAAACATTTCTACTGCACAGCCCAAGAAAATAAAATGGCAAAACTCCCCAGTGCACCCTACGCACTCACACAGACCCCAGAGCCTGGAGCAGCACCAGGGAAGCCTCCACGCAGAGGCTGTGAAGGAATCCAAGAAAGATCGAAATTTCTTCCCAGGAGTCTCCTGTGATATCTAGCACAGCACAGAAGTGCTAAATGAGAGGGGGAAGGAGAAGGAAAAGCAGCAGCAGCATAAGGAAGACCAGGAGCAGACGCGTGTTGGCTGCAGCACAGTGCATGCCCCACCAAACCAGCCCCAAAGCCGGACCAGCACAGAAACAAGAGCACAGGGGAGGCACTGACACCTACAAGCATGGAAAGTGGGAAAATTACTGATGTGACTGATCTCAGCTAACCCACAGACCTACTGCCACATCAATATACCAAATATCAGCCCATCAGTGCTCTTCAAAGGGGAGAGGAAGCCAAGCAGGAGGCACAGAAGACTTGCACAATGTGTTCTTGTATAAGGGGATCCTGTGATGGACCATCCAGTGCAGGTTCTTGGCTCTGCATCACTGTCTGTTTATAAGTACCACAAAATTTCTGTCTTTAAAAAGTCCTTTTTACAACAAAAGTGACTCTGAGCTGGTAACTCTCCTTTACTAGGCTACCCAACACGGTGTAATTTATCCTGCATGCAGATGACAAACCTCAGTGAAGACTTTGCCATGCTACAGCCTGAGGCCCAAGGCACTCCCCTTGGTGACCCACTCAGCTTGTGACAGCTGCTGAGATGAGCCTATGAACAGAGGACAGACTACAGCAGCTGCTCTGAGGCTTAGACGAGTGAGAAACCCTGAGCCTTACCCACCAGCACTGCACAATGCCTCCTCCTTTATCTTTTATAAAATGACCTCTCAGGAAAGCAATTTCCAAAGTGACTAGTGTTGCTGGCGACACACAGCTAGGGGAAAGAGAGAATTTACAGTGATTAGAATAGATCAGATTTATGGACTAACAGGACAGGCGATGTGTGAAGCAGGGAATGAAATGTAATGAGGCCGAGAAAAAATTAAACACATGCTCTATTCCAACCTGAACAGCAATGTACAATTAGACAGGAAACACAATCTAAATTCACACAATGTTTCATAGCATTATCAAGAAAAAGCAGAAAAGATCTTGCAGCTCTTACAAACTTCACAATACAGAGTAAAAACCAAGGGAAGACCGTAAGGTTAGTTGAAACATCCGAACGAAATGCACAAAGAGCCTGTCAATCCCAGGAGCACTTTTTGCCACACTGAAAAATGTGAGACACTGCCAAACAGTCTTCCAGAAGGTTCAAACTCAGTCCTGAAAGATTTCGTAGATATTGTGTTATTTGGGCAACGTGAGCATTTTTGCAAAATTAAACCTACGAGTTACATTGAATCATCCTAAAGCTTGCAGCATCTGATGGCCTTTAGGCATGTGACAGGTAAAGGCAGCAGAGAAACTGTTTCTCAAAATGAAAGGGTATAGCAGGGAATAAAACTGGCTTAGAGGAGAACAGGAATGAGAAGCCAAGAGTTTGAACTGGTCCTTGAAAATCCTCGGTGGTCTGGTACTGTGGCTGAGCCATATTGAAGAAAATGCTGTGGCAAAGGATGTTCTGGGTTACCAAATACTGCTGGGGGAAATATTTTAATGCAAATAACTTCTTTACAGAGAGGAATACCCTTAAAATGGTGAAAATTTTCTTTGTGCGAGGTTTACATTTCTACTCCGAAAACATCTACATACACGCTTAACTTTATAAGGTAACTGGTGTTGACTAGTTAAATCAACTGGGATAATAATGGGCTTCAATTTAACATGTTTGTCATTATAAAAAGCAAGTGGATTTGCAGGTTGGTATGTTTTTATCTGTCTTTGGTTCACTGTATATTTTTTGCAGTTGTACTTAGGGCCGCAGGAAGAACTGCAAGTCCCAAAAAGCAAAGAGACAATGCAAGATTTTAAAATACTGTCAAGGTGCAAGAAAATTTTTCTTTACTGGAGAGCACTCATTTTTAAAGGCCCTCTACATACTTCATTAAAGTATTTCCTCAAACGCAGCAACTTCTTAGCTGTACTCCTGACTAGCTTCTTGATTGGGCTCAGAAGCAAAATTATCATTCAGGTATTAGCAGTTTTGCTGTTCAAAGTCCAATCTATTTTGAAAGCTTAAACAAAGTCAATAAATATTTAAATTATATGCAATCTGCACTTGCTTAGTGATTTTAATTAAGTTGCTGCTCCCTTGAAAAGTGTAAGTGTTTAAAGCCAGTGCAATAAAAGAATAATGTTAGGGCATTTACGATTCTGTACCATTATTAATATATTTTTCAGTGTATTGCAGGCTGAGTTTAGCACTGTAGTCAATGCTGCTACACAGCAGAATTAGCTTTCAAAAAATACAAAAAAATTAAGAACTTAATTTTGAACTGCTGTGACTGAGGCACAGAAGAGTGCTTTACTCAATTTCCCCCCCCATTTTTATTTCTATTTTAAATTCAGTTTCTTCAAGACTCCCTCCCTGAGCCCACTGGGTGTGACAAAGAAGTCTCATGGAGATTTAGGCTTTAGGAAGAAAAGTCACCTCTTCTGACCTCACACTATTCTTTTCCAACAAGAGAGTTACAGTCCTATTTAAGACAAAGACTTATTCCTTGCATGAGGGTTACAAAATCTGAATCCCATCCATGGGCTCCCCTTGTAATAAATAAATCCAGGAACACCAAAGGATGTTCCCTTTGGTGTGTCCACCCACCTGAGAGCACATCCCCAGCACAGGGAACCTGCACAGGTTATGAATCTCACAGTCAGCTACAAGTCTTTTTCTCTCATAGTCCACAAAAGGGTAAAAATATTCCTTCTATTTGTTCCAATCGCTGAAATTATACCTGCATAGACTGTAGTTGCATTTTTATCACAACACGGATACTGGATAAATTTTTCCTTGGTTTGAGGGACAAAGTCAGAAGTGGGGGGACAGGCTGTGTCTGCCCCTTACCCCAGAACTGCTTAAATGGGGTGGAACTGGGAACCAGCAAATAGAACCTCCCCGCCAAAAAAAATCCAGAAGAACAGAAATATTTAAACCCAGTTTTGTTAATTCTGAATGTTACTAACTAAAGCAAAAGAAAATTGGTGTTTTGCAGAGAATGGCTTTCAGTTTTCCTTTGAATAACTTCATGGCATGTAAGAAGATAGCTCTATAACTCTGGAGGCCTGATTTAAAATCCCTAATTCATAACCAACAGCCACTTGCTGATCTAGAAATCAACAGCCCACCACAAAACCCCAACTCAACACCCCACAAAAGAGCAACACACAGAGACACAATCACAAGAGGGTAGAAGATTAACTCTCATTTTGATCTTTTGATGAGAAAGAGCACACTTTTGGCAAGAAACTGCATTTTCTCCGGTGGACACCAAACAACTCAGAGCAGCACAGACCAAGAGAGGATTTTCAAAACTGCCATCCATCTAACTTCAGTCTGTTCTACCAATTCAGCTGGTGACATCCAAAGCCCCAAGGCAAGAATGCATTGCTCTTTCGCCGCTAAAGAGTCAGCATAGACAATACTGGATATTTAGGTATTTTAGAACGCTCTTAGGAAAGAAAATGAAATAGAGCAAAGCAAAGAGTGTAAGATTTTCTCAGCCAGAAAAAGCCAGCAATAATGTTTTCCACCACACTAGAATTTTTATTTCATGGAAGTTTGGCACTGGCTGCAGAGGAGCAGGGTCTCTGCCAGCAAGGTAGGGTGCAGCAAACACATTAAACCGACAGCAATTCTTCCTATCTTCAGCTTTGCCCTCTGTCGTTCTCCTTTTTCCTGCAGTCCATTGCACAGAGAAAGAGACGTATGCCAGTGTAACCTTCCGCTCTGTCCCTCAGACACCTCTCTTCTGACTTAATTTCCAATTAGCATTCCTGTTTTACATCCAGTATATCACTCATAATAATTTTAGTGCAGTCAAACAGTTCCTCCCCAAATGAGAGGAAGATTAATGATACTTCCTGTTACTGTTCCTATATGCTTTGCATAAGAAAGGGAGTGGATTTCTCAAATAACAGGAGAAAATCTCTCCTGTAATGCCTCAGACCAGAAGGCGTCATCCCTTCTTCGTCACTGACGTTCAGCTGGACTGCCCACGTTTTACAAAGCCAGAAGGTGCTTTCTGCCCTGACACTTTTGTACCCTGAGGCCAACAGAGAAGTGGCCCGAGTGTCCTTAGCCTAGATCCTTGTCTGTAACAGAGAAAAAACTGTCCCTTGAAAATAGACCCAAATGCACCAGTGACAAAGGTGTTTGCATTGGTGCACTGCTGGAGATGTCTTCTCCCTTCTCCTAGACCAGATACTCAACTCACGAACCAAACACCAGCCCAGCCCTGGGACTGGGGTGGGCAGAGGGAAGGGGTCCTGCTGCTCTGGAGCCAGGAGGGGTGACAGCAATGTCAGGTCCCTGCTTCACCTCCCAAACAATGCATGTGAAACCGAATTTATGTATTCAAAGAGCAGAAAATATTAGAGGGAACACAATGCAAACGAGAAGGATGATCCAAGCAGGAGTTTGACCTAGGAGCCGCTGACTGCAGCCAAAATATTTCCATTTAAGTAACTGTTGTTAATCCTCTTGTATAATCCTAGTTACCTGTTAACATTTCCCCAAAGAAAAAGACTAATTGTGATTGCCTGGTAACAGTTACCACTGGTTGTGGCATTACAGTAACTTCAAATTTTTTTATACTAATAGCACACCATGTTAGCAACTATACCTTTTCCTATTTTTTTACATTTCTTGTTGTTTAGATAATTAATTTTACCTGCAACTTATGTCAAAATGCTTTTGAATCAAAGCTGGAATTCAATTCACAATGCAGAAAAAAAAGTATTTTAATAGGTGCACTGGCTACAGAAGAAACCATTGAGTCTCCGTTTTAAAAAGTCATCACATGAAGAAAATTATCTACATAATTAGTGACTTGAGCCAATTGTGGCTAACCATAATATGATCAAAAGATTAGAAAAGACCTCACCTCACCTTTACCTAAGAAAGTATTGATGATAGCTGCTGCTTTTATGAGCTAAAGCGGTTTGCAATTAAGCGTAATTCATGTGTTTAGCCAGAGAATTCCCTGGATTGTAGCTTTCTTCACATGTTAATAGCAAACGTCTTAGGTCTAAATATTTGCTTTATGTGAACTTGAGATATTATGAGGAGTTTAAATCTTAATACAGAAATTATGCAATGTCATTTTAATTCCAAAGGGGTATATTTCAAACATTTTTATTTCAAATAGACATACAAGGTTTAAGTTAAAAAGACAAAACCTACCCAAAGAAAACTACCAACATGCCTCGCCCCCCTCCCCCAAGACTTCACATTCCCGGGAGAAGAGCATAGGGCAGCTTCAAAACTTAATGCTCATCAGAACCAAAGCAGATGGGACAGGAAATGTAGTCCAGCACCCCCACAAAACCAGTTCACAGGAGCAAAGGGCTCTTGTACAAAATAGGAGACAGCGCCTGGGCTGAGCAGGATGTCAGGTACATCATCTCAGCTCATCATAAGGCTCAAACACCCACTCCTTCAGTCTCTGTTTTTCACTGGATCCCACTGACCCCCTTGCCAAAGTGGGAAAACTCTCTGTGTGCTGTTTATGGTGGCGGCGAATTTATCATGTCAGTTTTACTCAGCATCGCAAACATAAGCCAAGCTGGTCCCAAGAGGGTCCAGATGCTCAGCAAGATTCATGCCCACACCAGGTTGTCTTTCCACCCGGGAAAGCACTGCCCCTGCTCAAGGTTGAGCTGGCCAAACACCCCACACACCCTCTGGCAGGCTCCCCATGTGCCCGACCCTGCAACAAAGCTGGTCTGAGACCTCAGTTCCCCAGTGCCATGGCCATGGGGCAGGCAGCTGCAGTTCTGCAAAGTCTGGCTTAAGATCTGGCTTTAGTTCAAACAGGAATCAATTCAGGGAAGCCCTTAAAGATCCCTTTTGCCTTTAGGAACACTTACAGCACAAATCACTAGCGTTTTGTCTTGGCACCAGGCTTTGTACTCACTTTGTGTTACCATGAACGACTGCCAAAAGGGGAGGGAGAGGAATTGGGGTCCATTAGCCAGATTTTAGTTTTTCATGGTCTTCCCAGAAGTCGCTGCCCATGCTGCTCTGATGCATCTGTGAAGTTCTCATCCAAGTCACTGAAAGCCCACGTTGCAACCCTGGGGTATCTAAAGTTTTAATCCTGTGTGACAGCAGTACAGGCAGCAGAAGGAGAGCTGATCCTACAGGAAGTATCACTGGGAAGAATGAACTCCACGTCAGCTCGCTGTCTCCACAGAATGACATGCACTGGCCAGGCTGCAGACATCATATAAGGTGCTGATTCTGAATATATGCAAAATGAAGGAAGTGGCATTTCTATCAGCAGGAAACATTTGGGTCAAAGTTAAGACAAATGTTTAGGAATGACCAAGTGGGCTTACCCAGGAGGTCATAGTCACAAGTGAATTTTGTCACCCAAAATTTACTGAGCCATTCCTACTAAGAGGAGTGTGCTTATTTTCTGTCCCTTCACGGGGGACTCACCAAAATAATCTGCTAAGTGCTCACAAGGAGGGGAAGAAACACACACACAAGGAGGGGAAGAAACACACACCAGGGCCTCTGTTACAGCCGCTGCCTTCGCAAAATGCCCATTTAGTGTTTAATGGCTGTGAGGGTACACTTTGCATTGTCAGCTTTAAGACCTAGCCTACCTAGGATGGGAAAAGTGTGGCTTATTTAAATTAGTTATTAGTCTTTGAAAAAAGATTCAGGGAGGGTTCTTTAAGAACACCAAGCAATAACAATTAATAATACCTGAGTCACTGGGCTGGCTTGGTTTTGGATGTTAAGGGGTTCTCTGTGGATTTCCCATTTATTAGTATTTTACATTTTTTTAGATTAGAACATTATTTTTATAACTACAGTTGGGAAATAAGTATCTTAAGAGGGTTTTTCCCTTTTAATGCAAGGTTCCAAAGTGATTTATAGTGAAAATTATGAAGATTTAATATTTGAGTTTCCTCCAGAAAACACTGTCCTTGCAAGGTCAGTACCACTGAATAGTATTTAAAACTCTTGGAAATACGTGTCCTGTGGGGCAGCCAAAATGCCCCAATGGCCTGTGCCATAGGACTAAGAACCAAGCAAATGCAACTACCAGCAAAGTTTTGATCACCAATTTGGGAATTAAAAACCCTCCTAAACTGATTATAGCCAAGACTTGCAGGGATAGCACAAAGGGCATCTCTTTCCCTGACATGAGTCATTACCTTCTACATGATTTGCTTTCTATGTTTTAAGATGCCCCAAACACTCCTACATTAATTGCATTAACGGAAGTAAGCGATAAATGCAGTAAAAAAACATCACAGGACTCATTTACTTTTCCCAATCATTTTCTGATGAATAATTTTACATGCAGACAGTGTCCACTCTGCAGAACGGGCCCCTCAAGGGCAGGGTTTGAACAGCCACAACCCAGCACTTTAGAAAGCGACCACACCGGTCTCCATGTCTGCATTCAGCCAAAAATACCACATTTATTTACAGGTTTGCACCATTTCAGAAGGCTGCACAGTGTCTCACAGATAAGCAGTACTGCAGAGGAAACAAAGGCAGCAAAAGGGCAGGCACTGGGACAAGGACTGACTCCACAAGACATCCATCATGACATAACAAGCACTGCATTCTTGGCAGGTTTATCGCTGCAAAAAAAGGAATTAAGAGCAGCCTTAAGAGCCATAGCACATGGGAGCTGCCTAATGCTCGAATTTCACATCTGGATTTATTGATGTTGTAAATGCCCACGTAATGAGTCTCACAAAACTCATATCCTGTAATCTAACAGCCAAGTGAAAATTTAAATTTTTGTAATATTGGGGGCAGGAGGAGGGGATTATTCCCATGGCTGAGAACCGACAACTGAAAATAGCATAATGTTAAATGAATAAAACTCACCAAAGTAGTTAAAAGAGCCATGAAATCCCTCAATGTAAAGGTGCTGAGTCAAGTTTTTTTGAGTGTGTGCCAAGACTGCACTGCTCAGAAAACAGATGAACTCTTTATAAAAGATCTATCATAACTCTTCTGAAAATAATTTTTATTTCAATTCACTTGACAAACTTCCCAGTAGGAACAGCTGGGAATCGCACATCCAATGCCACACTTTGTAGCTGTATACCTAATGCCTGATCCAAATCCCTAATGGACATCAATTATTATATAAGATGAATTAAACATGAAGATTATTTATTTCCATAGCACATTTTAAGTATGTACTTGTATGTGATGAAAATTTTATTGTTTGTGCTTGGGAAATAAAAGGGGCAGGATGCCTGGTGTTAAAACGAATTTTCTAATTGAACTTTAAGGAGCCTTGTCAAACCTCTCGATGCAGCTTTCTCACTTCTAAGGATCTCTTGGTCCTTATCTAAAGAATGAGCCTGCATTAGCATTTAAAGGCAGCGGGGCTGTGCATGTTGAGCCTTAGCTTTAACCAGAGGCAAAATATTTTTCTTTTAAAAATCAACCAAATGGAATTAGTTAATGGAATTATTTTACACTATTTTAGATAACGTAAGTAATTTATTTACATTATTTCATTTATGAGGGAAAGCACTAAGGAAAAAGAAGAAATAAAAAACCCCAACCAGCCAAAACTATGCTAGTTGCTGGCAGATTAAAAACAACAGCAAATTCCACATTTCAGAAGTAAGTTTTCCCTAAAGCTTCCCGTTGAAAACAAGAAGATTGTTTCATCTTTTCAAAAAGAGATCACATTTTGACCAGTCTGCTGTGACCGAGGTCACAGCAAATGCCTTAGAACCAACAGTGCATTTATGCTGTTCACACTGCCAGGAAACTGTTACCCAAATTTGTATTTTTTTTTTTTTTTTTAATGCAAATTTTACTATAGCAAGGAAACACTTTGTGTGATTCAAGTAGAAAACAGTTCCAGAGAAAGTGAAGTTATGGAGGACAATGTGGATGTGCTCCCCTTGATCCAGTGTCTCTGGGCTGCAGCAGGTCCCTAAGCACCACAGAGGGGCTCCCAAAATAGACCCAAATATTTTTAACAATAAAACACACGTGACTTCCTAGTTTCACGGGCCTCTCAGAAACATTTTCTTCCTGTTCATGTCAACCTTTTCCTCTTATACATAGCTCTTCCTTTTGCCTCAAGAAGGCTTTTATAGCCACTGCATCTGGTATTGGAGATCTGAAATGCCAGATCCAGCTACAACGGGGCAATGAATTATTCCCATCAGTCCATATTACAGACTTAGGAACTCAGATTGCTGTCACTGTCAGTAGTGCTAAAATTAATGAATATAGTTTATGAGTAACCCTTAGTTCAATTTAATTACCTTACACCAAACGAACTAGCAAGAACCATGGCTTCAATCCAGAGAACAGAGTATTATCCATCAATGTATAAGAGCACTCCTAATCTGAGGCTGGGCAACCACTTCCTCTCATGCCTCTGTGGTATCAAAGGCTTCTGTCATTGAAAAGACATTTTCAATTATGATGTATTCCTATTCTTTTAACAAAAGGCACCCCAAAGAAATATAAAATTCTCATTTAATTACATCCCTAGCCTTACAAGCCCACTGCTGCTTTGTAAGACTAAAAATTTCCTAGATGTTAAATAGGAATATCAATCCAAAGGAAAAATAATGTCAAGGATAAAACTTTGTTCCTGAAGAAAACTAGAACTTCACTTAGTATTTTAAAGACTTCATTAACAAAACCCTCTGTGGGTATCTACAAATGTTAAATTAAGAGCAAGACCTAAACTGTTTGTCAAACAGATGAGCACATCAAAGCGTTTCAAAAAAGAACCTGAGACTTGAAAAGCTGTCAAGAGAGCGGAAGTGAGAAGAAATAAAGGCTAATGAAGTAACTGCAATGCCTGAAGAAATGACTGGAATAGGTTTTCCTCTACATTATCATTTTAGAGCACTAAAAATGAGGCTGGATTCATTTTATGAGGCTGAATTCACTTCATCACATTCAATATTTTATTATATAGAGATGCATTTGCCTATACAGACCCATTTCCCCCTTTCTTAATCTCTTTACTCTATAACTGAAAGATCTCTTTGCTGTTATTTCGAAGTTATTTGTCACGTTGGGAAATAGAGGAAAAAATATTGTATCCATTCCCGTGCACCTGCTGGAAGGTGCCATAGTCCTGGTGCAATCCAGCTGCTCCCTGCAGCTCCACATTTCAGAAACACCCACACAGGGAGGTAAACCCAGCCCTCAGTGCTGAACTCTCCAAAGCAAACAGCAGCTGGAAGCTTTAATGTCCTACCTAGAGCTGTACATGAACACCCCAATGGCCACAGCCAGACCTGAAGAGCCTTCAGAAAGGGTTTCAGAGATGCTGCTGGTGCTGGAGCACGCTGAGGCCATCAGGCATCAGAGACGCCCAGCTGCATCTCAGGAGATCCTGCTCCTCTGCTGACTGCAGCACAGCACGAGGTCTCCTGTCCTCACCACCTAAATCGGACCCCCCAAATGGTGAGATGGGGAGAAAATAGTCCATTTACTATGGGTAACTCAATGTAATTTATGTAAATAAGTCTCTGCAAAGATCCAGAACAAATAAATCAAACTTTACTTCATCAGTAACCTAAGGCTCAAGGAAACCCACAACACCCTCATGGTGAAACATCTTCAGGCTGGAGGCTTTAATTTTGAGAAAAAAGCACCTGCTCTGGCTTTCAGCATGATACAACTGTGCGTGTGCACCTCTCATCCCCAGCAAAGGCAGGTGTATGAAAAAGTCCATCTGCTGTTGGTAGTAAAGAATTTTTTGTTAGAAGGAAGCCAAGTTAACAACTGACCTCAACTCTAAAACTGCAGAGCGGTGCAGTCATCTTTGCATCTCCTCTATGAGCTCATAAACAAATGGGTATAAGTCGTTAAACTACTTCTCCTAAGTTTTCAAAATACCTGGTTTTTTTGTATTCAACATGATTTTTAAAGAAAGTCTATTTTTATCTTGTGTAACGTACACTAACTCTGTGGTCTGCATGCTAATTATTTCAGAGCCACAAGGCTTGCACCCTACATGGAAAGAGCTAAATCTTCTGTGGGAGTTGGGATTAATCCTTCTGACTTGGAAAAAACTATTCTCAATCCTGTCTCCGTGTATTCATTGCTGTGTTGTCCCCCAACACAACCTGAATTTGAAGTATACTTGCTGTGAGAATACTGGAAGATGATGTTTCAGTTGCCTGTCCTATTGAGCGTAAAGCTTCCCAAAACATGATGGGTTTTGACATATGATTATTCGAAAACCCTACTTGTAAGATAAAAGCTAACAATGCATTTTGTTTAGCACATACCATTTGGGAACATGGCTGGAGAAGCATCTGAAAGTGTTCATTTGTGAGACACGTGTTGTCTGACTGCAGCAGGGGAATGGCCATGGTCAGACCATGGGCTCCTTTCAGCAAAGGGGGCTGCAAACTCCCAGAGCCAGGCAGGAAATCTCCTGCAGCTGAGGGAGCCTTGGCCACACTTCCTGCTGTGCAGGCTCAGGGTCACCACTACAGTTTCCTTGCTGGGTTGGATTTATCAGCCTGTGGCCCCAGGAAGGAAAGTTCCTGCGCCCCAGAAGACAAATTTTCATGGTCAGATCCAGTTCTCCAGATTCTGGAGTCTCAGCCTCTGGAGGATGCGGGAATATGGTGCTTGCTTTCTAAGCTCAGTTGATATGGGAAAAGAAATATTTTGCAGGATGAAGACAATTCCTTTGCCACAGATGGGAATTCATCATGATAGAGTCATGCACAGCAGCTGCACAGTCACTTCCCCACCGCCGTCTTCCACTCTAAGGTTTTCACAAAGACACCCACACCTGTTTTCAGGGGCATAGTGATAGATAAGATAGCCGTGACATCATCTTCCTTCCAGAGGAGCACAGGCAGGGCTCCCAATTGCCATAAAGTGTATTTTTTTATCTTAATGCTTAGCAAAGCATAAAGCAAACACACACTATCAGAAGCAAAAATACAACCACAGACCAGTGTTGATGTCTCTTGGAAATTATGTGATAAGCTGCCTGCAAGCTCATTATGACCCAGCTTCCAAAATAAATTAGAAATTTTCAAAGCCAGAAAGATGAATAATCAAGGAAATTTTAAAATGTCATTTAATGAGGAAATAGCATTATAAAACAATCTTTGCCGCTGCTACAAACTGACTATAGCCACAGATTTTATTAACCACTGATAAATGTCCATCATGATTTTCCTCCCCAAACAAAGAAAATATCTTTGTGTTCACCCTATGTCGCTTAGCTGGCTCACTAATGTTCTGCTTAATGCTGGGGATGAAAAGAATAATGGGATTCAAAATACGGTATTGTTTCTAAACCTTAATAAAAGCAAAGTCACTGAGTGCAAACCTGAGTAATTACTTGTAGTCGGAAGAAAATTACTCAGGCAGTTCCCCAGTTTAAAGCACTCAGAGAAAAAAAGTTCTACTAGGGCTTGTTTTTATAATTGAGCTGTTTTTGAGTGCATGACTAAATAAATACCTTCTTCAAACAAGGAAACAGGATCCATGCTGTATGCGTGCAACTACCACTCATTGCTTTCAACTATATTTTACTGTATTTTTCTCAATATATCAATTTTTATTTTAAAATTATGTCTTTCACTATAGGTCCCAGAAAGCTTTTCAGTTACTAGTTTGCAGAGTTTTGTTGAGGTTAACAATATCAAATAAACATCTCTCACAGTACTCTGAGGAAAAAAACTTCTTAGCAAGAAGCACCAGATAGCAGTAAGTAAATTGTTTGTTTAAAATTACACAATATTGCCATTGGTCAGAAGTAGCAGGTGACTAAAACCTCTTGAGAAAAGATGCAGGAATGCCACCTTATCTTTTTAAAATTGGAATTCTATCAATGCACATATTAAATATTGCCTTTGGGGACAAGTTTCCATGACTGGGTGATAGCTGTGATCACTTCCCACGGGAGTAAAGTGTGATCTTGGTCTGATTATCTCCACCTCAGGAAAGGACAATCCCAACCCAGCACAGATTTGAGAGCCATCAAGGTATCCTGGCTGTGGGTCACAGTGTCCGTGACATTTAACCAGTTTCCAGGTGTTGTTCCATGACTGACTGTTACCCAGGGGATCAGCAGGTTTATTTGCAAAAAAACCCAGCTGCACATGGGGGCATTCTGGAGCCAGCATCATCTGCAGGGGCTCAGCACGTCTTTACACACACACAACTTCTAATAATGACACGTCTTCCTGCTGCCCGACACTGCCAGAGCCACACCCGGGAAGCATTTGGTGTTACTTCACAAGCAAGGGCCATCTCCAGCTGCATAGTGCTGGTACCTGATCTCAGGTATCCAGCACTATGAAAATTCTCCCAAATTTTTCCCTTTCAGCCTTTCTGCTTTACTCCTTTGGTAATTTTTCTCTTTTCCCAGCACCCGCCCCCCCCCTCCAGCAAGATGAATCAGACACCCTACGAGATGCGCCTTACAATGCCACAAAGGCACCCCAAAATGGTTGAGCTCACTGTTTGCCTATGTCAGGAAATCCTCAGCTATTCCAGACCCTAAAAACCTCTTGGATGCTACTATAGGGCTCATGCTTAATGCTCCCTGACCTCTGAGGGAATCTCATCTGGCCTCTTTGGTTTGAGGGTGGGTTCAAACTGCAGCCACCATGAGACATGCAAGAATCACCAAGTGGTTTGGGATCAAAGAGCCCCAAAGACTGTTTATAGCATAAACAGCCACTGCAGAGAGGCTGAGTGATAGCACCCACATATTTACAGTTTAAGGAAGAAATAGATCTTCCCTGCAAACCGGAGCCAGCAGGAATTCTGCAGAACATGTCAAGCTCCACTGATGGAGATGGGTCGGGCACAGATGAAGTAAGTGATAAAGCAAATAGCTGCAAAATGGATGTGAGGGTCCCATACACCCACATATGAAATATCACCCTGTAAATAAAGTAGTTTATTATCTCCTGGAATGCTCAAGGAAGCAAAATGCATGGAAATGTGATTTATTTTAAACCACAACAACCAAAGAGGCTCTCACAGAAGCGAAAATATTCATGGTTTTAAGCAAATCTACTCCAGTATTTGTGCTATTTTCAGGACCCCATGTGTGCACAGTGAAAAATCAAATAATTTCCAAAGTCACTTTGCATGGCGCTATATGTAAACCAGGGCAGCTCAGAGGCCTTAACAAAATCTGCTCTTTAGTGCTCTGCATTACTTCTTGTCTCTGCTATGAATTTGACAGGCTGGCACAAGAATGTCCCCCTTGATCTCAGATTTTGTTGTATTTCTGCCTCTTTTCTGCTATTTGTCCTACTGCTACCGTTTCTTTCACCAGCACGCTGCCAACTACACACCTACACTCAACAACTCCCACAACAAAGGACTTTTGAGTTACAGGTGAGGAGGGAAAATGTCTTTTTGCAATCAGAGTCTCTCACTCTGAAGTCTCTGCAAGTTATTCTGCTGATTTCTATGGCACCAAAGCAAACGGCCACATTGGATCCTGAGATCTTCTTACTGTTCTTGGAGAGGCGACACCAGTCTATTTCTGTTATCGATTTACTCATACTCTTCAAAAGTAAGGGCTGTGTTTTAACACAGGTACATTGCCACTAAGATGTCTGTGTTATGTATGACTTAATATTTACATTTTCTCAGGCCTGATATGTAGAAATCAGTCATTCGATATTCCTCCTCAGTGCATTTATTGTTCCCTGAATTCACACTGCTTCATAGTACCTTAACTTCTACATAAACAGGCAGTTTTTAAATTTCTACTGGTGAAACATAAGGCACGCCAAAATTTTTTGCTACACCTACTTCAGGGACGGGTTCCAGTGTACCAGCGTGGTGAGACCGAGAGCATTTGCATGTGAATAGTGCTGTGCTCCCAGAGCACCCTGCTGGACTTCTGCACTGCCCTGGAGAGCACCGGCCTTCTGCAGTTGCATGCACTGAAGTCTGAAGTTATTTTAAACAGTCACTACTGCTGCATTATAGAGCATCAAAAAAACTACATCAGAGCGAATCCTAGACCCAAACCCAGCGATTTTTCAGCTGAGCACCCATACTACTAAATCGATTTTCAATGCACCTGGGGCTCAGGAGGGAGGGCATCATGAGGAAAGGGCAAGTTTCATCTACCAATCAGCACTGCCCAGGGAGAAGATCAGCCTCCATCAACTTCCATTTCCTACTGTACAGGCCCTTCCTCCTCATTCAGGTCGTGGCCTGTGCCAAAAGACCTTTTGGACCCAATACAGTGTCCTACCTGGTTCGGTCTTCTAAAACTTCTGTATAATCCTTCCGTGGATTCTCCTGCAAAGGGATCTGAACCAGCCAACATTAACCTATCTGCATTCTCAAAATCCTCTGCAAACAATGGAAATTTACTTCAGAGTCTTTGAGAAGGAAACAACAGCACAGAAAAATAATTAAACATCCAGCTCAGCATTGCACGGTGCCAGCCTCAGAGACAGAGACAAACCAAACCACAGGGACAAACTGCAAAGGAGATGCAGCTTCAGCTAAACCAAGATGCCATACAACATAACAAAGACAGGGTCGGTAGATAATGAAATTACCACCGTGATCCACCTAAATGAAAAGTCTTCCATGAGTCCAACTGTCAGAGATTCACCAACCCCCATCAAGTTGGGTGCCACATTACCAGGTAACTTTTGATTATTGGGTCTCCAAGAATTTATGTTGTATTACAAGAAAGATTATAAGGTCAGATCTGCAATGCTTCCAATAAAGCAAAAAGCTCACAGAAATGTTCTTTAATAATAATTGCTAGGATGCACAGATCCAGAAAGCTATAACTCTTTGGACAAAATGCAGTGCAAGTTACAAAAGGAACCTTCTCCAAGCCCTTCAAAATCTTTACAAACTATGTAACGATGCACCTTTATAAGAGTAATAGTTGAGATGCTTTTCTGTTGAGAAAAAAGCCCCAAATTCTTGTTTAAAAATTTATGTTTATAAAAATACAAGGTTACTCTAAGGAAAATATTAAAAATAGATTTTGTTTTGATGATTAGAAAAAAAGAACAAAAGAAGCGCCAGGTATTCCTCTTACTTGAGCCTGTGAATGTCCTTTTTGGTGTCCAAGTATGTCACCTAATACCTGTTGTTCTCTTTCACACCTACCCAGTCCTTGGGTGCCAACTTCACTCTTCAGGTGAAAAATTTTGATTAAAGAGTTATCTTCTACCCAGAAGGAAAAAAAAAAAAAAAGGCTGATGCTAGGACTAGAAAGGGGCAAATACAAGTCTTTCTCTCTGGCCTATAGCCTTACTAGTCTTGGTTTTGTTCCCATGGCAGTGGGAGCCCTCAGTATATCCTCTTCCAGTCATGCAATTCAATGAACACTTTGTGTCCTACACAGGCCTTGATCAGGTCAGCAGCTCAGTTCACCAGGTGTACAATCCTGAGGCAGTAAGACGACACTTACCTGAGCAGCTTCCCACATTAATATGCTACTTAGTAATCAAATGCTGCCCATGTTATTTTGATGTTTGTGTAAAATCACATTCTGTGACTTCCACAATTGGGGAAGGGAAGATTCTTTACTTGTACAGTATAAAAATGAAATCATAAAGGATGAGATCCTTTAGCCTTGGCCATAATCCAAAATTCAACTGATTAGGCCTTGAGAGGGCTCAGCTAGTCATGCCCTGCTTGCAGCAGGGGGCCGTACCAGAGATCTCCAGAGGTCCTGTCTGGTATAAGCTACTTCATGAGTGTTTATGGCTCCAAGAGCTTGGACTTTATTGACTCTGGGTTTAAAACCAAGTATGCTATAAACTTACTTGGGATAGAATTTCCCACTCCAGGTAGTAAAGCAGAGCTTTCCTACCTAAAATCCATCACCAGCATTCACTGCCTTCCTCTCCTCACTGCAAAGCCAGCTCCTGTGCCAGCCCATACAGTCTGACTGCACTACCTGCTTCCTACCCTTGAGCTCAGAAGCTGGAGAGTTAAAATGACCCATAGATAGGATAAACCTATCCCAAGTTCATGAATCATCAGAGCCTTGAATGAAAAGTGCCTGGCAGCTGCAATTTCCCACCAACTCCATCACCAGACAAAGAAAAAAAAATTACATCACTTCAAACTTTTTATTTTCCAAATTGTAAAGAGAGGAAATGACAAAACATTATTGACACAGAATAACAACAAAAAATTCCTCCTCCAGTGCTAAAGCAACTAGCTCATAGCCCTCTCTCTCTCTGTGGGTAAGCGAAAACTGCTGCTACTGAGGTAAAACAGGATTTGTTTGTGAAGGTGCCAATGCTGTCAGCTCAAGCGTGGAACAGGCTGGCTTAGCAGGGCTTCCTCCTCCCCCGTGGCTGGCACTGCAGTACCTGCCCTGGTCCAGCACACAACAAGCCTGCTTGCCCTCCTGCCCATATATTTACATATTGCTGGCTGATTACCACAGTCTCTCCTTCAAATCACCTGTTTCTGCTGCAGCCTTCCAAAGACAACCGGTAAAATTTACGAATTACACACAAAATATTAAATGTACGATCACCTCATTAGATTCTTCATTAATATTTTTCCAGAAGTGTGACACAACATTAGATGATGATCTGGCAAAGCTGAGACAAGTGAGGACTCTGTGTGGTAGCACCTCCCTTTCCCAGCCTTGGCTCTACAGACTCCTCCTGGGAACCCTTCCCACACGCACTGAAGCCACAGAAGCCCAACATCCTGCAGCCCACCATTGGCGGCTGTGTGAATGCCTGAGTTTGGCCTGCAGTGAAGTGAAAAGATAGTTAAAGTTACATTTATAAAGCCAGCAACATAACCAGAGGCTAAGGGCTCATATATTGTTACCACAGCTCAGGTGATCTGTAAAACTAATCATGAACCTCAAACCTTATCTATTTACATTGCAGTGATGATACCCATCTGTCCAAAATCCCCTGGAATCAATGCAAACTCTCTCTGCATTCAGAGCCTTATGTTTCCTGCTACAGCCACATTATTTACTTTGATTAATGATCACTTTGTGTACTATTAGCTGAGCAAGCAAAGAGTGACGTTGAGCATCTCAAATAAGACCAGGGAGATACTAAAGCCTATAGTACAATCAAATGGCCTTGCAGCTCCCTGCCCTTTCCTTTCCAGATCCTCTTTAACGAGCTATGAACTACAGGATTTATTTTCTAGGAACTGTCCAAAAGATCCCATCTTACTATTGAAATAAAAATATTTAGAGCTCTATTGGGTTGTCATGAGCAGCCTCCTCTAGCTTTTCAATTTCTCTCAGGCTACAAAGCTAGTAGCACTGGAGCAGTTAGCCAAAAGGAACATTTAGTTTACTGAACAGAGTACTGTAGATAAGTTGTCATCTATTGCTTGGAGAGTCTCAAAAGAAAATGGGGGAGTAAATGTTTCCACAGTACCAAGAAGAAATAGCCTAAAAAAAAAAAAAAAAGGCAGGAAATTCTAGCACTACCTACATATTTTTAGTTTAATTCACAGATATAAGGGTTTGGTGGGATGATTCATGAAACCTTCAGGGTCAGTGCCCCGTGGTCCTCACAATAACATGGTGAGAGTCTTTAACTCTCAGTGAAGACTCCCAGTGCTTGTCTTCCCCTTTCAGTTTATTAAAATACCATATACAACTGTTATTTCCTTTTTCTCTCCCAATACAAAAACTACCGGGAAGCATCTTTCTGTGGAAGAGTTTTCATCAGAAAGTTAGTTAGCCAAAAAAAAAAAAAGTTTTAAAGAATATATCTCTCCAAAATCAGCAGATCAGATAAATGCAATGGATATTTATGAAACATACCAGAGAGATCAGCAATCAGGCTTTTCTTTCTGGAGAAAAAAAAGAATCGTGCAATGAAAGCTCTGTCTTTAGTCAGAATCAGGACTGGACTTGCAGCTGTCCTTGGTCACAGTCTGAGCTTTTTCCATCCCCGCACACACTGGATAACTTTGCCCAATGACGCTTTCTCACGGCTTGGAGCTTTAGGTAAATTCCCCAAGGATTTCTTACTAAAGCATTTACAGATAAAAGAGGTTAACTGCCCTTTTGCTACTGAGGGAAGGAGAGTTCCAGTAGGGTTCAAGCTTTATCAACCTCTATCAAGAAAAACTGCCAAAATCATGCTGCAGATCACAGCAGCTTCCTGGCTCCTGTTATTGGCAGCATATGAAGTGCTGAGAAAAAACGAAACAAACAAAACAAAACTAAACAAACCACCCAAACACATGAACAAAACTATCTGCAGAAGTTTTAGCAGTTTTCTGAAACACAGGAACTTGGCTGGGTGTGCTTCAAGATCTGATCTCTATCTCTCACCACAGGCATGCGTTTCATAGAGCAGACCTCCAGCAGCTCTCCCTGCCACCTCTCTGCTCCCCTTTCCCTGCACATTCAGAGCCCTTCAGATACAGTCACAGACCAGAGAGAGCCAAGAGTTGTCCAGAGACTAAGGGAGATGCAGGTAAATGAAAACCCACCCGCATTGTGTGCATCCACCGGCCTGCTGCTACAGTGCAGAGACAAGGTGTCCAGGACCATTTTCCACTCTCAATAATTTGAGAGTGGAAATAATAATTTCCACTCTCAAATAATTTGCTGCAGTTTCAGGAGCCTGAAAGGTCGGGGTCACAAGCAGGTGCTTTCCAAAACCACCTTTGAGAGGGAGACACAGAGGCTGCAGCTTTGATTTATAGCTACTTTGAATCAGTTCTGAAAGTGTCTCTATAAAAAAACCCCAACAATTTCATATGTCAGAGATGGATCTCAGCTTTTTAAGATATCAGGATGATTTGAAGGACTACCACAATGCAGAGCCTACAGACACGTACTTTGTTCAGAACTGCTAAACCTGGCTCAGAGTTCGGACAAAAATAACCCTATTTTAAAAACTGCCAGAATATATGGATCAGAAATCCTTCGGTTTTTAGAAACCTAGCATTTTGTTAAGGTGAAGAACTCTCAACGTTCTATTTTAAGTTTCAAGAAAAGCAAGCTCTGGAATTCTTAATAAATATCATCCTTTGATTCACAAGGGAAGTATTCTCCTTTTATCTCCTTGTAATTCACAAAGAGGAAGGCATTCAGAATATTTTCTTCCAAAATAGCATTCCCCTGGTTATCTAGATCAGAGGTCTGCCTACAAAAGTGATAATGAAACTGCAGAACTATTTCAGTACAAGCTTGGCTCAAATAAATTACGTGACTACTTTAAATAGATGTTACGCATCAAACTAAAGTTCTCAATCTTATTTTAGCATAACTCCATATTCCTAGAATATTTTATCCGCTAGTTACATATTAAACTTGCAGTTTAAATCAGTGTATGAAGGAAAACTATTGCAGGACTATGTTATTCCTGTACAAAGCCAAGTGCAGAAGATGAAGTTCCTAGAAAGCAAAACGCTGATAAGAAAGCAAAGAACAGGGGACGTTTTGCTAAATTATTTTGAATTTGGGTTTGATCTTTTGTGCTTTTACAACCCTTGAGTGCCCTCACATGTACATTTGTTCTAGGTGCTTTTCCCATCCTGAGGCAGAACTCTGGCCCTTGGGAAGGGGACGGGTGTTGGTGCCCCCAGTTCTTCACCCTGCAAAGTGAGCACATTTCCAGGGGAGGTATTGCTGGTTCTCCTTCTTTTCCAAGAATATACAACATGAAATTCTACAGATAGGGAGAAAATCCTCATGCACGAGAGCAAATCTGTACCACTGCCTTTTAAACCACACTTTGAAAACTGTCTGAAAGGCTAGAGTGGCAGGGCAGTTCAAGCTATGAAAGTCTGTGAGCGAACCACAAGCCGGGTGTGAACAGGGCAGAGCTGAACACTAACAATTTCCAAATGCAAAAACAGAAAACACAAAGCCAAAAAACGTTCAATGAAATGAGAGAGTGTTTCTCAGTGAGCCTCACAAATCAGCATGCACCAGGGAGGTGATATTCGCATCCAGAGCATACGGGGGTGGTGGGGGGGTTGCTTTGTTTTGAGAATTGTCATATTTCTTCTGGCAGCGGTCACAGCACACAGGGCTTAAAGCTTTGATGCTTCTGTTTGACATAAAGGCTTCAGTGCCTGCCTTCCTCACAGAAGAGCCATATGAAATCTGCTATCACCTGTCCTCCACCTCTTTTACGCCACATACATTCATGGTCTGTACACGGCTTTCAAAACTTCATGAAAACACGTTAAAAACAGTAACTTAAGGCATGCATTGAGGGCTTTTAAAATAATTTATTCAAAGCTAAACACCAGAGAAAATCTAAGGTCACAGAGGTTTAAGTAGCAATTAGCAATGAATATTTTGTTACTGAATTTAGCTTTTTTTTTCTGCTTGCAAAACATGTAGGAGTAGAGTAAAAAGGTGTCATATTCGGCATTACTTACTAATTTCTAGGCAAAACATTTGATAGGATGGTATTTTCAAACCTCAGGTGAAAATACGCGGCATACAAACTTTTAGGCATGCATTCCTGCCATGATTTTGTTACCAATGAAATGCAATACCAATCAGCACAATACAGGACTCCTTCCCAACTATAATTAAATATATATGTTGAATTCACATTCACAAAATGTGAATGCTGGAAATTAAGTTGGTTTTACATAAATGTGCCTGCTACAAAAAATACATATCCCTAGGCAGCGAATTTTAAAATAGTTTTTCCTTTAATATTCCAAATGAAACAGCAGTACTTTAGACATGTATTGTCAATATACATATCAAAAGCCTGTGCTTGCTGAGTGCTTGAGAGTAATAGTTTTCAAAACAGACAGATTATAATTACCAGACTGCTGATTTTCTTCATCTAGCAAAAGTCAGTGGGAAAAGACACTGCTCTGCTTCCAGGGTTTCCCCCTGGAGAGCATGGACAGTTCTGTTTTGTTCAGCTTCTGGAGGCTCTGGCAGGGCTTCCACACTGCCTTCAGATGGGGAACCACAGGCACCCCTTTTCTATGGCTGCTGGACAGCCAGCAGCCAAGGAAATCCTGCTCTGTGTGAAAGGGAAAGCCCCGACTTTACCCAGGTCATGGTGTCCGTGGGTGGGATTCATACAATCATTGCCTTTAAAATTGACTAGGGAAGAGATGGGTGGACAAGAGCTCCTCATCCCTCTGCTGACATCCTCTAAACTGTCAGTGACAAGGTCACCAGATACATCTTATTTAAGAAGGTCTGTGGACAGGGGTTCCTTAAACAAGCTTTTCTAAGCAATTCCAAACCATGGAAGTTTTTTAAAATCCGATTTAGATCAAAACCCAAGAGAAAAAAAGAAATCAGAGAGGGAAACAAGTGAAACCCCCCAAAACCAAAACCCAAAATAAAAAAACACAACCCACAATCCTGCTATTTGGCCTACTATATGCTTATGCTTAAATTTAGTATCTAAGAAATTCATACTTGACCCACATTTAAACGATGCCAGTATTTTTAAGAGATGGCTTTTTGCATGAGCAGTAATTTTCAGTTGTTTGAAAGACACTTGGAGCCCAATATGCATTTACTGGGTTCTGTTCATGCTACGTTTATTTAGCTTTGCCCACAGCACTGGGCCTCTCCCCAAATATAAGAGCACATGAACAGTCAGGAACACTATTCCTGTTGTCTGTCACCACCCTGTGAGCTCCCACAGCAGTAGCACACATCCCCTTGACATGAGTTGTCATTCTGAACTGACCTGGAAATGACCCTCATGATGCTTTTTGGCTACATGAAAACAAACAATCTGAATGCATAAACCCACAATTGTCTTTCCCTCCAAGTGAGCACTCAAAGCCAAATAATTGCATGGATTCTGGCTCAGAGCTCTGCTCCAGGATGCTGACCTTCAATTACACTGGAAAAACTAAAACCATGACATCATTATGTGTGTTATGTACATGTGTAAATGTTCACTCTGAAAACTTATTTTCAAGCTTCTAAGTAGCCCTATAACTATCATACTTTTGATAAGGTTGCAGAAAAAGTCAACAGAGCCTTTTTGTCCTCTGACACAACAGAATACAATTTCCTCTCCCAAAACATCAATTTGCTTTTGCTTTGTCCCTTGTCATGGTGCTGGTCATAAAGAAACCCCTGAGCATCACCTCAGAGAAACTCTCTCGAATACATTTATTTTGTCACCAAAGGAGGTTAAAAAAAAAAAAAAGGAAAAGGAACCTCTCACCCTTTTTCCAAGCAGTAACTGAATCAGAACTCCAGACCTTCAAAGTAGTCTAATTTGCCCAGGGCATTTCTGACTCCCCATGCCCCACTGCTGTGACATGGATGGCACATGTGGACCTGATCATGGAAGGCATCCTGCTGCAGACTGCCCATCCGGAAGCATAAAACACTTCAACTTTCTCCATCCAGACATCCAGAAACTTCTTCACTAGTTCTAGCTAGCTTCACCATAGCACCTCGGCTATTATAAACACTTTAATTTGGTGTGATCTGACATTACGTTGTGCTTCATTCTGCTCTGACTGCTACAAAGGATGTAGAAGGGTGTCTGATAAAGTATTAATACATTTATCTGTTTTTATGCAAAGAGAAACAGAAAACTTGCTTTTTCATGAACTGGAATTAAAGTCAACGTGATCATAAGAATATGTTAACATAGTAAAATCTCTGATGAATAATTCAGGCTCTTAGGAATGAAACACTGAAGGAGACAGTTTCAGATGACTGTGTTGACAGGCTCTGATGTCCAATATGTTCAGTGCAATAGAGAATGAGTTGGAAAGCCCATGAATGTAATTTTTCTAGTTCATTTACTTCTCAGTAATAATAAAGGGCATCATGTATTCATTTAAATTCCATACTGGAGAGACTGGAACACTCATGCTAGAAATGAAAAGTGCATCACAATGACGTCAATACCCAGATGCAGGAATGAGTCAGTTGTGTGCTTCTAACTGAGACAGCACAGAGAGGAGTTAAGAAAAAATATCCCAGTATGACCACAATATTTACGATAAGAAGTCACATGTGAGTTAATAAGACATACGAGTTTTCTCCTTTGCTAGCTAGTTCAGGTTGGTATGAGATGTTTTCTCTAATGCCTTTAAGGTACGTGCTGGGCTCTGGCCAGGCTGCCCATCCATCTGGAAACTCCAGTAAATAACTCCTGAATTTGTTTACATGCAGCCTTTTATCCCTCCCAGGTTAACATTTCATAAAGTCAAAAACAGCTTGCCTGGATCTCAAAGATTTGAAGTGCTGGCCCACTGACTGATTTTGCAGAGACCAAGGCGAATGCATTATGAACACGAACAGCAAAGCATTCAAGTTAAGCTTTTTTGTGCCAAACAAACCATTAAAAGTTTTCCTCCCTCCCACAAGATGCTCAGTAGTCAAGCTCATGGAATCACAAGCATCATTTTAAATAATTTATAATTTATATAATCACACACAGGTCTATTGAGCACAATTAACCTCCACTGCTAAATCTCTCAGGGAAAAAAAACCCCGCCAAACCTTTCACTATCACACTTCTAATTAGTAAATAGCAGATTTCTCTAATTGCTAGAGAAACAAAGCTCACCCGTCACAGCAACAACCCTGCAGGTCGGCAGCACAAGGGAAAACAGGCAGCACAACAGCACTGCACAGACCTGAAAGAGCTGTTTTCACAAAGTGGACACATCACACATCCCTTTATCACCTGCCTCAAAGCTGTTCCTTGGGTGGGGACATCTCGTAGGCTGCTGAAAGCTCAGACCTGTCAGCTCCCCTGTTTTCTCCAAGCTTCCTGGCCTTTCCCTGCAGTACACAAGCAAAGCAAAGCAGAGCTATAAACAAGGGGTGTTGCCCAACTGCCTCAAGAACCCATCAGTGTCTCTCTATTCAGACAGAATAAACCTGTTGCCTCTGCAGATCCAGTGAGAGATTTCCTCTGGGCTGCCCCAGGACTCGAGGACCATCAGGCACCTTAATGGGATGGTGTTACCCATCATAGCAAATAACCCTTTTTAAGGAGAAAACCAAGCTCCTTGCCCCCTTCTAAACACTGTGAACTTCTCCCGCTCAACCCACACTCATTCTGGTAACTTCTGACACACGGGAGCCTCTTTCTGTGTACAAACTCCAAGGCTTAGCCAAAGCTGGCTGGTAACATGAGAGCTGGTTTGCAAAGTTCCAGCTCTCCTTTGGTGCCAAGTCAAATGCATACAGAAAATGTGTCACAAATCCCAAAGCTGAAGTACAGACCAGCGGTTTATAGATTGGTGCAAGATGGAAGTTGTGGCGGTGCCTCAGTT
>VZTA01018809.1:942575-957038 GCA_013398855.1 Mohoua ochrocephala | reverse complement strand
GTGAGCGGGGCTTTGTCCGCACTTGTGTTCTTCTGATGCGCTTTGCATAACTGCTCCTTAAATCCCTTAAACCTGTCTCTGTTACACTGGGAACTAAAAACTGTTTACACCTATAAGATGCTTGTTGAGTTTGTTTGGGGTTTTTTATATGGACAACTTCCTGCTGTGGAGGCTTCTAAACAAAACTCAGAAGGTGCTGGAATAGGCTCCCAAAGAAGTGGTCACAGCACCGAGCCCGCCGCAGTTCCAGAAGCAACTGCACAGCGCTCTCGGGCACATGGTGAGATTCTTTGGGCAGTCCTGAGGCAGGCAGGAGTTGGACTCAAATGATCCTTGTGAGTCCCATCCAGCTCGGGATATTCTATGATTCTATGATCAGACATACGAATATAGGTTTAGAAAAGAGATTATGTCTCTAAAAGAACCCTACTGACTTTGAGATTTTCCTGTTAGAACTCTTGAGGTCTGATGGATGGCAGGGTGCCTACAAGATAGACAAACTGGCAGGGAAGGATGTGCAGTATTAGCATGGGCATAGGGTAGGATGGTTACGTGATACCAAACTCTGGACCAAGAGCAGATTCTAGATAAGGTTTTGTAACTGTTTTAAATTTCTTCCTTTACAGCAATGCCAGTGACATAAGGAAAATCTTTAAAATAACACGAGAACTCCCTCTAAAGAAGGTAGTTCTCTGAGATGTGTTAGTAAGCCCATTCCTATTTAGTGCAATACTTAGAAAGTATCAACTGTTATAGGCCTGAATCGTGTTGAGGACCCCTTGGGGCACAGCTGAGCTTTGTTCATGCATACAGGCTTTGGGAAGCAAAAGGAGCAGTTTAATTAAATTGAATCTGAGCACTTTAGTGTAGCCTGGGAGGGAACTGAATTTGTGGTCCTGCTTTGGTATTATGTTCTCATGCAGAATCTTTACTTAATCAAGTATGTGAGCTGAAGAGGGTAGTTTACATTGTCTCTTTGTCCAGAATTGTTCTAGAAGGTGGTTTTCTTTCCTGCTTGGAATTACTTGCAAGAAAACAGATATTAATTATCTGAAGGGCTCTGTGCAATAGACACGATTTCTGTTTGCTTTCTTGTTTCGCAGTGGGCCAGTTTCAGTCCTCATTAAAGAACAACTCTATTTGTAATCTAATTTCTAAGATTAGTGAACTAGTTCAGGCATTAAGCGTCACTTAATCAGTGTTTTAGGGGCGTCGCGTGAATCGGTGTATGACTATAGGCGTTCAGCTGTGATCTGCATGAAAACTTTGAGTGCTTGTCTTTTGAGTTTTCCCACATTAAAATGAGAAGGAAAAGCATAGTCAATTAGATTAATTGACATTTGCATCTTTATATTTTGGTGAACTGTGACTGCTGCTACAAAACAGAACTGCAGTTTATAACTTCTTTACAAATGTATAAATGTGAGAAAGTATCAGACTAGTTTAACGAATGTTCATCCTGAAATAGAGGTAAAAGCACATCTTTATTTCTGTGTTGTTTTTTTTTTCCAGCCTAGTAATCCGTGGTGAAAAGGATGAACACGCAGTGTTGTGCAGCAAAGATAAAACCTATGACATGAAAATAGCAGATACCTCAAATATGCTGCTGTTTGTTCCTGGTTGCAAAACTCCAGAGGAGCTGAATGCACATCCGGCATCTTGTAATATTATTCATTCACAGGTATGTCTTTCAGGGTTTTTGTTTGTTTGCTTTACTTCTCTGCTTTCTTATTCTCTGTAATTTCTTGTAATTTGTCCAAGATGCTTATATGAAACCCAGCTGCCTAAGCATAGGCTTCTAATGCCATTTTGGATGCCCTGTGGTGTTGCTTAGCTGCTGTTGCAGGCTGCCTCTGGAGAAAGGACGAGTCTCCTGTAGCTTTCTTGTATCTTGACCAGCTCCAGGAGGATGTCCTTATAAATGTGCTTTTTACACAGGGCCATGTGTAAACACCTTAGGGTGTCCAACATGGCTTTAGGGCCTTTCTTTTGAGTTGAACTTTCTCTGTGATGTACGATTATTATCGTTTCCAAGAAGTTAAAACTTTAGTTTATTTTCAGTGCGTAGTAATTACTTGTGGTAGAAATTAAAAGCTTTCAAAGAAAATACAACTCCTCAGTGTTAGCAACTATTTTTAAAATAAGCTATTTACAGGTTGATTTTTAGGAGTGCATTCCGCAAAAGGTAGGGGAATGTCATGCCTGAATACTATTTTTTAAATATAGAAATATATTCAAAGGTGGCTCTTTCAATTAACATATCAAAACCTTTTTTTGATTGAATTATTTCAGAGTTCTCAGTTTAAAGAATTCATTGTTCTCTGCCTTTCTGAAGCATAGTTAATAAAATTCTATTAAAAATAGGCAAATATTAGTGAATTATTTGCTGTAATGGACGTAATGGCATCGTTGAGGAATAATCCTGCTTCAACATCAGTTCGTCCATGAGGTCCAATGAGCTAATGTAAAAAGTTAATTCAAGCTGAAATAGACGAATGAGAAAGTAATATTCTTCTATATATTTTTTTTTCCCCCCCTACATTTAATATTCACTGTTCCTGTGAAGTTACACATCATAGACATGTGATTTTAGGAACTATTTAAAAAGTTTTATTTCTAAGATCTCTCAAAATGATTTCAAAAATGTTAGATGGTTCATTGACACTGCAAATTGTGAAACATAGCAAAAGAATAATATGTGTACTCAGTACTTTGGGGCTTCACTGCCCTTCACTTGCAGTCTCACTGCTGATCTTTGTATCACTGGCACAGCTGATACTCACAGCCAAAGCATCTGCCATTTTATTCACCTCACAGAGCCCAGCTGAGGTTATGAGCTTTGGAATAAAAATTAGAATTAGTTATTTTCTTTTCTATGCAGAGTATCTTCTTATTACCAGATTGATCAGAAAACAACTTGGCAGGGAAAAAGCCTAGCACTTGAGTAAATGCTATTTGACATGGAGCTTTGAAGTTTATCGGGAAATTGGTGTTTACCTGAATTTTTTGCCAAGCCAGCTATGGGACTAGATTAAAATTGAGGGGTTTCTCTGTATTAGAATTTGTATAGGTTTTCTTATATATACAGTTTTTTTTTCTTATAGTTGATTTAAATGGAACATTATTTTAAAGTTTTGGTGCTTTTTTTTTTTTAATGGAGGACTTCTAAAATAACCCAAGTACTCTTGGTAAAGCACTTAGGGTATTTTAAAGTACTGTCTAGAGGTTTTTTCATGGAAGCTTTTTTAACACGGGACTAGTGAGTGGGTCAGGAGTCACTAAGCTGGAGCCTGTTTTGCCTCTGCCATCCTGTTCCCATTTCTGTCAGTTTGGTAAATAGCAGAAACGATGCTGAAAAGCCTCCAATAGTCTGTTTTCTTCAAAGAATCTTGTAGGAAGGCCAAGCTGTACCCTGTGAAACACCTCAGGGTTACTCTGAAAGTAAAGCTTTGGTAAGTTGGTGTTGTTGAATCAAGTATAGCTGAGCTTCCTGTTGCACACTCTTCATTTGTGTGTTGACTCAGGGCGAGGAACAGAGATGTCCTGTCAGTTGTGTGCAGGTGTAGCTTACTGTCCTTGTTAATGTCTGCTTTGCTTGAGCTTAGGGCTATGATGATTCATTAAGGTGTAAAAAGGCCATGAAGTAGATCCCAAGCATGCGAAGAAGTGGGGAAGATAGACAGAGGTTAATACAGGAGGGCTTTTATAGCAGTAATATCATTTACTATTAAGACAGAAAGCAGTTTTGAGGGGAATTGTGCAGAAATATCTTCCGTGGTGATTTCCTGTCATTTGCTTGCAGAGTTGAGTTGTTACCTTTGTCTAATGCACTACAAACATATTTTTATCAATCAACAGTAGATTTTTATTCTTCACTATCTGTAGTAAATTTTTTTATTGAAAACATTGCAATGATTGTTTTGTCTTTAAATGAATTACTCTATTAATAGTTTCTTATTTTCAGTGACTAGATTAACACTTCTTGCTGATAATTTTTGGTAAGCAGCTTTGGATCCAGATAGTACGTTAAAATGTTTTAAGAGTCACCGTTTTTTCTTGTAGATTGCTGGTTTCTCCAATAACTATTGGGAATTAAGGAGATGTCGACCAAAACTGAAGAAACTGAGGAAGCTTTTAATGGAAGATCCATATGACGGTCCCGATAGTCAGAAAGATCAGACTTCGACATTTTCAAAGGTAAATCAGCTGTGTAAATTGCTTTCTTGTAATTGGTAATGAGCAAATTAAAGTGAAGAGACATGCTTAAGTAGAAAAATCCCTTTCCTCACATGATTCACAGTGCTTCTTTGAGTTAATTTTATAACCCTTCTATTCTAAACAAGTGGGTTGTTGTTAGCACTTCCAGTGGGTACAGGTAAGCAATGTTTTTATCAGTTAAAAGAGGAAAATGAAGGATGCAAGGAGACTGGGCATTTCCCTTTTCCTATGGGAAGTTTCTTGAAGGACAACCTTCAGAACCTTTTTTAAATTCCTTGACAGTTATACGACTACTAAGGTATAATGCAGCCTTTCCTCCTTCTTTGGGTCTGTCATGTATGAGGTCACAGCACATCCATGGGCAGGTCGCTTGCCAATCAGTAATTGTGATGAGAAGGAGAAGAAGGGAGTTGAAGAGAGTCACAGGGATGATATAATGCATAGAATAAGACTGACACTACAAGAAGGGAAAACACAAATAAAATCCTGTCCTGCTGTCCTATCATGTTTCCAGGAAATTCAGTTTAGGACCTAAAGAGTAATGGAGAGACCTGTACTGTGCAGGATATGATCTCAAATAAAAGGCTGATAAAAATTCTGGGGTTTTGTTAGTCTGGTTGGTTTTCCTTTTGACTTTAAAACCAAAAATGGTTGCTCCCAAGTATTTTATGCTGAGGCTTGATTGAAGCTGACACCAGCAAACCTGCTGGTGTGCTTGGATGTGCAAACACAGATGTTACTTTTCTCCATTTGAGAGACATGATGCCTCTCTCTTCTTGGATGATTAACAGACTGATTTCTGATCAGTTACAGAATCTTGCCCCCAGAATTGCCTACCTGCTCTGATCTAGGAATAGAAGGACATACAGCAAAATAAGGGATGGTAATGGTTTAATTGCTTAAAGGTTAAAGGGCTTAAATTGTCTAAAAATTACAAGCATTGACAAAGGCTAGCAACACAAAAAAAATCATATTAAATAATATTTATTCATAACATTGAGTATTATAAAAAGATGTCAGTGTCTCCCAAACACTAGTGCCCAGTTTGAGGATTAATCACCATTTATTTTGAAGGAGAGTGTATTTCCTCTATGAGCTTGCTGAAGAACAACTAGATATATCTTGATAAATGTAGACAAGTCTTTACCTTGCCTCTGAAATGAATCTGAAAGCTCTCCAGGGGAAAGCTCTTTCCTATGGGACTAATTCTCACTGAAATCCCCAACAATATATGTGTAATAATGATTTCCACTGTTTTGTTTGCTTACACTTAATATTTATCATGTGCTGGGCCCACCTTTAATCTGTTTGAAAACAAATTACTTTCTTTTGATTGTTTACTGTAAGCTTCTCATGGTTTTCCGGACTGTATCATTACACAGAGACCCCCAACAAAAGAGCCATAAAGGTCTATGGCACTGTAGGGAACCTGTTGCACAGTGATGTGATTTAGCAAACTAGAGGAAAGCTTATAAATAGATAGGCTAGTACTGAATTTTACAGTGAAATGATAGGGCATACTCAGATGATCACAAACTGAGATCTGTGAATAAGGATAAGAAACATCTTAAAAATATTATCTAGAAGTTGCTGGTGTGGACATGGTGCAAGTCAACCCATTTCATTTTATGTTTGCAAGGGCAATGCAGCTGATAAAAGCTGTTGGGATTGCTAGGCTGGCCTCAAAGCAGGAACATATGCCAAGGACTTCTGTGCAAGGCATCTGAATGGCAGCGTTAAACTTTTAAACACACATATTGATTTGGGGATATTTTTGCTCTCAATTGCTAGCAGTGTTTTTTTTAAGTACTGTGTAATGTGGTCATCCCTCATTGATACACTGATGGGAGCTTGGCCTGATGGTAATTCAACATACTCTGATAGGAATAGCATAGCAGGAAGTGGAGACCTTTACATATTTATTAAAATGATTTTTTAACATGTGGATGTTCCAAACTTAGTGTTAGTTTGTTCCATTTGTGTTCCCATAGTCTGATAGATCTCAATCTAATACTTAGTCCAGTGTTTTTCTTTCTGATAGGAAATATTCTTAAACTATAATCTACAGAACTTTAATACTAGAGTTGATTAAATGGGCTGTAATGTGAATAGAGGAATTGATGCCCTATTTCCTGTGGATTGAAGTCTGGAATTTCTTCCGTTTACTTCACTGTTCATGATACCTTCTTTTCCACCCACGTCTTTACCCCAGTATCCCACAGCACCTTCCCATCTCACCACGTAACTGTTCTGGAGGGAGGTGTTTGTGTTATGGCTGGCTCTGTGCTACCCGTGTGCCAGTTGATTAGCAGACACCAAAACACAACATGTCACTGTTGAGGTCGTGGTGGAGGAGGCTTTCCCTCAGTGGAGGTGCTAAGTTCAGGTTCTGATTTCCATCCAGATGCGATAAGTGATTTTTGCTTTGCCTTTTCTTTGAATCTCACAGATTAAAATAGGTGATTTCAGGAAAGCCAGAACACATTCACTTTTCATTCTTGCTGGGATACTTTACTTACAATGTCTGCTTGTGCTAGTTTGACATCCTGGGAATACAGGTGTATTACTTATGCCTGGTACAAAGACTTTCCTGTAGTTAGACTGGGTTTTATATTGAATAACCCTTTGAGAAAATGTTTTAAGTTACAGGAAAAGTTTCAGAGAGTGTGGTAAACCTTAGAAAATTCAGTTTGGGGGAAAAAAATCTATCTTAAGTCTTTCCTTCATTATAGCTTATAAAGCATTTAGCATGGTTGCTGAAGCAAAGAAGGAGTAAGAACAACCTCTTTTATTTCCTTCTTTCTTTCCCTTGTTGCAGTATACAACAGAAGATTTGTTAAATCTGATTCAAGCAAGTGAAGAAGAAATACTCCACCAATTGCAGGTTATAGATGCCTGCAAAATTGAAGGTATTTGTATCTGAAGATTATTACCTTTGAGGAAGTAACCCTGCTATTTTCCCCAAAATATTTGTCTCCTTTTTCTAAGGCCCATTCCACATCCTCGTCTTTCAAGGTGCAAGTTATTTCAAAGTTGTAAGATTTGTTTCCATAGATCTATGTCCTCTGCTGCTATGAATCTGATCAGAAGGATAAAGCTGAGCAGGCACTGCCAGTCTCTCTCTAGGATGATTCCTTCTTTGCTGCTACGAACACTGGCATCAGAGTACCTCACCCACAGCATGAATATTTTTCAGCTGGTCACCCTCTTCATGAGTGAGTGGGTACTGCTTTCTGTAGTGCTAGAGGTAAAAATAGCTGATTCTTAGGTAACCCCAGCCCTTTCATAGTCCTTTCTTCCTCTCAGACTGGGTTTATGTCAGTGTCTTCCTACCGTGTGAGGCAAGGCTTGAGCAAGTGCCTCACCTTGGGACAGGTCCTACTCCTCCTTTACTTGGCCATGCCCAAACCCCACTGGGACAAAAGGTGATGGCAGTCCTGGAGTCATCTGGATTTTTGTGAACGTCTCTGGACCTGACCTGTTGCTTTGTAGGGCCAATGCATCCAGTTCTATTTATGCAGTTCTGTGCTTGAACTAATTATTAGTTTTTTCACGTCTGATTCATCTTGGAATGGGTATTTGTAGTGTCTTTGTATCTGTGGCAGTTAAAGAATTCCTAAAGAATTACAAACAATTGAGATAATTAAGTTTCGTTCTCCTTTGCTCTTATTATTCAGTTCCTTTTCTCAGCTTTTAATCCTGAAAAAGACACAATGCTGCTGCATTTTGTAAAGGTCTGAATGTCCAGACTCCAGTAATGTATCTTTATGGCAATAGAATTAAGGTGTTAATGTTTTCCTTCTAACAGTGTTTTGTGGTGCTCTGTTTGGCAGGATACTGGAGAATTCTAGACTTTGACTATGAGATGAAACTCCTGAATCACGTGACTCAGCTAATAGACTCAGAGTCCTGGCCTTTGAGTAAGGTTCCTCTATGTGCCTGCCTTGAAGAACTTGGATCTCTAGAACCCAGGTAAGCAATTATTTTTAATACTTAAAATTGCCTACATTCATTATTAACTATTACTAATTACAGTACTTGTTAACTGTTTATTAGAATTATAGTCTTGCAAATCTAGATTCTAGTTACCATGGTGTAAATGATACATTTTCTTTGTTTCTAAAAATATACAAGGGAATTTTTAGACAGGTTAGTAAACTGATTATAGTGTTTATTGGGACTATTTCCATTGATTCATAGTAGAAACATTACTGCTGAGTTGTAAATGATGGAAGTAGCATGTACTTAAGGTGTAAATTGCTGAGCATCTTGAAATACCTGTTCTGAAGCTATTGCTAGCCAAAAATGTTTGGCTTACCTGTTGCATACTACCTGAGATGGGGGTATGTTTTCTGGTGTAACGCTGGATTCACAATGTAAGAGCTGAAGTCGTTAAGCAACTCAAGATTACCATTCAAACCAAGTCTTAAGTTTACAATATGTAGAATTTTCCATTTATTTGGCTTTTGGCTTAAAAACATATCTTGCTTTAGTGTCTGCAGCTATGCTATAATTTTATGCCAGAGTTTCAGAAAAAGTGCCTATTATTCGGTAAGGAATAATGAACTGCCAAGTTTTTTACTTGCATCATAGGATCATTCAGGTTGGTAAAAAACATTAAGATCATTGAATCCAACCGTTAACCCAGCACTGGCAAGTCCAGTACTGAAGCACGTCCCTAAGTGCCACATCTACACACCTTTTAAACGCCTCCGGAGATGGTTTCTCCAGCACTTCCCTGGGCAGCCTGTTCCAGTGCTTGACAATGCTTCCCATGAAGAAATTTTTCTTATATCCAATCTAAATCTGTGGCCATTTCCTCTCGTCCTGTCACTTGTTGCCTGGGAGTAGTCCTGACCCCCACCTGGCTACAGCCTCCTTTCAGGGAGCTGTAGAGAGTGATAAGGTCTCCTCCAGGCCTCCTTTTCTCCAGGCTAAACAGCCCCAGCTCCCTCAGCTGCTCCTCATCAGACTTGTGCTCCAGACCCTTCCTGGGCTCTGTTGCCCTTCTCTGGACACGCTCCAGCCCCTCAGTGTCTTTCTTGTAGTGAGGGGCCCAGAACTGGACACAGGATTGAGGTGCAGCCTCATCAATGCCGAGTACAGGGGGACAATCCCTGCCCTGGTCCTGCTGGCCACACTGTTTCTGATACAGTTCTTTCTCATTGGAAAGAAGTGATACTGCAAGAGTCTCTTTTCCTTATTTTCCTTAACGCATTTTAGTCTTTGCTAGTTATACCTAGAAAGTGGAAGAGACCTTTGGGGTTGACAGGCTAAAGCATCTCCCATCTGTTATTTGTCCCCTTTTGTTATCTCTTTTACTTCTATTTTTTTTATCAGTTTCTTCATTTCACCCGCAAAAATGTGTCTCATAATCTATTCTCTTCAATTTATTTTTTTCTCCATACCTGTTCCCTAATCTTCTTGGTAACTGTTTCTGTAGTGTCCTAATGAACAGTATTAGAACTTGATTTCTGATTTCTTTTCCAGAGAGATGATAGAACACATTCTTGTAAGCTATGGCAAGAAATATGTTGATGGTAAGTTTTAACTTTGCATAAAAGAAATAGTTATTAATGAGGAAATGTAGATTTTGTGAAGGATGGCCCAAACAAATGAGTTTGCTACAGTGCCAGTATAAGGAGGGAGCAAGCTGGGCTAAAAATCAGTACAATTGTTAAATGGAGTTTCATAGGAAAAAAGGCTATTAAACTGTACAAGACACTAATGGAAAAATTGTGAACAGAGGTACTGGAAGTGATTTATTAGGCGTCTACAAGCCATAATTTTGTGAGTAAAGAGAGATCACTAGTAAAATTTAGATGACATCTCTCTTTAGATACCCTAGAAGGCCTCAGATATTTAAGCAATTAATTGTGCTATTGTGAATAGTCAATGGCATGAATTCAGCTTGCCTGAAGTAGGTAGCTGCCTTTTATCTCTCGAACTGCGCCACAAGATCCACTGGTTGTATTGATTAGATTTCCATTGTCCATCTCACACACAGATATAATATTGCAGTGCCTTAATCTCAGTCTGAATTCTTTCCCATGGTTGCTTTCATCTCACCTTTGGCTGAAGTAGGAGTTGCACTCAACCTTAAAGCACATAGGAAAGTAATTGGAGTGACACCAGACTCTTGTCTTAATATATTAAGTAGGTTGCACAAGGAGCAAGTTTGAATTACAGACAGGTGGCTGAAACAATAGAAGGAAGTGTTTGTACCTGATTTTGTTCAGAGAATTTTAGCCAAGTCAGTGTGAGAGAAAATGAAGTCTTACCCCTTCATAATCTCATAAGAGTGATTAAAGAAGTGAAAGTTTTGTTAATTGTTTAAGCCAATGCTTTAATACAAGCCATTCAGAAATAGGAATGAAAGCTGTAAGAGAAACAGTACATTGTGAAAGGGGATAACATGGAGGACAAATACATTTATTGATATGAATTAATACCGTATTTGGGACAGTGCTGCTGTATTCTGCATAATTTGTTCTTGAGAATGAGACTATACCATAATTTATCCAAATTAATACCAAGTCAGATTACTTCCCGAGGAAAAGAAAAAAGAGGATATACTTGGTGTACAGAAGACTGTAGAACAGAATGGAAATACAAGGCTGTTCTCTGTTCTTTTATCAAAAGGCAAGAACCCAAGATAACCTAGTTTTTGCTTCTCAGCAGGGGAGGTTTTCTTTGAAATGCGCGAAGATAAAATATGCAGAGCTATAGCACAAATGCTTTTGCAAAATGCAGTTAAATTCAATCTGTCAGAGTTTGAAGAAGTCTGGCAACAGAGTGTCCCCGAGGGGATGACAACAAGGCTTGATCAGCTTCAGGTAACCACATAAAGAACTGTGGATTCTTTTGTGATTAGGCTGTAACTGACTTGTGTCACATATAGATTTTATCCATTATTGGGTATTGCACTGTTTCTGTCAGCTTTTGAGTTCAAGTACGCTTTATGACATCCTCTCCAAGCAGCAGTAGTCTGGAATCATGATAATTCAGGTTTCTGTAACTCGGGCATGTTTCACTGTTTGAAGAAAGGTTGCAGCTGTACAGTTACTACTTGTAAATGTGACTGGAACAGAAACTGAAGCTGTTGAGCAGACTGTAGTGACAGCCAGTAGAGTAGCAAGCACTGTGGGAATCCTTTTCCTCAGAGGAGGCAGAGAGATGTTGGAACCCAGTGGATTATCCCTTCCTTTTTGTCATAAAGAAAATTATAAATGCTGCATGTAAAACAGCACCTTTATGATACTTCTTCAGTTTGCCTCTGGTAGTGCAGTTCTAGAAGGGTTTGGATCTGCAAAGAGCAACTTGTATGGAATACTGTCAGAAAGAAGGACGTTTAATTGTTTTGTCTGTACTTAACACTTTCTTTCTGATGCTGATCTACAGGGCTTGGCTCTTGTGGATAAAAGTTCAAGACCAGAGACCATCTTTCTGCTAAAAGTAGAAGACTTACCTGAAGACAACCAGGAAAGATTCAACAGCTTATTTGGCATACGAGAAAAGTGGACAGAAGTGGATATTACCCCTTATATAGAGTAAGGATGTAATTTTTTTTTATTAAAATACAATTAGTATTCTATTCTTCCCTTTTTGTATAACTGGCTTCTGATGAGCTATCATTGTCTCAACTACTATACTTTGCATTTTTTCATTTTAAATGAATATGGATTCTGGTATTAATAGAATAACCACCTCTGGGTTCTGTAACTCTCTTTTTTGGATCTAAATGTGTGTAAAAAGCTGATCCTACTGGATTTAAATGGGTGATAACTCTCATTTGATTAAGGCAGACTTAATTCAAAGGCCAAACCTCCTAACACTTAAAATCAGTCTCTATATTTACAGCACTAGAACTACAGAGCAATAGTGCTTCCTGTACTGTATTTGAGCAGATATTGATGGTAACCCAGAAGTAACTGCATCAACCCTTTATGAGTGGCTCTAAATTTACCGTAACATAACTGGATAGTTCAGAGCTAACTGTTTTGCTAGATTGAAAACTCATTAGACAACAGTAATAATAAAAACTCCCCCACAAACCAAAATTCTTGTTTCTGAAGTAAGTAATGTAGTTTTGCCTATTGCGTAAATGTCAAGGTAAGTTCTAAACTTTAGGTAATTTAAAGCATTATGTCACAGTTACAGTAGTTTGGGTTTTTTCCTAATATCCTAATCCAGTTTATTGCTGTAGTTACAAGTATTTTACAGATTCATTTTGTGTGAGACTATCTCTTAATGCCAATGTCATGTGCTTTATTTCTTCTTTAGAGACCTGTGTGCAGAGAAACAGACTGTTGGTGCTCTTCTGACAAAATATGCTCGCTCCTCAATGCTGAACGGTGTTAAAGTTTATAATTCTAGAAGACCCATCTCATAACAAGTACTTTTTGAAGAACTGAGGATACTGAATGTAGTAACAGTGAACATTTTACTTGCTGCTGCCTTCTGGGGAAAAGAGTTGCCAACCAACATTATACAGTGTACTTGAGTTTAAGCAGCTAAGCTACTTGAACAAGTTGTGTTTTCTGCTCAGCTAAGGAGAGTGTGAGGGCACTTGTAGCCTCTAAGGAATGATAGTTCAGCTCACCTTCCCTTGCCAACCTTACTTTGCCCAGGTTCTTTTTCCTTTGTGTCTAGTTAAGCCAGGAGCCAAGCTACTTCTTGTGTACACTTAAATCTGCTTATCTGTAAGTCTGAAATGAAAATTTAAAACCTCCTTGATATTCAATCACTTGAATTGATTTGAATACGAAAATGGAAATTTTAGTCTTCTGCCCATTCGTGACCATTCTTAAAGATTAAGGGTTCATTGCAGTGTTCACATTTTGAAGAGCACAGAGTTCATCAAGCTCATGAACAAATTATTCCCCATTGAGACTACACTAGTCTTGATTCTGAGAAGTGGTTCTTTTTAAGGTCATGTCTATGAACACAATCAGCACAAGCACCTGACACTTTAATACTTGGCAGAATGGCCTTCTATATATTACAAAAAACCCCTAATTGTAGTGAAGTGTGAATATAAGAGAGAGTAGTTGAACGTTGTGTTATGAGTTTCCTGTAAATTGTCACTAAGATCTAGCTGAGGTAAAACTAATGCTTTACAGAAGACAACTTGTGCTCTTTAAAAAAGGACCACAAACCTTTGTAGTACAATAATTTTTTTAACACTTTGTTATGGCAAATAACTGCACGTAGAAACTGTGCCTTAAAAACTTACATTATAATACTGTTCTGTGTAGAGCAATGAAACAGGATGTTTTTATGATACTGTCATGAAGTGGTGTGTCTGAGATGGTAATCTTGTAATCATTAAAAAGGATTGTTTGCATGTCAGTAAGCTAGAGTTTAATATTAGATAGTTTTCAGATTTATATTTTAAACTTGACAGTTGTATGTTATTTGACACAAAAAGCATTTTTTCCATCAGACTCAGATGTGAGGTATGAAAGACCTTGGAACTGCCAGCATTCCAGCTGTAGTGTAAGCGGGGAAGAGGAGAAGAGCTCCTCCTACATCAAGTGTTAAGATGCACGGGGTGTGTGTACTTGGAATTTGGAACAGATAAAAAGCTGAATAAAAGCTACTTCCTGAGCTCTGTTTATTGTTGCCCAGTAATGCAAGGCCAGTGCCCTGTGCTCCACATTGCTGGTGCAGGGGTGTGGTGTTTGACCAGATGTGTGATGGCTCTCTGCTGGGGAGAACTGCCTTGTTTGCTGTCTGGTTCCAACAGCTGCGGTCCTCCAATAGCACCAGAACGTTCACTCTCAAGAGATCAGCGGTAATATGAATGGAAAAGCCTTGGAAATTCTTCCATTGCATCACAGAAGGCTCCTTAGTTGAAATAAATACACAATGCAATCGACACTTTTGTAGTCAGTTGTCCAAGTTTGTATTTACATAGGGGTTTCTTTGTAAAACAAATAAACTACGTGTTTCATGAATAGTGCTTTATTACAGGTGTGAGAACAGTTTGTGTAAATTAATTTTGTGTGTGTTATCATTCCATGTGTTCAGTGCTCCTGATTGGTTTTGTTAGACATTCAAAATGAAATGACGCTTTCAAGCTCCATCAGTTTCTTTGATGCAAGCATTGATTTTAACCTAAAATGGATGAATCGAAACTTACTTATAGTAGAGCACTCTGGGTTATGAAGGAACTTTATCTCGTGTCCTCCCGCCACTCGGAGCGCCACCCGCGGGCCGGGAGGCGGTGCCGCGGTGCCGCCG
>VZTA01018809.1:849812-942202 GCA_013398855.1 Mohoua ochrocephala | reverse complement strand
GCCCGGCCCGCTCGACCCTCGGCATCTTTCCCGGCTCTCAGCGGACGGCGCTGCCCCAGCCGGCGCTCCCAGGAGCGCGGGCCCCGGTGTCTGCCCGGCCGTCCCGGCCGCGGCCCTCCTGATTCCGTCGCTCCCGCCGCCGCTGCCCGCTGAGCCGGGTGTTTTCCGTACTTCCCGCGGAGAGGAAGCGCCTCTGGACTGGTACCAGACAGACAGAGCGGACCGAGGGGCTGCGTGTGCGGTCATAGAAGGTTATGTACAAACACTGCGTGTTGGTAGTGCTATAACGATGGTGCACACTCGAGCTGAAGATTCCTGACTGCTGGGGGTCACACATCCGCTGGAGAGATGAGTGATCAAATACGACGTGACACGGGGAAAAATCGAAGGACCCACTGAGCGAGAATGATGTTGATGCCAGTCTGACGGTCAGCAGTGTGCGTTTAGTGCTGCGGTTCAGGATGAATAGGAAGAAAGGAGACAAAGGATTTGAAAGCCCAAGACCCTATAAATTATAAGTATCCATTTTTTAAAAATTGCTGTACTTGAAACCAGTGCACACTGAATCAGGCCACAGGCTGATTAATAATGATTTACGTAAGAAGGTTGGAACTGTTGCTTGTGCTGTAGCTTGCATTTAGAAAACGGGTGTTGCAGATGTATGTTTTAATGTGTGAATGGACTTACTCGTGGGCAGCGAGTCTGTCAACCGTTCAGTCTCAGATATTTACATTGTGCTCCTAAAACCTTGGACGTTCCTCCACACAGTGTCAGTACTGAAGACCATACTGCAATGTTCCATATTTACTGCTGTGTCAAAAAGCCCTTTTGACTTACGGGCTTTTTTTATACGTTAAAAATGTTTGCCCTTGCAGCAAGCAGCTTTGAAGCAAATTGTCATTTTTACACATTCACTATTTGGGTTGTAACCAAGCTACAAAGCAGTTGGTGGTGGATTTCAGTGCATCTTTATGTATTTCTCGTTATACCTCCTTGATTCCTTTATAAATCTGTTACACAAATGTATTTCTAAGTAGAATCAGTCTTCTTATATGCACTTAGATGTAACTAATGTCTGAATCCATTTTTAGGTGTAATTCTCTTGTAGGAATTTTTATCAAATTTTGTCTCATCTGAAGCAATGTCGCTTTTTTAACGCACAGGATATGTGCAGATAAAGTGTGATGTGCCATAAAAGTTGAATTATTTCAAGGTTTTATCTTGAGTCATGAAATGCACTACTGTGAAGATGCTACCTACTACAGAAAAATATATAGAAATTACTTGAAGGGTTTTAAAGAAGTTGGAATTATTTTATCTTCCACCTTTTAAATCGAAGAGTTTTATTTACCAGGAGTTCTAATACATTACTCAAAATTTAAGGAAATGCATTTGACTACTATAAAATGCCTATCTTGATTGATATATTACCATTATTTTAAATAATGAATTCTTCTGGCATACTATTTGTAAAAGCACATACTCTATCTTTAAATGTGTAATACCTGCTTATATAAATTGTGTGTGTGTGTCAACTCTCCAGCTAGGCTTTCCACAGGTCTCTGATTGCAAGTGTTATGGCTGCATGCCATTACTGATACTGCTCACCACTACAGTGTTAGTAGACCTTGAGACTCTGCCATTAGTAATTCTTTATTTTTACATGCAGATAAGTGATGTTGCAAAATGGTATTGTTCTCTTCCTGTATTACTAGTAATGTTCATACTGGTATGATACTATGTTTGATATTTTTTGGAACTTTCCTGACATTGTGGGCAACTTCTAGTCATTATTTGGTTTAGACCGTAGAAAAGATTTAGACAGTCATTAATTCTTTTTCTGTAAGCATATTCTATATGCAGTATTTATATATATACATATATATATCTCCTCTTTGGTTCTTTATTAAACGAAATTAAAGTATTACTTTAAATGTTGGCATTTGTGCAAAACCTTACTTTTTTTTTTTTCCTTTCAGCACAACTCATCAGGTAGTTTGTATCAACAACATAAATTTTCAGAGAAAGTCTGTTGTAGTAAGTATTTCTTAATTAAGTGTGAAAGTAGAAATTAAATGTCTGGGTTTTCTTCATGCTTTTAGAGGAAAAAACTGCGCTAACTAGCTAATTATGCTGTTCAGCTACTTCATATGTTATACTTTTCTAATCTGATGCTTCTCATAAGTCTGTCATTGCTTGAGATGCATCAAATAAAATACCTTCTAATTGTGAACACTTTTCTCTCTGTAAGAGAATGCTTTCTAAGTGAAGGCTGCTGCACTGTAAATATTACAGAGCAATTTGCAGTTCAAAACTCATGCTCACACTGTGTTAGCTGATGTTAGGGATAGGCTTACAGAGTTTCCTGGCGTGTGTGTGAGTTCACTTGGGCTTTGAAGAGACTTCCATCATTTCAGGCCTAAAGTCTCCAAGGGTCTTTGTCAATTTACATATCTGCTTAAATGTATTCTGCTTAGGTTTTAAGAATCCTTGTCTCAAGTTCAGATACCAAAACCTACAACATAGTGATGCTAGTAACTTGAAATGTCGTCATAGAGGCAGATTTTTCCCAGTAAAACAAGCATGATTGTCACTCAGGTTGAATAGTTTTGTTTTGTTTAAATTCACAGCTGGGCAAATTCACCTGTTAAATAGCATGAAAGAAAATCTAGGCATCTGAAGGGCAAACCATTTTCCTTTTTAGATATGAAAATACCATCTTTATACCAGTGATTTTCTTTGAATTGTATTAATTTTTTTATATGTCTCTAGTTTTTGAGTTGATAAAGATTTTACAGAAGATTTTGATGTGTGTTTTCATAGGGTTATGTGGAACTGACAATATTTCCCACAGTTGCAAACCTGAACAGAATCAAGCTGAACAGTAAACAGTGCCGGATTTACAGAGTGAGAGTCAATGATTTAGAAGCAGCTTTCATCTATAATGATCCAACGCTGGAGGTCTGTCACCATGAGTCAAAGCAGTAAGTGCTATGTGTAGGACTCTGCAGATGTGGTGTTTTCTGTTGCTGTTAAATATATCCCATTCTATTTTACCCGGTAATTTCCTAAAGGTAACTTTTGGTGTAGTGCCTTAATTTTGGGAAAGTATTTTGGCAGTAATTTTGACTTTTACTCTGTTCTTCTTTAGAATTTCTTTCGCTAACCTATCTTTGTACTGTTTCGTGAAAGTATCCAAAAGTTTTCTATAAAGTACTTTATGGGGAAAAAAGGCCTTGGATTTGAACTGTGTGCCTGTGATACACGCTCTGTATCCCTTTACTCATCAGTTATGCAAAAGCTTCAATAATTCAGTGTGCAAATACAGTGCTCGTTTATGTAGGGCACCAAATTTATTATCAGAGTTAAGAAATTTGCTTTGAGTCCTGATACTGAACCACTTGAGTATATTAATTCTGTAATTGTTTGCTTTGTGACTTGATTTATTTGTTGTTGATGCTATTGCACATTATGTCAAAATTCAGAATCCTCATTGCAGGGATTCTAGATTGTTATGAAGAGCTAGCAAGTAAAGCTTTTGGCCTTTCCTGGGGAATCAAGCTTTCATTATTTATTGTCGTAGATAACAGTTTAAGTCCTAGACTGTTACCCGAACTCACTTTAAAATTTGAAAGGAAAAGTTTCACATTTCTTCACCATCTGATATTGAAGAGTAAGTTTAAAAACATGTGGCATCCGGCATGTTCTGGGGAACTGATATGGGATGGGGCTTTAGCAAAAAATCTCATAGCCGTTTCATTTTTGGTCAGAGCATGGCGGGCAAATGATTCCCCTAAGTATTCTCTTTTGATTTGCTGAAACGTTCATATTCTCACACCTTCTTTTGGCTGGCTTCGTTGAATTTACAATTTGCTGAATTGTTAAAAACTTCTAGTGAAAGTGTTGTACAAGTTTAATAGCAGCTGATAGGAAATCACAGAGTCCTTTAGGCTGGAAAAGACTGACTGAAATCACCTAGTCCAGCTCTCCTGCTCATGCAGGGTCAGGTAGAGCAGGTTGCACAGGGCTGTGTCCCTTTGGGTTTGAGTATCTTCAGGGATGGAATCCCTGCAGTCTCTCCAGGTCACTGTTCATGACCCTCACAGTAAAAAGCATTTTCTTGTATTCCGATGGAATTTCATGTATTTTAACTTACGTCCACTGACAGGAGCAGACACAGTGGGGGCACAAACTGAGAGATAGCAGATTCCCTCTGAACATCAAGAAACAGTTTTTACTGTGAGGGTGAGCACTGAGACAATTTATCCAGACTGTGGAGTCTCCATCCTTGGAAATACTCGACTCATCTGAACATGCTCCTGAGCAACTGGTTGTAGGTGACCCTGCTGGAACTGAGGGCTTGGACCAGAAGACCTTCAGAAATCCCTTCCAACCTCAGTCATGCTGTGATTCTCTAATAACTGGAATTCTGTGTAACTCCTGGAAGAGGTGAGAAACGAGCAGCATTTAAAGTGATCAGAGTGAGCGCTCCATTATGTTAAAAAAAGGATTAGGAGAGATAATTCCGTCATTTGTGGAGAAAGTGAGGGGTTTTTCGTTCAAACTTAATAGAAAATCTCTTTATTTCATAACTCTATGTTATTCATAGTTATGAAAGACAGAGGTCACCAAATATTCATAACAAAAACCTAGTGTGGCTCTTTCTGTATCTCAGAAGTTAAAGGCAACACAAGTTACAAAGTATTAGATGAAGTTAGGTGTATTTTTCCATTGAAATACCGGATCACAATTAGGTAGTTAAATACAGCACCTCTGCTCTTAAGGCAGGATTGCAAACAGAAATACTAGAAATCCAAAAACTCTAGAATTAGTACCTCAAAAAAATCATTAGTGTGTTTTCTCTGCCCTTCTTTACAAAGAACTGCTTCTAGAAACAGTGGTTTGTAGTAGTCTTTATATCTAATCATCTGGTCATCTCTTCCAAGTTCTCATTTGTAATGGCAAGTTTAGTGATGGTGTCCCTTGTACCCTTGCAGCTGAACTAGCTGCAGCAATTATTTTGAACGGGACACAGATGAGACATGATGGTTCGTTTCTGATGTTACAGGGATAGTTACCTTTTGCACAGTTTTCCTAAGTAGTCTGTTGAACTAGTAAATGTGAAATTAAGATGGTTCTTGGCAACCTGTTTATTTAAAATATTTTGTTTTCGTTCTTTACTCTTTCCTGTGATGTGTAGCAAATATAAGTTCAAGTTATATGATTTTATATACAGACATTTTCTTTTGTTTTGGTAATGCTTTTAGTTTCTTAGATGTTGTTTTCTAAGAGAACACATAAAATCATAGAAGCGTTAAAGTTGAGAAAGACCCATAAGATCATCAAGTCCAACTGTCAACCCAGCATCACCATGACCATTAAATCATGTCTTCAGGTGCCATGTCTATGTGTTTCTTGAACACTTCCAGGGATGGTCACTCCACCACTTACCTGGACAGTCTGTTCCAACGCTTTACACTCTTTTCTGTGAAGAAATTTTTTTCCGAATAGCTAATCTGGGGCATAAGTATTTAGAAAAGTTGTTAATTTAATGGATATTTTCCTATCTTTTTATCAACGTTATAATTTGAAGACTTCTCACTCCCTTAGCAACAGAATGCTATTAAAAATGGAAAACTCTGTATGGAGTAAAGATTAGAAAAATTGCTACGGCATCTCTGACTTGAAAGGTTGTGTTTGCTGATGGGAGGTTAAGGTTCACTGTTATGTTGTGCAAATTTTGGCATGCAAGAAAACAGTTAAAAAGAGGGTTAAGAAATTCAGCTTTATGTATGACACACAATTGTGTCTGCTTCACTGTGATGTTCTTTGCTACTTCTTGGTGAGATCTGTCAGATCCCCTCTTTGTGTTCTGAATTGAAAAATTCAACTGTTTTCAGTTCAAATAGTGCTATTGGGTTTTAGCATTTTTTGATGAAAAAGTCATTGACACATGGTCTCTGTCATACATTTTCAGTGTTGCAGAAGGTGAAACAGTTTTTTCAGTCATGTATGTTGTCAATTCTCCTGAATATCTCACTAAAAAGGTAATTAAAAACTGGTGAAGTTTGTAGGAAAGGTTGGAAGCCATTAATTAGTGCACTAAATATATTTTTAGCTTTGATGTCATTGCCAATTTATGCGTTAGTCCCAAACCATAATTTCAGGTAACAAGTGAGAGAGCGTTTAAAGGTTTATCTAGAAATAAAGTCAGACTTCTGTCTTGTAATTTCCTCTGGAGGCTTCAGGCAACCTGAATATCAGGTTTTTCATATCGGAATAGATGGATGAACTTAGATAATGCAGTCACTTCCTGACTGAGCAAACACCTGAACAGGGGTGTAACGTATAAAATAATTCACATGGCTTTACTGTGTGTACACAAGATGGCAGAGAATCCCATTCTGCTTTTGAGAAGAGTTTCAAGTCTTGTGAAGACTGCAAATAGTGGTGGAGAATGTCTGTTTGGGTCATGGTTTAGGGCTGCTGGTTTTGAGTGTTACAGCTGTCTATCCTCCTCATCTTTCTTTTCCTTGTAAATTGTTGCTTTCTTGATTCTGTCAATATAAGAGAAATGAGTTTGCTTTTTCTGGGCTATACTTCTGTTTCTATGTAGAAATCTCAGGGCATATTCTGGATACTGAGACAACTGCTTGTATCTCAGCCCTATTTATTTAACACTGGCAAAGGAGACACTTCTTAATCTTGTGGTTCAGATTGTAAACTGTTGAATAGGTGCAGCAAAAGTTTGGAGTTTGGATGCAGTGGTTTGATCTGTGGTAAGTGACGTTTGTGGTGATCCTGCTGTGCCTGCTTACATGCTCCACGTTTGTGGGATGACTAGGATGCCAGGCCAAGAAGATGTTGCATTTTATTGTTATTTCTGTGTGAAGGAAGCTTTTTTTTGTATAGCTAGCTAATATGCACATAATGCTTTCCTGTGCAATGCCGGTTCATTTGTCTTTTTTTAGACTGAAGCCTGTAGTATTTAAACGTTACAAGTATGAAGATGTTTTGATATTCTCTGACTTCAGTGTTGCTTTAGTTACAAGCAGCAGTAAGCTGTGAGAGAGCAGTGTGGTAGCCTTCAGGGCATGTCTGTCTTGCAGTATTGATTCTTCTGAGAAGTCAGTGATCAAGCCTTTAGCCTTTGCACAAAATAGAAAAAATATTGGTGGATTAAGTGTGTGTTGCCTTGCTGCAATAAATGACCTTTATTTCCACTGATAGGATGCTTGTCCAATTCTTGTTAGAAAGAAACAAAGTGTCCTGGCCAGGACAGGGTTAATTTTTGCAGTGGTCAGGAGGGGGGAAGGCTAAGGCCTGGAGATTATTCCCTACCACCTCACATCATTTTCCAAGGATGGGGGAAGGGCTCACTTTGGGGTCACGCAGTGTGGTGGAGGGAGTAGTCAGGTATTTTCAGGGTGGGGGTGTTCTGCAGGGTGAGCAATGATTGTTTGCCTCTTTTCTTCTGCACTCAGTATTGTTGCTCTTACTGTACTCTCGTTTCATTGCTGTTTCCAGTAAATTATTCTTATCTCAACCTGTGATCTTTACCTTTTATGCCTCCAGTTCTCCTCTCCCAACCCCCACAGGGGAAGGGGGTGGGGCCAGTGATCAAGCTGCGTGTGGTTTGGAGTGTTTCAGTGGGAACACTGAATGGGGGAGTGCCATTCCTAAGCCAGGACAGCCTTATTTGGGGCACAGGTTGGGCATGAAGGGTTGAGATAACAACAGATTTGCCCAGAGTGGGTTAGAAACAAGTTTCATCTAAACATTTATTGTTTTAGGTATGGAGCCACTGGTCACTCTGTGTCTTGGTCTGTTCACGTGGTTGCGCTATCTAGCCTTGTATATGTTTCTGTATATGCACTATGTGCCCATCATGGCGCTCTTTTTCAGAGTGAGGAGAGGGATCAAGATTGTTTTGTTGACGTATTGTGGGATATGTTATGAAAGGATAACATCAAGTGCAATGAGGATCATTTGGGATGTGTGTTCAGTGTTGTTCTCCTACCCTTACCTCAGGTGCTCCCTTTGGGAGTCCATGAATAACTGTATCCAGTCTGTGGGGAGAATAGGGGAGGATGATTTCCCACAGACTGTCAGCCCCTCTTTCTCCTTCATGCCTTAGAACAGATTTTGAGAATTTTGAATTTCCTTTGGATGTTAAGGAAAGCGGGCCAACAGGCACTGGGGCCACTCAAACTGCAGCTGGCCCAGAGGAACAGCCTGTGTCAGTACCAGCCACCCCTTTACAGAAGAAGAAATCCTAGACAAAATCAGTTCACTTACATGGGTTGAAGAGGAAGTAGGGCCCTCGCAACAGGAGGAAGAGGCAGGGCCAGAGATAATCACCTGATGTTCAAAGGGGAAGTCCCTGCAACACATCATGGCCCTGATGCTGCACGGAATAAGTGGGTTGCGCCGATCACAACAGCAAGCTCAAATAGGAAACTCCAGTCCCCCAGGGATTTTGGAAATCATCACAAACGGGCCTGAGGGTGAAAATTTTGGACTAGCAGCAACAGCAGCGGAGGAAAAGGTGACACATTCTGAGGAGGCCCCACCGTATAATCAGCTGCCAGAAGATGAAAAACAGCACGCCCTCTTTACTGACACTTCCTGTTGTATCACAGGGTTACATTGCAAATTGAAAGCTGCTGTATTGAGTCCTACGTGATGAGGACTATCCCTATTGAGGGACAAAGTGGATCAAGTCAGGTTGCAGAGCTGAAAGCCGTTCAAATGGCTTTGGACATCACCGAGTGAGAGAAGTAGCCAACACTCCACCTCTACACTGACTCATGGATGGTAGCAAATTCTCTGTGGGGGTGACTAGAACAGTGGAGAAAGACCAATTGGCAGCCCGGAGGTAAACCCATCTGGGCTGCTGAATTGTGGTAAGATATCACTGATAGGGTAGAGAAGTTGGCTATGAAAACACATTGTGCACATGTAACCAAGAGTCGGGCTACTGAAGAGCATCGCAATGAACAGGTGGATGGAGCTGCCAAGATTAAAGTGCCTCAGGTGGGTCTGGATTGGCAACATAAGGGTGAATTATTTCTGGCTTAGTGGGCCCATGATGCCTCAGGTCATCAGGGAGGAGATGCAGTATACAGGTGGGCTCATACTTTAGGGATGAAGTTAACCATGGTTATCCGTGACTCTGAAACATGCACTGCAGTCAAGCAGGCCAAGTGGGTAAAGCCTCTGTGGTGTGGTGGATGATGGTCGAAATACAAACATGGGAAAGTCTGGCAGATTGATCCCATCACGCTCTGCAAACGTACCAAGGCAAGCGCTTAGGGCTGAGAATGATGGAAGCAACCGCTGGATGGCTGGAAATGTATCCTGTGCCTCACACTACTGCCTGGAACACCATCCTGGGCCTTGAAAAACGAGTCCTGTGGTGACATGGCACCCCTGAAAGAATTGATTCGGACAACGGGACTCATTTCAGAAACAGCCTTATAGACACCTGGGCTAGAGAACGTGGTATTGAGTGGGGGTATCATATTCCCTTGCGCACACCAGTTTCTGGGAGAATGGAGTGGTACAGCGAACTGTTAAAAACCACATTGAAAGCAATGGGTGACGGGACCTGGGTAGTGCAACCTCCACCTTCCTACATTTAGTGGAGGCCACCTGGTTAGTTGACACTAGAGACTAGCAGTCAAGCCGGCCCTGCCCAATGAAAATTCCCATGTGCTGTACAAGGGGATAAAGTCCCTGTGGTGCATATGAGAAATGTGTTAGGGAAGACAGTTTGGATTAGTCCTGCCTCAAGAAAAGGCAAACCTATCTGTGGATTGTTTTTGCTCAAGCTCCCGGGTGCACTTGGTGGGTAGTGCAGAAGAGGGACGGGGAAGCACAATGTGCACCTCAAGGGGATTTGATTTTGTGTAAGAACAGCCTGTAATGTTGAATTGTATAATATTTGTTCCTGAATGACACTGCCCCTGTATGTATTAACCACCATGGAAAACGAGTATGGCCTGCTCCAGTCACGCCAGTTGTGAGTGCCCGATGCAGCTTGCAACCAGCTGACAGCACAGCAGCTCTCCTGCCCTGGAAGACATCTAGGATGGATAGAACACACGTGGACTAAATGAACTCAACAGACATGTTGGAGGGATGGTCACTGGGGAAATATTTTATATATATATATATATATATATATATATATATATATATATATATATATATATATATATATATATATATATATATATATATATATATATATATATATATATATATATATATATATATATATATATATATATATATATATATCTGTATGTGTATATACGTGTGTGTATATATATGTATGTATAGTTGAAAGGTGTAGGATTTGGGCATGAAGTAGACAATACAGAATAAGAGGCAGATAATGTCTCGGTTCTGGTCAGGACAGGTTTAATTTTTGCAGTAGCCAGGAGGGGGCATGGCTAGGGCCTGGGAATTTTTCTGTCCCACCTCACCTCATTTTCCAGGGATGGGAAGAAGGCTCGCTTCCAGGTCCCATAGCATGGCAGAGGGGTCAGGTATTTTCAGGAGTTTTCCACAGGGTGAGCAATACCATGTGAATCGTTCACCTCTTTTCTCATACACGTTGCCATTGGTATTGTTGCTGTTACTGTTTGTTATCTCATTTCATTGTTGTCTCCGGTAAATTGTTCTTATCTCAATCCATAATCTTTACCTTTTGTGGCTCCAGTTCTCCTCTCCAGCCCATCACAAGGGCAGAGGGGAGAGATCGAGTGGCACATGGTTTGAAGTAGTTTCAGTGGAAACACTAAATGGGAGAATTCCTAAACCATGACACAAAGGTGCAGAGAACTTTTGAAAAGAGATGACAAAACCCTTAAACTTGGCCAGGAGTGAAAATTAGGTTTTTCAGCACAACAAAGATTCAAATCATTACCCTATTAATAAATCGCCTATATGTGCATGTATTATATATGTAAAATGCTGTATCATGTATATACTCCAGTATCAAGTGCTTATTCTGTCTGGGAAGCAAAGTAGAATGGTAAATGAATTACAGGTAATGAAGAGTAATGAATTACAGGTAGAGCAAAGAATTACTTTGCCAAGTCGATGTTAAGTACTGTAGGAAAACAGTGGTTTATAGACTATGTTTGGCACATGTATTTGTAGCACTGGTGCAGCTAGTAGTGAGAGATGCTATGGAAAGTTTGAAATCAATTAGTAGCTTTAAAAAATAAGTCTCTGCAGGATTGCTTCTTTACGGTCAGTCAAGCTGCATGCACTTGGGCTGTAATTAACAGTGCTTGGGGTGAATTCTGATAATAAAATGTGTCTCTACTGGGAGAAAACCATGAATGCATATTTGTTTTTCATTGTCAATCTACACTTAGAATTAGGAAAATTTATCATTGTTCCTTGGGCTGTAACTTTTGGCATGTGTTCTGTTTTTCTTAAAATGGCCATATCCAGTTTATTGAGAATAGTTCAACCTATGAAAAGATTAATCTGTGGTACTAAGCCTTTCATGGATTCCTTTTACAATGAATCACTCATTTGAATTGGAACACTTCACAAAAATAGAACTATAAGAATAGACTTGTTTTCCATTAAATGTTAAGCTCTGGAGTCTACCTTCTTTGCTGTAAAATCATTTTCCTTTCTGTGAACCCACTGGTGTTTAAAGTGTATCCACAAACTCATCACAATCCTCAAAGTTTGAACAAATTCTCACTGATGTGTAGAAAAGGGATCCCCTATCAATAATAGTCAATTTTCAAAAACAGTTTGGATTAAAATTAAAACCTTAGACTTTACAGTCTAACAGAATGTTACTGTTGTTTTCTGTTGCTAGCTTTTTAAATTACTAGTAGTTCTTAGTCATGCAGTCTCCTTTAAAGTAGGGTTTTGCCAGTGGTATTTGTTTGCCTTTCTAGGATGCCATTTGAAGGACAGCTTAAAGTTACTTTGCTTAGTGGGGTTCTTTGACCCCCTCAGTACGACAGATCAAGGAAGTAAACCAACTGAAAGCTGCCTGATTAGAAAAAAGGACTTATTTTTCCATTGGACACTTTCAGCTGCATCCCCGCAGGGTCAGATGAACAGTAGTGTCCTTAGTGGGTGAGGTAGTAGGAATGCTTGAGTGAGACTAGGAGACAGCACATCAGCTGCAGTTCAGTGGGTTGGAATTGTTCTGGAGCCATACCTGAAGTTGCAGTATATTCTAGTGTACAGATTCAACCTTTTGCTTTTGAAACTTTTTGGCATTATATCCTACCTTTAGGTACACTTCAGCTGTGAAAAAGGAAAAAAAGATGTATTAAAACTTGAGATTTGTGTGTTTCTATACTGAAGTGGTCCCGTTTACTATTCATGTCCAATTTTCAGAAGCTTCCAAGCAAAGTAGTCAAGTTTACTGCTCCTGACATTCTCAGTCTTGGTAGTGGTGCCAGGGAATTTGTGCATTATTATTGCCAAAGATGAAGAACTACATGAAAATATGTTCTCAATGTATTTCAGTGTTTTAGCAAAGTTTTTTATATTAAGCATGGTATTTGACATACCTAGACTTACAGAATGGTGCTGGTGGCATGGTTAATTGCACTTTGTTCTTCCAAGTAAGGTACTGTAATTTGGGTGGTTTTCTCTGTGGATGGTGAATAGAGAATGGTTAGATGAAAGCAAAATCCTGAAATGAGATCATGTCTGTTTTGTGTGGACTTCAGATTCCATGGAAGGTGGAGTCCCCAGCCAAAAGCTGATTTACTCCGTTGTGGTGCAGTAGTCTTGCACCTGGGTCAGGACAAGCCCCGGTATCAGTACAGGCTGGGGGATGAAGGGATTGCAGGCAGCCCTGTGGAGAAAGGCTTCAGGGTGCTGATGGATGAAAGGCACAGCGTGAGCTGGCAATGTGCTTTTGCACCCCAAAAAGCCAACGGTGTCCTGGGCTGCATCGCCAGCGGTGTGGGCAGCAGGGCAAAGGAGAGGATTCTGCCCCTCCACTCCACCCTCGTGAGACCTCACCTGCAGTGCTGCATCCAGCTCTGAGGTCCTCAGCACAGGGAGGACATGGGCCTGTTGGAGCAGATCCAGAGGAGGCCACAAAGATGATAAGAGGGATGGAACACCTATCTGTGGTGAAAGACTGAGAGAGTTGGGGTTCAGCCTGGAGAAGATACGGCTCTGGGAATATCCTATTGCAACCTTTCAATACTTAGGGGGGGTTTATAAGAACGATGGGGCAGACTTTTTAGTAGGGCCTGTTACAGTAGGACAAAGGGTAATGGTTTTAAACTAAAAGAGGGTAGATTTAGACTAGATGCAAGGAAGACCTTTCCCTGTGAGGGCAGTGAAACCCTGTCACTGGTTTCTTGGGGAGGTGGTAGATGCCCCATCCCTGGAAACATTGAAGGTCTGGTTGGACAGGGCTCTGAGCCACCTCATGTAGTGCAAGATGTCCCTGTCCTCCCCCAGGAGAGTTGGACTAGATAACCTTGGAAGGTCCCTTCCAGAAGTGTTCTGTGGTTCTGTGATTCTATGGCTGCTTTATGCTTGATTGTGTCTTGCTTCCACAGTGCTTGGATTCATCAGCAGTACCTAAATTCTGGGGAAAAGGTGATAAGTTATTCAAACACGTCTCTTCAGGTATAGACTTGTGCAAGCTTTCGAAAAACGGTGTGTACTGGAGAATTAGAATTAAGAAAGATTTTGCTCCTATGCTTTAAACAGTTTAAAAATCCATTTTGAAAAAGTATAAAAGATATTACATTAAGCTGTAACAGCAGGGTTATTTTTGAACTTGACTGGTCGTCCTCCAGTAGCTAAATGTAATCACATTAAATAATAAGGTAACATCCTGCTCATAAGTACTTTAACAGCAGACATATGCTTGTTCTTGCTCATTTCAGTAGAAAACAATTAATCTAAGTCATAACTGAAGTGATGAAATTACTTTGGAATGAAGTGAGCAGTTACTGAGCAGCTGATACATAGTTGCTCAAACCTGATTACAAAAAACTGTTTACATCTTAAATAAATTATGGTACACTTTAAAAAAGAAGAATGTTTCTAATATAACTAGAAACAGAAAAGTATAGTGCATATTTCTGTGTTTGTGTATTAAGGCCAAAACTCTTAACATGTAATATTTTCTATGTTATTTACAAGTGCATTAAAAAACCCCCTATTCTTATCCATCAAGCTAAGGGGGAAATTGCCAAGCTAAAATCTCACATTTCGAAAAGCAAGATAAGAGCAAAACTGCAATATATGAGGAAGCAGATCTTCAAGACAGAACTTTAGAATAAAGATACAATCTTCATCCAAAATAAAAACCAGAATTTTTTATTTCTATTCCAATAAATGTAAATATTACTCTTATTGGCAGGAAAAGAATACTAAGCGTTTCTCAATTTACTGGGAATTATTACTGCTCAAGTCTTTTTGATCACAGATCACTTCTGCAAGAGCCATATTTAAAGTTCTGGTTGTTGAAATCTAATCTTAACTCCTTTTCTCTTCCAGTCCTTCAAAACAAAACACTTGGTTGAACATGCACCTTGAAATTCAGTATAGAAATTGTCTTAACTTTCAGAGTAGTATCTTGTGGTTCAGCACAACTGTACTTTAAGAATTAACTGGGTATTTCTGACAGGAGGAATCTCAACTATTTTTCCAATGCCTATGCTGCTGCTGTCAGTGCTGTGGACCCAGATGCTGGAAACGGAGAACTCTGCATTAAGGTTCCCTCAGAGCTGTGGAAACATGTCGATGGTAAAGAGACCACACTGAAAGCTTAATTTAAGATGTCATAGAGTTGTCAGCTACAAGTTTGCTTAGGAAGATAGTAGCTTTATATAAATAAGAAGTAGTGTTACATTATTTTATGAATTTATGATTACTGTTTCCTTTCTCCTCTCCACTTGAACTCTGAAAAATGCCTTTACTTTTTGGTAATATGGAGAAGAGTTGCAAGGTTTCTTGACACTATTATGCAAACATACTCTTGGGTGGTCACAACCCCAGAAGAATACTTGAGGAGGTGGGAATAATGGAGTGTACTGGGTGCTCAATTGTAATTTTGAAGCTACTTACAATATATGTGATCCAACAAAGAAAATAATTTATAAGGGTGTAGTTATGTACATCTTTTTACAAAGCTGTATTAGTTTTATGCCATCTCACTTTGAGGAATGGTCATTTAAAAATTGATTTGGCAGTGAAAGTAGACTCCTTTATAAACGGGCATACCAGATCCTGGAATAAGTAACTGTTTTAATAAGTTACTCTCAGTAACCAGTGTTGATTATTTTCTTACGGGGAGCTTACTAGTTTCTTGTATTATTTCTTGCATGGTTTTATCAGTTTTTCCCATGGATTTATGAGACCTCTGAGAAAAATAGGAGCTGTATCATGAGGCTGACTCACACAGTATTGTCAGATGTACCTTAACGGGAAAGACACTTTTGTTTATTTTAATTTTTGTGTAAGTTGCCTTACATGCAAGCCTAGAAGGAAAAATATTCAAACATGTATAATTTCACTTTTCAAAGTCTGAGTGCCAAAGTAGGGTGAGACTTGTGGGATAAATTTCCGCATATGCCTGAATTTCTTTTCTAGTCGATCTATTCATAGGTGAGATTTCTGTGAAACTAAACCAAAGCAAAGACACTTAGGTTACAGGAAAAGCATTAACTATAATAAGACATTTTAAGCAACTGCAAATGACAATAATGTGTCTTTTAAGAATGTGCCTGCTACATGGAGTTTTTGGAGAAAGTTTTTCAGCAAGGTACCAAGGAGATCATGGTTAGGGTACAATCTGTATAAAGATGCTTTACTGTTGGAGAAATGGAAGATGAGATGTGACTCCAATTGCAGTTTTTATTAATTAATAAAGATTCTCATAAATTCATCTCCTGTAAGTTGTTCTTAGGGAGATCTCAGTTTTGTAAGCTTTGATCTGTACTTTATAAGTGGACCAGGAACTCCACGAGAATGAAGTTATTGCATAACCTTGAAAGACCTAGAGTCCAAAACCAAATTACTATTCTGAAATAACTTTCGTGTAAGTTATATATACTTACTCCAATTTTGGTCTTTGTGCTGCAGAGCTAAAAGTCCTGAAGGTGCATATAAACTTTTCTCTGGACCAGCCTAAAGGAGGCCTTCATTTTGTGGTACCCAACATGGAGGGCAACATGGCAGAAAGAGGGGCTCATGTCTTTTCATGTGGTTATCAAAATTCTACAAGGTAAGAAAACTGTCTTTGGATGTTAGACTTGTATTTCTTATTTATTCTCAAAGCGTAGGAAATCCAAATAATTTCTTCTTATTCTTTTAAGTTTAAAAAATTCTAAAACCTAATTTGTGCTTGAAAGGAGCTTACCAATGTGAAGTAGCATCTAATGACTAGTAATTAGAATGTCTAGTCTTTACAGCTCAACAGGAGATAAAGACAAAAAGACTTGTAAAGCTTTACAAAGTTAATGTCTTGTAGGAGTCAGTATGTCAACATTCATATATTCTTAAAATATTTAGGGATATAGTTTGGAACTTGAAGGAAAAATCACCTGTGAAAAAGAGTATAATTGTTAAGTATAATTGCTGACCATTTCCCCCAAATCATAACTTTCCTAGATTTTGGTTTCCTTGTGTGGATTCATATTCTGAGTTGTGTACCTGGAAACTTGAGTATACTGTAGATGCTGCAATGGTGGCTGTTTCAAACGGAGATTTGGTGGAAACTGTATACACCCATGATATGAGAAAGAAGACTTTTCACTACATGCTGACTATTCCAACTGCAGCTTCTAACATCTCCTTGGCAATTGGACCTTTTGAAATCCTGGTTGATCCATACATGCACGAGGTAAGAATCTTCATCATAGAAGCCTCCTTTTTTTTTTTTTTTCCTAAAGAATTACTGATGTTTTATGTTGCAGTCAGTATCTATTAGTTCAAGAATGAGTATGTCTAGATAAGCCTTCATCGGTGCAGTCGTATGATAAAACTTGTCTAGTAATGCCTGTATTTAAATTTATCTCCAAAAAAAAGCCTTTAAATAAGCAATAATTCCATTTATGTCTGAATTATGGGGTGAATTTAGTCGAAATTGGGTTTCTTCCCTGATATGTAATATACTTGATATTTATGCATTTAAATATAGTCATAGATCTTGTAACAAATTTTCCTTTGTTTGTAGGTGACTCACTTTTGCTTACCACAACTTCTCCCATTGCTCAAACACACCACCTCATACCTTCATGAGGTGTTTGAATTTTATGAGGAGATTCTTACCTGCCGTTATCCTTACTCCTGTTTCAAGACTGTTTTTATAGATGAAGCTTATGTTGAAGTAGCTGCTTATGCATCCATGAGTATTTTCAGGTTAGTATTTGAGAAAATTACAGCTTGTAAATCCACAGGCCTGGAAGCTCTAGATCCAAGATTGGTGAGAAACGTGTGAAACTAGTTATTTTTGTAGCCTGAGTTTTGGGCTCTTTAGTTTGAAAAGGCTTGTTTTTATTGACACTGAAGGCTTTTAACACCACTTCCATTTTCATCTGTTATAAAGATGTTGAATTTGCTTTAAGAAAAAACTGGCAGTGATTTTCCTTCTGAATTAGAAATACCATGCATGAAATATTTAGTCTCAAACTAAGTGCAGAAGTTTGATTGTGTTTTATTTTTCTTCAGCTGGAATAGGGTATCAGAAATCCAAGAGAGTTTTACCAGTTAAGCTACTTAGGGTCTACACAGAGAGTTGTGCATAGATGATAATAGCAGGAGATCTGCCTGCATTAAGATTATTTTTAAAAAGATGTTACTATCTCACTGGAAAAACAGTGAAGAAATTATTTTACTTGTTTTGGTTTTTAAGGCAAGGTCTCTTATGTTTCTTTGGAGCCAGTACTCATGTCGTGTAATTTTCTTTCTGTGGGGGTCCAGCACAAATCTCTTGCACAGCGCAATGATTATAGATGAAACTCCACTGACAAGGAGGTGCTTGGCACAGGCCCTGGCCCAGCAGTTCTTTGGATGTTTCATATCCAGAATGTCCTGGTAAGTATAGTGTTACCATAGTATTCTCCAGAAAATGGGGAGGATCTAGGAAGCTCAAATTTTAATTTGCAAATTGCATTTTATCCGAAAAATAAGTGAAACGGTAATTGTAGAAGGAAGCGAAAACGGGGGAAAAAATTAAGAATAATAAACCCAGCTCAATCAATGAAAATCCATTAGTATTTTTTGTTGTTTTGAAAGGAGAATGTGAGAGAGAAAAGTTCGAAAGATTGTGTAGATTGAATATATCTTCCTGAATGTTGTAGCGTGCTTTGGCATCTGAAAATTTTAGAAAGGTAGCTCTTTTGCATTATCAGTCAATTTCTGTTAGATATTTTGGATGATGAAGTATAGCCTGCATGCAAAGTACTTGTAGAGCACAGACCTAATAAATTAAGAAGTTGTTCATGGAGGAGTATGTAGAAATTAGTGTCAAATGAGAAAATTCCTGCTAAGGTGGCTGTAACTCCATGTCTCAGAAAACCTCCCCAAATGGCTCTTGCAGCTCTGATCAGTGTTTATTTTAATTCCTTTTGCATACACTTTATTTATTGGGAACAGGTAGCCCATTACTTTTTTTTTAATGGCAAAAGTTTATGTCCCAGAGCATCCTTGTCTTAAAAACAAGGGAAATCAAAATGTTCTTAAATTGATGTTTGTACTGTTGTAATTTCTCTGGCTCTCCTTTATTTCTAGCCTACTTCTGTGCTAAAGGCAATTTTTTGCATCCTTCATGATGACTCCATTTTCATATGTTCTTGTGTTATTTACTTCATCATGCCCTGTGTACGATGTCGTTCTTCTGTTTAAGGTTCTACTTCATGATCATGTTGTAGTTTTTGTCCATTTTTTCTCTCTTAGAGCATAACTCACAGAAGATGTGTTTAAAAGGGTGTCCACCAAATGTGAGATAGGTATTTTGTCTGCTTGCTGTCCAAATCTTCTGCACTGCGTTAAGATGTTTATCAAGAAATTAAGATCATATAGATTAGCAGTTGCTTTAACTTTAGTGTCTGTTTCCACCTGTTTATTATTATTGTTTCAGCTAAAATAGTTTGGTTTTATATTTTAATCTGGATTTCTGTGGTAAAAGTTCAGTTTTCAGTTTCATTGGTCCCATCCAGGTGCCAAGTTCCATAAATTGGTTCACAGCTCATCAGACTTCTGTTGACTTAGAGAAGTTATACAACCTCTTGAAATTTGTGGCTATTTTTGGGCTGGTCAAAAATACCATCCCTTGCAAAACATCTTCTGAAGTGATATAATTCCTGTTTCTTTCTTATAATAGGTCAGATGAATGGGTACTAAAGGGAATCTCTGGTTACATTTATGGCCTTTGGATGAAAAAAACCTTTGGTGTTAATGAGTATCGCCACTGGATTAAACAGGTAACATCATAGCCTTTTCTTATACCTATTTTCTTATACCCAAAATGTCAGACATTTTGCATCAAGGGAGATACAGTATAAAACCAGAATATAAAACAGCTTTGCATTGCAATCTAGAGACCTCTTTAGTAGTGACAAAACTTAGAGCTAAAATATTTTGACCACTTGCTGCAGGGAAGAACACTGAACATACAAACCAAATTAGATTTTCGTGACTGCCATATGAATAATAATTGTCATTGTCTCTCCGTGAAATTAGTTTCCCTCTTTTTTGTTTGGACTTTTGCCCCAAAAAAAGAATCAAAAAAGATGTTGCTTTTGGAATACTTAGAATAGAATATAGGATTCATAAGGATATGTATTTGGTGAATTTATTATGCTGTGATGGCTATCCATATAGCTCAGAAAGGTTCCAGTATTAGGTTGGATCAGTGGTGATTCAGGTATCTTTTAGTATCATTGAAGTACTAAATGAAATAATGAAAGAGTAAAAAAATCCCTTTTGGAAGGGATTTCTTTTCTTGGAAAATAAATTTCTATAGCTTACGTCTCCAAATGTAATCTTCGAGACAGGTGCTTTCTAGAGATAGCAGCAGTGACTTCTCATTCTTTGCCAGTAACATTTATTCACGAAAAGATATGTGTCTTCTTTCTCTCGTCACATTCTCTTACTCTCCCTATTCCAAAAAGTAAATGCTAACCCCACTTGCTGCATTTACATCCCTTACTCGCATGGGGACCCAGGACCATGTCCTCCTCTGCCTTATGCTCCTTCACTTCACCAGTCTTGTGCTGTCTGTGCTAAAGCCGTGGGTGCTACGGAGAATAGCAGACCTGGTGAAGGTCTGTGGTGAGAGTTCACTGCTGTGTGCAGCAGAAGTTGCTCGTGTTGCCCATGAGTTGCTAAAGGTGCCTATATAGAACTAAGAGGTGCTACTGTCACAGCCTTCAGTTCTGCCCTTCTTTTAATGTATTACCAACATATGAAAGTGTGTAAGTTGATATGTATCAATACATATAAACATTTGGAAATCCTTCAACATTGGGTTGCAGACAGGCATCGGTTTACATTTCCTGTGCTTAAGCTGACACAATTTGATTCACGTTGAGTTCTGGGCGACAGTGAGCCCTTACAAACATCCTGCCTTAAAGTGTGCTTGTTAACCTGGGCACAGCATCGCACAAATTCAGAGTCAGTGCGAAGCTTGGGCCAGATGTAAATATATATATATATTTGTTTATTAATATGTATATTTAATGCATTCTGGTTTTGTGTGTGTGTGTCTGTAGTTGTTTTCCATGGCGTGAAATGCTGACCACATTTATTTCTTTTGGTTGGAGACAACTTATTTATTGAATAATAATACTCTTTAGTTATAATGTCATTCAGTATTGTTGGGGATCAGCCCCCTGTCCAGCCCCAGAACAAGTATAAGGTGCTAATTTCTACTGTTTTGTTATTGTTGTCATTTGAGGAACATCTCTGATTTTACAATATTTCTCCCTTTGTAAACAAGCTTAATTAGGAGGTTTGGCTTGAACAATGTTAAAAGCTTTCCTGTCTTTAAATAATTTCTGTGCTCTTCAGAATTATGCTTACTTATGTATGTTGTTCTTCTCAGGAGTTAGATCAAATCGTGGCGTACGAACTGAAGACTGGTGGAGTTTTACTGCATCCAATATTCGGAGGGGGAAAAGAGAAAGACAAGTATGTTTATTTAAGCTGCAAGTTATTGCAGGGTATGTTTTTATGGGGCCATTAATATATGCCTTGGGTGTATTGTGTAGCACGAGGCCAAAGGCTGAAGATCTCAAGCTGCCCAAGGCGTGTATTACCAGTCTCATAAAGTACATCTTGAGTATATAGTAATACCTGTTGTTTTGGGTTTTTTTTTCAATTTGAATCTCAAAGGAAACTAAGTATAATGAATGTTTTTAATGGTGTTATGAAACTGTAGGAGGATAAGAGAGAACACAAAGCCAGAATTTTGACGTGAGCTATTTCTGGAGTGGTTAGTAATTTTCAGGCTTTTTTACGGTATCATCAGCTTTCTGTTTCTTTGCTCCTTTTTTTTTCTGCTCTCAGATATCACCTTGTAGTCTTAGACTGAGATTTCTTATATTTTGGGGGTATAAAAGTATTAGATCAGTCATCTGTGAAGTGCTATTAGTTACCAATGTGAACTGGCAGGGTTTTTGTTTTCCCTATAACTGTAGCTTCAGTATGTCTCATTTAGAATGATTCCCCTTCCCTCTCTTGTAATACTCCAGTACTACCCACTGAGTAGTACTGACCACCCAAGGTAGAAAAATATTGCTACATGTCAGGTCACTAAGTTGATCTGCGTTTCAGTGACAAGCTTTTGCTGTGTTTTTCTTTTCTTGCATAAATTGATCTAGTTATGAGACAGCCTCACAAGGAGTTGTTTTGCAGTTAAATAATGTAACCAGTACCAAAATCAATCAACACTTAGTAAATTTAAGAAGGCCAAGAATGTGGGTCCTGGCTCAGTTGTAATTTGCAAGAAAAGAACTTTACGAAAGTCAATCAACTGTATAATTTGGAGCTGAATAAATACTTTTTATGCTGAGACCAAATTATTATATAATGTCTGAGCCACAACCTCAGTTTCCTCCTTGAATTTCAATTCTTTCATGGTTGCTAATCCTTCCCTACCTCAGAATACAGAAATATCTAAAATAACAGGAGAATTGTGATAAGGAGAACTTCAGTGATTGCCTATCGAGTAGCTATCATGTGCCATTAATCTCTGTACAGTACTTGCTGGATGCCAGGTACATACACTCTTGTTACCTCTCTGGACAAGTGAGTGGTCATTTTAAGTGTGCCATAATTTGTAACAAAAAGCAGTACAAGAAATCTTAAGTTGGTGCAGCTCTAAGCTTGGTTGCTAGGGTACATTTTAAGTTTCATTCAATAAAATGCAAAATAGAGAGCTTTTTTGATTTTTTTTTTTCAGCCCTGCATCACATTTACATTTTTCTATCAAACACCCTCATACACTGTCCTGGGAATATTACACTATGTTCCAGTGTAAAGCACATCTTGTTATGAGACTAATTGAGAACAGAATTAGCATGGAATTCATGTTACAGGTAGGTATTTAAATGATTATGTGGAATGTAGAAAACTCTTTGTCTTCAATTGCATTTCTGTTCATTAAATGGAGTTCAGAGAAGAACAGAACGGGTCGTCATAGGATTCTCTCTGTAGTTTCAGTTTTAGCAGGATTGAACAAACGTTAGGTCTTCTGGGTTAGGATAAGGTTAGCTATTATTCTTAAGCATAACTTACAAAGCTTTTTATAATCTGCATATTCTCTTTAATCTTAAGGTGTTTCTTTGGTTTGGGTTATTTTGATCCATTGTTAACACTGAGAGCCTGTTTTGCTGTCCCTAACTGGTGTTGCTGTGAGGTAATCTAATGAAATTATAAATAATGACAATAATGAGAATCCAGCTTCAGCTCTCTCCATTATATAAAATTTTCCGTGCTAGGTGAAACATAGATGCTTATATTAGAAGAAGCATTTGAATAGAAGAATGTAATTTTATTCTGAAATACTGAACTTCTGCAGAACTGTAGTTTCTCTTCTATACTAAATGTCTTTTGTGACATACCTTAGAAAGAATACAGTGCTACAAATAAGCAGTTAGAAACGGAGTGATATTTTCCTAACAACTTCAGGTTTTTGGGAGGGTTGGAGATTTTTTCCTTGGTTTGGGGTTATTTTTAAGGAAAACATGTATGTTACTGTGCTAGAGCTATTATAGGTAGTTGTCAGGTAGAAAATAACAGCAGAGAATCTAATGAATGTTTCATTTCTGAAAGAGGAGATATAGTCAGTGATTTCTTTTACTGTAGGTAATTTTTGAAAGTTGATGATCTTTTAATGGATTTCGTATGTTTATATGTATGTGTAACTTCTGGAAAGATACATTTGGACTGAAAATCACAATTTCTGATATGGTCAAGCAAGTAATTTCCCGTAATGTCTTTATTTTGAAAACCTTTTTTTAAAGCCATTTATCAGAAAGTGAGTGTATTGACCTTTAGTTGCAATTCAACTGAAACTAAACAGAAAAGCTTATTTTATATATAAATGTTTAGGGAAAGTAATAACTTTTTATCATTTTAGGTTTTCAACAAGTTGTTGAGTCTGGCCAGTACTGCTTCATCTCAGAAGTTCCAGTCACACATGTGGAGTCAGATGTTGGTTTCCACATCTGGGTTTTTGAAATCTATCTCAAACGTCTCAGGCAAAGACATCCAACCTTTAATAAAGCAGTGGGTGTATCCTTTTTATTCTTGGTCTGGATTGTTAATATGGAGAATGAATTTGGTTTTTTAATTGGCACTATTAAAGGAACGTGAAGAAGGGTATGAAATACCTTTGCATAACACAGTGAAGGACATTATTCTGTGAATCAGATGTATATGTGAGCCACAGGTTCACAATCTTTTCATAGTCCTTTGAACTATGCTGGCTTTTTTGCGTGTTCTTTACTAGAAGGGATTTCATTATTTTAAGGTTTCCTTTGAAAGAAGCACAGGAACTCTGCTGGAATTTAAGGCCAAATTATACTAAAAGGATTCCAGAGGACACTGCCCATAGAAATATGCTGAAGTTGGACATGGAAAATGCTATAGTCTGGTGCATTTTAATGTGTGATTTCCAGTAAATCACCATGAAATAAGTAACCTAAAGCACAGACTGTTAGTTTACAATATACTTTAGTAGCTTGGTAGCTTGTGTTAATAGTACAATTGCAGGTAAAATAAACCTCTGTCTGTTGATTCTTCAAATTTCAGTGATATTAGTCAAGAAATAGGGTTTCTTATTTTGGATTGATAGGAGGGGAAATTTTGGATTGATAGGAGGGGAAATTCGAAGTTGCTCCATTTAACAGGTTTAATTGTTAGTTTTATTTAATGTGACTCCAGGCTAGAATTGTACGTGACTGCAGCAAAAACCATACCTTAAACAAGAGTAGGTATTTGAGCTGACTTAACGATGCTCATGCATCTGAATATCTTAACTAAAAAGCACTGTATAATTAGTATTTATAGAGTAATTTGAGAGGTTAGTATTTTATTTCCATCAGAAGTGTTCATAAAGTATACATACACATTATTCTAATTTCCATACTTTGCTGTGCAAGCACTTGAGAAAAATAGGAGTTGTATATGTACATATTTTCACACTGCAGCTACACCGAAATGTCAGCGTTACTATCTGAGCTGGGTGAATCTTAACTACATCTGTTCTGTAAGGAAGAAAGAATTGTAACTCACTTCACCTTCTCTGTACTTGGGCCCCAAGGCTGATCCTGTTGGCTGTAACTTGCATTTAATCCTACGATTGCAACCTGCCCACCATGCTTCAAAGCCTGCTATTCCTGTGACAGTAGATTTTCCACCCTGTGAGATCACAGCAGGTCTTTATGTTGTTTGGGAGAAGAGCTTTACTGCTGTTAACTAGTGCTGTCTTATGCCATTGGCAAGGGCTATGTTGATGCCGAGTTTAAACCTTGTGCTGAAGAAACCACTGAAAACATCTTAACTCTTATCTGATGTCAAAGTCACAGAGCTTCATGAAGGCAGCCGCCATAAACAGAACCAGTCAGATGTATTTAGCCAAATGTCCAAATTTTGGGAGAAAAGTTAATAACCCCTGTACAATAAGAAGTGTCTTTGAATATGGAAGCTCCTCCCTTAAGTGTTGGGACATGAAAGAACAGATTTTCCTTCCTTGCTTTTGTCTCATATTGTCAGAGACTTGCGAGAGTGTGCATTAGACTAAAATGCTTCAGTTTAGCATTTTTGTTTACTGTAAGTAAGGTGTAGTAATGGCTGTCATACAGAAATGAGTGATGAAATTATTCACAGGAAAAGTTGTCTTGAAGAAATCATTGCCTGGGCAAAAATGTGGAGTGAGATTGTTACTTTTTTGTCATTCATACTGTATACTCTCATGTGAACTCGTATATACACACATGGGAATGCTCACATGACCCAGTTTGAAAAACTGCAATAAAATAATGGACTTAAATGTAGTGTGGGTAGAAAGCAAACTAACGTCTACATTTTCCCCTTAGTTTTACTTAACTAAAATACATAGTAAAACAAACCATATTGAAATGACTGAAGTCTTACTCAATTACTTTCTCTGAGAGCATGCCAAAGACACTGGATGTGGTAGAGTCCAGAACAGTTTTTCATAATGAATTTCTTCATCCTAGGTAGTTTTCATTGCACTTCAATTTTTCTCCGTAAGAGACATGATTGGACATTAAAGAACTATTTGAAGAAAAAAAGATTAAAAGAACATAAACCCCCAGAAATTCATGAATGAACATGAGTGCTTTCATTTCCAGATTTTCTTGGAATGGGAAATTCTAGGAATAAAGAAGCATAAAGCAAGTGTTAAGAATTGAGAATTATGGTTTTTTATAACTATTGCATTGAGCACTAGAATTCCTATACTGCTTATTAGGGATCAGAGTGGAGTGGTAAAATTTTATGGTAGCTTTGCATTTAATAGAAAACGGAATGTATTGGAATTGGAAATAAAACAAGATTACACGTCTCCTGGCACTCAGAAATACGTGGTAAGGTCCATTTTCCATATTTTACCTGCATGTACAAGTATGATGTATACATTAATAAGCCTAAGTTTAATGTTAATAACAAAATCTTATGAACTTCAAGGGTCCTCTTAAAGTGACCGTGCAAGAACTTGATGGCTCATTCAACCATACGTTGCAGATTGAAGAAAACAGTCTTAAACATGATATTCCTTGCCATTCTAAAAGCAGAAGGTAAGAACTAAAATACTAACTGCAGGTATTTTTAGTATGGATGTATGAAAGCATACAGGACATTTGATGATAAATATATTCTTTTTCTTAATCTTACTAAATAAAACTTACTTGTGATGTAAGTGGAGAATTCCTTACTCTTTAGGGACAGCAAGAAACTTTACACAGTTCTTAATTATAAGTCGTTTTGTTAAAGTTTTATAAAGACCTAATTTATGTAGAATTAGTTGAATGAAGACTCTAATTAATCAAATTATTCAAAATGCCTTTGAATGGGAACCACAAATTAGAGGGAAGACAGATATAGGCCAAAGGAGTGCCTCAAGTGAAGAGGGTGCCGGGACTGTTTGGTAAACCAGGGGAACAAGAAAAGTTCCCGCACAGATTCTCTCCATTTTCTAATGCATTTTAATAATTACATTGAATTCTGCTTCTCAAACTTCTATGTTTATGTGTAATTGTAAAAATGGTGGGAGTAAAAATTGTAGAAATGGATGCATAGCTCAAATTTGTGAAGATTTTTTGCTGGAGAGAGCATTACATTTTTGGGTGGTGAAATACACAGAGTACTTTTGCAGTCCTTAACTCCATTTATAAACATATGTTTGCCAGTCTATTAAGTATACTTTTTTTCTTCCTTTCTATTTTCTCTTTATGAATAGAAATAAGAAGAAAAAGATTCCACTGATGAATGGCGAAGAGGTGGACATGGACCTTTCTGCTATGGAGTAAGTTGGCTTGTTGGAGTTTCTCAGTGTGAGTCTGAGCCATGTTCCCCTCGTCTAAAGCATGCTATTTTGAAGGATTGGATAATAATGTTGTACTTCATTATACGACTGACAACTTTCAAGATTATCCCACATTTCTTTGTCTTCTTTGAGACTTCTCTGCTGTAGCTGGGGAAATGCTGGTGAAGTGTAAAAAGTATGGGTTAACCAATATAATCAGATTTTATAGAAAACTTGGGCATGGTAAGGTGATGCAATAAATTACTTGACTCTAACACATTTCCAATGATACCTTTCAGCTGACTCTATAGGTAAAATGTAAACAAGAATTTGTTTGAAACAAACTGAGAGCAGTTTTTGTTGGATCTTGATGAAGACCATTTAACTGCCTCTAATACAAGTTCCTGAAATCTGTAATTACAAAAAAATTCTTCTAGATTAAAAATAATGGTGAAGTGCTTCACACTGAAATCTACACTGACCTTAGTTTCAGTTGGAACTGTTAAGCTCTTTGGAAGCAAATTGTTGCTCGGTGTAAATACCTGCATTACCGTCTTTGACTTGGAACCAGTAGTGCCCTCAGAAACAGTGAGGGTGTTGGTACCTTGTTTTGTGGATGAGCGATGTAAATAATCTGCTCTTGAAAGGCAGTGGTGTCTCTTTGAAGGAGGATAGATTGCTTGTCACCTTAAAAGTGTTGCAGATTCTCAAAATTTAACCTCATCTAATAGATGATGAGAAAAAATTTTATGACGTATTTACGTATTGAACAAGTTATTGCTGTCACTTTCATATGACAGTTGACATAGGAATCATTTTAATTGTATTGAAGGATAATTACCCTAAATATTTGTGAGTATTTTTGATCACTTATGCTCAGGTCCCTGCTGCGTTACCCTGAGCTGAGACTTCAGGGATCTTAGAATGACCTTTGAACTGGTATAGGATTTTATGCAAGACACTTGCACTTTATCTGATAACCTAATCTGTGGCGTGGTCATTCTGTTGTCCGGTTTGGACTCCTCTGCTCCAAGCATATATGATAATACACATTCTATCCTATTTTCTAAGTCTTGTGTATACACTCTTTCGCTGTCATTTTTCTCTAGCTACTATCTCGATGGTAATTCTAGATTTTCTACAAATGTATTCAGAAATACACATCATATTTATAATGATGCCCTTTTCATCATTCCAAACTCTCCTAATGCCATGTTGGTATTTTGGTGTTGTGATTTTTATGTGGAAAAATGAGTAAGAGAATGTATTGCATAATTCATGCTTCTTGCTCCCATAAATTATTTCTGCAGTCATGGTACTGTGTGAATACTAAAGTGTAAAATGTTTGTTTGGGTGGAATGCAACGGAGTCATTTTATCTTTAACTTTAATCCTGTCGGTTGATACTTTCACTTTTCTCATCATTTACATGGTTACCCTTGTCAGCTTTCAACATCATAGCATGAGTGGTTGTAAAGGAGTTTCACATCTGTTGATAAAAACGAAGTGTATTTACCAGCAGATTTTCTTTCTTGGATTTTTTTTGGTAGTCTTAACCTTTAGAAGGTGATAAAGTGCTTATCAGTTAGGAAAATTGTAGGCGAATTGTGAGGAAGTAGAATTAAATACACTGAGATTATACAGTAGTTTAGCATAAACAAAGATCTCTAGGTTAAAAATACTAAAACACTGTGTTCACTTTGATGTATTAGAGGTTTGGACAGATTGCCCTGGGAGGCTGTAGAATTGCCATCCTGGAAGCAGGAGATGGGACCAGAGACTTTCAGAAGTTCCTTCTAACCTATATTTTATTATGGTTCTTCGAATTTAGATACTTTACAAATAACTCATAACAAGTTAGAAGATCTTTAGAATTTCTATAGTCTTGAAATTTTATAAGCTATTAATGTTTTTCGTGTCTGTCTTAGTGCTGATTCCCCCTTGCTCTGGATAAGGATAGATCCTGATATGTCAGTACTGAGGAAGGTGGAATTTGAACAGTCTGATTTCATGTGGCAGTATCAGCTGCGATATGAGAGAGATGTGGTGGCACAAGAAGAAGCCATTCTGGCATTGGAAAAGTTCCCTACTCCAGCGTCACGGCTTGCACTGACTGATATCCTGGAGCAGGAGCAATGCTTCTACCGGGTGAGAATGCTGGCCTGCTTCTGCCTTGCAAAGGTGAGGTTGTGTGGATGGGAGCAAGGGAAGAAATCCACTAGACTTTGTAAATGGCTGAAAATGGGTCAAAACTCATCACGGTTCTTAAACTGCCTTGATATTTAGCTTCTTAAATGTATTTGCCAAGTATTTTTAACATGACTGATTTGAAAGGAAAGTTGTATTATTTTAGTCTGTAAATGGAGACTGCAGAAGGCTTTCATAATGGTCAAAATTGAGATGTCAGACATGAAAACCACAAGGGATTTTTCCAGATTTCATTAAGTGGCAGAAATAAAAGACTCGTTTAATTTTTTTTCAGAACCAAAATATATTTTTTATTATTTTACTGGGAAGTTCCTTGGCCAGTCTGTTGAGAACTCTGAAGTGCTGAAATTCATCTTTTTCTAATTGGAATTCAGATTGCTGCTGTATGTCGTTTCAGATTGAATAGGGTCACGGAATTAACATCAAGTTGGGCTACAATTAAATATTAAAAAGCCATATGATTGCCTTGAAAAGGGAAGATCCTTTTTTTCCTTAGACATAAAATTAACATTAAGAATGAAAATTAGTAAAACTCTAATTTTACAACAACTGAAGAACAAGACTTTCTAAAATGGCATGTTGGTGACATACTTTTATGGACATGAAGACATATTAATTGACCATTTTTCAGAGTTCAGATTATTGGCACATAGCTCGCTTTCTGTTGTGTACCTGTTGGGAATAATTTAGTTCCTGTACAGAAATAAAACCTTTGGCCATATTTTGGAAATCAAAATCCAAGTGTTTTTGACAAACTCTTTTAATATTGTGAAACACTGATGTCAAACTGCCAGTGTATGTGCTAGTATTGGTGCTGCCAGTATCTGACTTAACATATGTGCCTTTCATAGCAACTTCACTTGGAATATCTAACAGTGTGTATTCCACAGGTAAATGTTAAAAGAGCAGTTGTTGCAACATTTAAATGCCATAGTTTTCTCTGTCTTTACTTTTAACTTCTTAGGCAATTAGGCTGCAGATAATCATTGCCGGTTTTGTTCAGTTGTAATTGTATGGAAAATCTTGGGTCTATGGATAAGGTGGTTGACTTACAGAAAAGAAGATAATGAGGCAAGCAAAAAGTATGGCTGTGACATTAAATCAATGTGAAGGAGCATGGCAAAACAGAGCTGTAGATATGTTTATGTAAGTTACCTGGGAGGCAAGTGTAATACATTCGATTACCGATTCCAACATCAGGACATTAATAAGAATAACTTCCTGTTGTCATTGAGTTTAATTTTTTCAGCTTGTAAATATTCAGGATTTGTATTCTTTACTGAAAAAAGTCAAGTCCCTCGTGGTTATTCAGGAGGAGGGTTCTTTTTTGTTGGTTTGCAGTTTCTAGCTGGGTTGCAGTTACTGTTGTCGAAAGTTCTTGGTGTACTCACGTTGATACAGAGAAATGATAGTGACAATGCAATTATCAAACTGAATTTACTACACTTTCTTGGTATACTTCGTTGTAAAAAAGGACTTCAGTCTCTGAGCCGTGAAGTATCCAGGTGACATTAAATCCTCATTGATAAATTAAGAGATATGTGTGAACATATATGCATACACCCTGTGCTGAGTCCTTCAGGACGAATAACAAATACAGAGAAAGCAGCAAATAACGTCACAATCTTAATTCCTGAGAGTACGCAGGCTGATTTCCCAGGTCAGATCCCTTGCAGTGTAGGTGATGTGCTGTAAACTCTACAGTAGGAGCACTACCACCACAAACTTCTCCCTCCCAAACGCTGAGGAGTTTCATAGATGTGCATGAGAGTTACGCCTTAGTCTACTTTTTTGTGCTGTACTGAATTGAATGATGCAGAAATGGAGTGTGCCTCCTGCCTTTTTAAGTACAAATAATACAAAAAAACGCCACTTGTGTTACTGTGTGGGGAATGCACAGATACATTTAGTTCAGACTCTGTAATGTCTCAATAGAATAAGTAGAAAAATCAGATTCTGTCAGTAAAGAGAAATTCAAATGAGTCAGAACACATGATAAGACCAAAAAAATACTGAAAAGATGATGATTTAACTACTGTTGATTTTACTTGAAAATAGTTGTTCATTTACAGAGTTTGTGAAATGAAATGCTTCAAATAAGAAATTAATATTTAGAAATTTACACCCTGATATTAATGGAATAGTGAATCTCTTGTAAATATAGTAAACTTTGATATTTTGGGGATTGAGTTTTATTGGACACTGCTACATAAATTTCATATTTGCAGTTTTAAGTTCTTTATCATGGTTTCTAAGCAGTCTTTGAGATTAATCTTCCTCTGTGGGAAGAGTTATTGTAGCTTTCAGAAAAAGCTGTACCTGCATCTTTAGTTCAAACACTTCAGTTATTGCTCGATCTTCAGGGAAGATCGACCCTGACTGCAGTATTTTCCTCTCTGACTTTCCTTTGAAGCCTGGATTAGTGGGAAAATGGTTTTTAGTAATAAAGCACCAATCTTCCACAAAAGAAATGGATTACTGTGCATGTTCAGACAGCCTCTTGCTTTTCCTTCACTTAGTGCATATGTATTAGCCTTTGAAACAAGCAAAATCATTTAGAAGGAAATAATCAAATTCAGTTTTTTCTTTGTGAAAACAGATTTTTCCTTAGTTTATGGTGGGTCTGTAAGGATGGACATTCCTGCTGCACTGTAGGGTGCATTGGTCCCATTTGTTTGTGTGCACACACGTCAGGCAGATTAACCATCAGCAGGCACAGGTGTTCTTGTCTGCAGGCTCTCAGTGCTCCATACAGCAAATGTATGAGACCCAGGATGCTGAAAAGGCACAAAAAGCAGTTTTGTCTTTGTGGAACCTTAACTGCCTTACACCAAAGCAGACTAAAACAGTAAATTGCTCTCAGTGCACAGTCTTTTAGTAAATTACAATTAAAGTTAGAGGGAGCTGCCTTGCCTTAACTTTAGAGGTGATCTTTTAATTCTTAGGGTGGCTGAGGCCTATTTTAAAGTCTAGGCTGAGGTTACTGTCAGGGTAAATTTGGGAAGTTGGTGTTGCAAAATCCCCTTCCATCACTGGCTTCTGTAGAGTCAGAGAACTTGGCTTAGTAAACACAGAATTTTCATCTAAAATATATAAAAGAGAAAATAATTAAGAACAGAAGTTTGTCATGGAAGGATAGTTAGTTGCAGATGTCTTCCAAATGTCAACCATTTTCATAAAACTTACCTTTAAAGTACAGAAGATATATTGGGAATAACAGTGAAAATTTAGCTAATAGAAGATAATACACTCATGAAAGTAAGTATCTATTTAAAGGAGAGAATGTTCTTGGCAATTATCCTTTTTGATTATGGGAAATGTGTATTTTTCTACAGCCAAACTAAACTTGCAGCAGTCATGTTAATACGATTTCCCTTCCCCCCCTACTTATTCAGATTGCAAATTCCATGGTGAGTACGTGGACAGGACCACCAGCCATGAAGTCACTCTTTACCCGAATGTTTTGTTGTAAAACTTGTCCAAACATTGTGAAGACCAACAACTTCATGAACTTTCAAAGCTACTTTCTTCAAAAGGTAAAATTTATTTTTCTCAATGAATGTTTTAAAAGAATTGTTGAAAGACAAAAATGTTCCTACAGTTGACAATTACAGGAACATGGATAGCCCAAACCTGAATTACTCTGTAATAAAAATCAAAGTAACTAATTCTTTCTCGTATGGCTTCAGTTGTTCCATCTCAGTAAAAAAATCAATTAACAAATATTTAACGATTTTTTCTGAGTAGCTGAAGTTAAATTAGCAGTTTCTTCAGGAGAGTGGAGAATTTTATCTTATTATATAATAAGTATTTGTAATTATTTGTGAGCTCATTCCTAAATAGCACTGTAAGGAAGATACTAATTTTATCTTTTAGGTGAATTCAGCAACTTCCTTTATTCTTTAATAGCAATTATACCATGCTGCAAGTAAAATCTTAAAACTCTTAAAATGGTGGGCTTTTTAGTTCAAGACGTTGCATAATCCTTCTTGCCATCTTCTTTCTGTTGTCGAATCACATATTGATGCTGCTTATTTTGGTGTCAGCATGCATTTTTTTACTGTAATCTGTAGGTTTTGGTTGTTCATTGGACAACAAAACTAATTACAATGTTTTTCTCTCAAGATTCACTTTACTAGGTGATTGAGTTCTTATTTCATAGATTTCATATTACTGATTTTATAGAAGACTCAAATTTTGGTTTTTTACTCTGTCCAAAATTGTTTCATCCTTCATGTCATTCTTGGACCTTCTTTTTGGTTTTTTCTGCTTTTTTTGTCACTGTTCATTCTTTACCGCTAAATCTTACATTTTTCTCCCTTTTTAATCCTGTGTGCCAAGTTTGTAGATCTAGAGTAAGATTCCTAAATCTATGTTAAGTGGAGCCTAGACATCTGCTTAGCTCATTCTAAAATAAGTACCTAGTCAGAGTAGCACCTGTCTGGCAAGTAATTCTTCAGGCTTCATTGACTCTTTTGGGTGTGTATGTCTCAGTGAAAGTGGAAGCTTAGACATTGTGTTCACATGAAACACTCAAATTCAGTGTCTATCTCAAAATAAATTCCGTCATCATTTTCTGTGTTTCACCGGTTTTCATTTGATACCTTTTTAATAGTGTCTTGACTTGAGAGTCCATTTTTGGATATACTTCTTTTTTTTCCGAGTATCTGTACTGTGACTAATTCCTGAACAATAACGATGTAGTTTATTTGATCTGAAAATTACATAGTTTATGGTCTGATTTTCAAAAAGTATGTAAATACAACTTTTCAGACACTTGCTGTTGTAAATTTGTTAATTGCTGATGTTCAGGATGTACCTCTTTCCAGGGTGTAACTATCGTTTCCCTAATGTACAGAGTGATGTTAGTATTAATTTTATTACACAGACTATGCCTGTTGCCATGGCCCTTCTGAGAGATGTTCACAACCTTTGTCCTAAGGAGGTTTTAATGTTTATTTTGGATTTGATCAAGTACAACGATAACAGGAAGAATAAGGTAAAGACTGTGTTTATTTTAATCTCTTTCTTCTTTTTTTGTTGAAAAAAGTTTTACTTAATACCTGCATGGCGTTCGATGCCACTTCTGTAAATACCTGGCTCAGAGTTGATGAAAAGGTGATGCGCTAAACTAAACGGTAAATGTTAGAGCATGTTCTGGAACTGGCATTCTGTGGTGGCACTTCTTGGATGTTTCAAAGCTCTGTGTGCTTGTTGACTTACTAAGGACCTGCATGTCTTCATTTGCACACATACTTTTCTTTCTTTACTCTTTTTCGTTCAAAACACCCAAGCGTTTGGAGAGAATGTAGCAGGCAAAGTTAAGCACTGGTTTTTTGATGGTTTTTTGACCTTGAAAAGAGTATTTGAAAGAGCAAGGAAAGGAAATAATCTTTTTTTAACAATGTACAAGACTCTGGGATTCTGTGTTCTGAATACCAGTTCTGGCTCACAGAACTGGATTGTCTTCATTTAGTTAAATAACAGCTGAACCACAGGTTAATGTTGTTCCATCACTAAACTGAAACATCTGAGTTGAAAATGTTGTCACCTCAAATTCCTTCCCACACAGACGACTTCTGAAGGATGATTAGATGACCTTTAAGATCCTGAGTTGATACAGAATTCTAGCTAGGAGCCTATCATAATCTTCCCAATTAAGTATCCAGAGTTAAGTGGAACCAGTCTGATATGTCTCAAGCCTCATTTTTTCTTGTGTGTAGAACACATACTGTAACCAGACACTCGCTGCTTATTACTGAAATAAGGATGATGGAGGGTGAAGAGGTGGAGAGTTGGACACATGAATGCAAGTATCAGTAGTCACAAAAAAGGATGAGGTGTGCTGACATCTTCCTACCACTGAGGGAGAGATCTAGCCTCCCTTTTCCACATGTCACTTCTGCACATGTTTGACATCTTCTGCTGGATCTGACAGATGTGGGGTTTGTTTAGACTACAGTAACGAATATTCAAATCCAGTACTTCTTTCTGCTTTTGTAAATTTTATTTTTATACATTTTGCCGCTTACTAACACAACCAACAGATGGAAAAGCCAGCATAATGGAAGGGGTGAAACTATGAGCCCAGGTAAGAGGGGTGGATGAAGGAGGAAGAGTTTCTTCACTGAGCAGCAGTGAGCTCATTAGTTCACTTCAGCAGCTCATGAAGTTTCTGGCTGGATTAATGGTATGATTTTCAGAACCAATTTTTTCTCCCATGCAGTTTCTCCCATGGTCTTGGCTCTAAGATCTGTTCTGTAACAGGGCTTAGGCATTTCTTAGCTTTGGAAGAATATCTCTTGTTATGTTTTCTTGTGTTAAATGTTGGTTTTATTTAGTTTTCAGACAACTACTATCGTGCTGAGCTGATTGATGCCCTAGCCAACTCTGTAACTCCCGCAGTCAGTGTGAACAACGAAGTTCGAACGTTGGATAACTTAAATCCTGATGTACGACTTATTCTTGAGGAAATCACCCGTTTTCTGAATATGGAGAAGCTTCTTCCCAGTTACAGACATACTATTACAGTCAGGTATGGTTTGATGACACTACTTTTCTTGGGTTTTATGTACCTTTCTGTAGGTAGCTTTTGAGATTATAGCTTGTATGTCTTAATTTTAAATGTCAAATTCCTTGCAAGTTTCAAAAGCTGATAAATGCAAGTTTGTCTTGATTGCTTTAATTTCCAGCATTAATTTCTGTCAATGTAGACTTTCGGTAACAGACACAAGTTGATTGTGCCATGCCTCTTTAAGAAGAGCATTTACGAAAATTTTGCCTTGTAACAATAACTGTAGAGTACCCACATCATCTGAGCTGTGTTTTCTCTAAATTTTTATGGCTTTACTGAAACCAAGCAATGGATTTGACAGGGCGGAGAATTTCATTTGTGTTTCTGCCTGATTCAGAGGTAATAAGAACTGTATGTTAATGCTGTGAAAGTAATTGTAACATGTTAATCATGTTAATGTGGATAACATAATTCAGAAAATCTTCAGTACTCGATTTGAAAAAAAGTAATTTTATTTTTCTTGGCTGGTATTCCATAAACTTGATGTAAATTTTCTTTCTACCATGTCTAGCTGTTTAAAAGCTATTCGAGTGCTTCAGAAGAATGGTCATGTCCCAAGTGATCCTTCCCTCTTCAAGTCCTATGCAGAATACGGGCACTTTGTAGATGTCCGAATAGCAGCATTGGAGGCCGTTGTTGATTACACAAAAGGTACTTTTTCCCAAGTATTTTGACATTTTGTAACAATTCTCGTACAAATACAATGCTTGCCTCATTAATAGTAGGTTGAAGTAGTGTCCCCCAGAAGAGCTTGTGTGATGACAGGTGTTTTACATAAGAAACTGAGATTTCTATTACTGCTTTGTCCCAGGAAGTACAAGTGTTATGAAGATGTGCTGAGCATTGTTTCTCAGTGCTTTGCAAATTGAATCAGATACCAAAGTTTTGAAATAATACGCGGCAGTAAGGGGATTTGGTAATTTCTCTTGAACGCTTCAGTGACTTTGATTTAGTTGATTTTAGCCATAATTGCTAGTCAAAGTCCTGGATTTTGCTTGACCTTCTTCCTCCATCCTTATTGTGCTTTTTGCATGCATCTTATGGTTATAAATTTTGGAAACTTAGATTATTGTAAAGGTATTTTGACTGATTATGTTTTGCCATTCCTTACACATAGCTTATGTTTGTTGTGAGGTGTTTACATTCTTTTAATATTGCCTTTATCCAAGTTGACTATTGCAGGTCCCTGAAAAAAAAAAACCAAAACTGGGCAGTTCCTTCAATGCTCTGTAGTTGAAGCTCAATCCTGACAGATTTCTAATGCAGTTAGAAATTACGACTTCAGTGATTTGCATTCCATAAAGTTAATTTAGTATTATATTGTCCTGTTCGTTTATTTGGGTTAGTCTTTCTTTGTTCAGCAGTTTTGTAATACTTTTGCGTTTGAAGGTTTATACCTTTCAAAGTGGCCAAATCCTTCAGTTCTTCCTCTGTAGCAGGCTGGTGGATCTAGATTTCTAATTATTCTGTCTCAGATTTCATGGGTGTGTTTTGTTTCCAGGGTAAAGGAGCGTTTCCTTTGCTTGTTACATGAATAATTGTTTTCTCCTTTTTTTTAAGGGCTGTATTACTTTGACATTACTCCTGTTATTCTATCCAAAGACTTCTCAGACTAGATGAGCAGTGGGAGGTTTTAAGGTAGTTGGAATCTTTGAGTGAATGCATTCGATGGAACTCAGGCATCCACTCACAGACTGGAACCAGGCTGTCATTCCGATCAGCTGATAACTGCGAGGGAGGCTGTGCACTGAGCAGCACTCAGGCTCCCTCCTGTAATCCACCAGACACTCTGTGTCCATAACCCACTGCACATAGACCATTTGGTGATCCTGTGAGTGATACGCAGCTAGAATTCACAACTGTGCTAGTGCTGTGCATATCTCTCTCTGGTGGGCTAATTGCTTTACTCCACCCTTCGTAGAAAGCTAGTGGAAAGATTTGCTGGAGAATAGAAAGCTTACTCATCAGCTCTTTTCCTTTAGAATGATCTCCTCACTAATTCATCCTACCCTTTGGAAAGACAAACTGATGGAAATAATGTTTTCTCATGAAATCTTTGACCTTTTATGGATGGTATTTTTAGTTAATAACTGGCTTGGATAAGAAAGCGTACTACAAAGTAATGAAGTACATCTTTAAAACAGCTGATCAAATGGGGTCCTGTATAAGCAAGATAATAGGGTAAGTTGTACAGGAAGCTAAAACTTGAGTGGTAAAAAGTAGTAGATTACTTGAAATCAGTGGTTGAGATGAACAGAGTTGTTGACAGAGCTCACTGTGAGATCTGAAAATGACAGACTAGAATACTACTGTACCTAACTGCCTCGCCCCTTGCCAGCAGCTCTTTCTCGGATGCAGAGGTAGCAGATGCAAATATCTATCTGCTATAGAGTCACTACAGTTCACCACCCAGCCTAGTATCTAGCTGGTCATCACTGTCATTTCTCAAATACTGTGAACACAGGAGCTTCTGCTCCTGCTGTAAGACTGGTGAGTTTTTGGTGGAGGCGTGACTCAGAAACTCAGTGCGTAACTGACTTCTTCCTCTACCCATAGAGAAGTTAGCAGCGCTTGTCTTGCAGAGCCCTAAACCTGGCTTTAGAAGGAGAAATGATTGGCCATCTGTTGCCAAGAGATCTGATTCTCATTCCCAGTTACCTGGTTTCCAGTTCACACTGGATGCAAACCAGCAGCTATCAAATGCCCGTTGCTTGTGCCAAAGCTGGCTTTTAACAGTTCTTGTAAAGGAAACTGACAGATTTTGTAATTTCCATAAAAAGGAAAGTCTGTGTTTTCTGGGTGGAACTTTCAGAGTAGGAATAACACTACCTTTTTTTAAGTTACTTGAAAAGAAATCATTTCTCCATGGAACTGAATAAGTTATTTTCTTTGCCATTAATAGCAAGGGTTTTTTTGAGACATGGTAGCTTTTTAAAATGCTTGAGGCAGCATACAAGGGCTTGGACAGTTTATCTCAAGTGGCTTGAAGTGAACAGGGTTTATTAACTTTTAAAAGTTAACTTGTGAGAGCTATATGACTGTTAATAGTTATTTGTAGAGAACAAGGCAATTGCATACTTAAAACAGATAACAAACTATTCTAAATAAATAACCATTTTCAAATTTGATGAATGTTAAAGTTTAGTGTCAGAGATGCTCTGCTGCAATTGAGAACTGGGACAACACTGCTTGTAATTTGAAAAAAAAATCACAAGGGGATTTCTGTTTCAGAAAGCAATCACATGTGTTTATATCTACCAGAAGTATGAAAATCTACACATGTTGCTTTTCCCACAGCCTTCTCCTAGGCTGTGGCAAGCTACAGACAGGATGGGTGGTCAGTGCAGTGTGTAAGAATTCAGGTCATGGGCCACACTCAGAGCGTGGTGATCGGTGGTTTTTACTCAGGCTAGCGGTCTGTCACAAAGGGGTCCCTCAGGGAACATCTTCAGAAATTATGTGGAGAACAGCACTGAAAGCAGCCTCACCAAGTTTGTCGATGACAAAGCTGGTTGCGAGGTGGACGTGTCGGAAGGGAGAGACATCTCACAGAGACCTGGACAGGCTGGGAGGAGAGCGGGTGAGCGAGTACTGGATGAAGTTTAACAAGTGCAAGTGCAAGGTCCTGCACCTGGGACAGCATAACCAAAGAGCCCAGAACAGGCCAGGATCTGTGCTTGGGAGCAGCATCACTGAGAGGGCAGACCACGAGTCAGCAGTGTGTGGCTGCAGCAAATCAGATCCTGGGCTGCATCTGCAGGGGCACTACTAAGAGAGACAGAGGTGTGATCATCCCACTCTACTTTGTACTCACTCTGTACTTCCAGCAGTGTGTATAGTTGCAGCCCTCATAGCTCAAGAAAGTTGTGGGCAGAGTGGGGAGGGTCCAAAGAGGGGCCATGAAGATTATCAGGGGTCTGCAGAACCTCTCTGTGAGGGAAGCCTTGACAGTGTTAGGTCTTTTCTCGCTGGAGAAGAGAAGGCTCAGGGGAGACTTCATCACAATATTCCAGTACTTAGAGAGCAGCTGCAAAGTGGATGGAGTGTCTCTCTCCTCCGCATGGAAAGGAGAAGAATTAACGAGTACAAGTTGCACCAAGAGAGGTTTCATGTTGATACAAGAAAAAAATTTTTTACAGTAAGAACAATAAATCAGTGGCACAGCCTCCCCAGGGATGTGGTGGAGTCCCCATCTCTGGAGGTTTTCAAGATGAAGTGGGACAGAGTGCTAGATAATCTCATCTAGGCTCCCTTTCCCATGGAAGGTTGGAGCAGATGATCATGTGAGGTCTCCAAACCAGGCTGTGGTGTATGGTTTTTCTGGCTAATAAGATTTATTCTGCCTGAGGTCAGGTTTAATTTGTCATTGCTGTCCAAACTGTTTCATAGTTCCTGTGTAAATTTGAAGAGCAGGTTAAATGCATTAGTAGCAAAGCTTTGGAAGCCTAGAAGGCTTGGTTTACGCTATAAGGCAAATAGCAGGGAAGACTTACTTCATCTCTAGCAAAAGTAAGTTTAAAATACAAAAAAAAAATTTTTAATCACAAAAGGATGGTGTTACCTGCTTTTGTTATCCAGTACAGTCAGCCTAAAGGATTCGTCTCCCAGACTTTCCATTTTCTTACTAAAAAGCATTTTAAAATCCCTTTTGTTAGTCAAAATAACTACGATTTGCTAATGATTGTGACTTCATGTTTGCAGTGTTGCAGTTCTTTGCTGTGTGGTAATACAATATTATTTTTGTTACATGCAAAACAACTTTTGTTTGCAGTGTTCTAGCTGCCTTCTGTTCCAAGCCAGGAAAAGCAGCTGTGCATTGAGCTGAGCACAGGCAGTCACTAATCCCTTAAAAGTATGTTCTAGGCCTAGTTTTTCAAAGATTTCTCTGGTTTTTAAGGCAAATCTGGGATTGTAGTTCTGATCTGTATGGATACAAATTTCCTCTGGCATCACGCAGAACTGTGTAGCTATGCTCTGAACAGTGCACTGTGTGAGCTAATACGTTCTGCCTCCAAAGTGAGGGTTTGCTGGAGCCTCACAGTAACCGGTTTTGTTTTGGTTGGACTGTAGGAAGAGCAGTGCTGATTTGCAAGTGGCTTGCAAAAGGCTCTTCAGCCATCTTCTAAGCAATATTTTAATGTAGTTGCCTTCTCCTAGCCCAGAAAGGGGTCTTATGTTCTAGCTCTCCAAAGTACTTTTAAAACTTGTAATAGAACTAAAGTTCTGGTTCTTATAGTATAAATAAATGCCTCTTCTGTTAAAAGCAACTTACCCTACTGAAATAACAAGAGAATAATAGGTATTAGAATTGGTTGGACTAAAGAAGTTATATTTAAAAAATGTTGACTGAAAACTAACCAAAATAAGGAAGAAAAGTTGAACTGAGGTATTTAAAACTAAAAATACAATTGGCATGGGGAAGAAAGAAATACATTGCTAGGACCACAAAATGGGAAACAACAGAAATGGTTTTTGACCTGTCTAGCCAGTAACGATTAATACACCCTCTTCATTGTTTTAAAGAAAGGAGAAGAGAATGCTGCTGTAAAAAAATCTTAGTTATGCATCTGACAAAAAGATCACATAAAAATTCTTTCATATTTTGTGTAATGAGTGATGATGATATCCCCTATTTTGCAATATTACTCTGATAATCAAAGGAATTTTGTAATGTAAGTTTCAATCTAACAAGCTGACTTCGTTTCCAACCGTGTCAAACAGCAATTTTCTAGAAGCATGTGCTGATAGGTTTCCATTTTAGTTGCAAAGTATAATGCTCTAAAAAGCTAATGAAGGCTACTGAGAGGAGGAGCATGGCTGCAGTTTTATATAAGCCCTGTAGTATTCCTCTTTCTGTCCTATTTAAAGATAATAATCCTTCACAGATTCCTGTGTATGAGAGTTACATATTCTCTACAGAAAATGTTAGGCTTATGATTCTTGAAAGGATATTTGAATGTGCTCAGTTCAGGAAGCACACAATATCAAGATGAGCCTTTACTCTGATTTTCCCAATCATTGCTCATGCAGATAGTCAAATTGGTTGTTATTGAACAAGTGAGGCATGTAAGGGTTTTGTAAATGTTTCTATTTCAATGTAAAGTAAAACAATTTTTACTTTGAATTTGATCTATAATTAGTGGAATTCCTCTTTAGTGGCAATCATTCAAGCTCTTCATGGGCTAATTCAGGAACTCACGATTGTCTTCATCAAAATCCTTCCAGTTTATATATATTAATAGGCATTTTGTTTTATTTTGCTTTGCAGTTGATAGGAGCTATGAAGAATTACAGTGGCTACTTAATATGGTTCAGACTGATCCTGTACCCTACATTAGGTAAGTGAGTTAGTAAAGAGCCAGGTTTTTACCAGTGCTGAAGCTACTAAGTAAATTCTTCACCTGGAATCACTAGAATACATCAGATCCTTAACTGCTTCTTCACAAAACTGTTTTTTCTTGTTGTTGTTTTACATTAATTGAAATATGTTTTGATGTTTCAACAGTTCACATCTCAAAAATTAGTATATTCTGTTCTAATTCTGCATTATGTTATTTTTGTCTTTTATGGTCTACCTTGTGGCAGAAGTCTGAAGTTAGATATTATTTCTTGGTCATAAATAAAGCGTATAAATATGATGTTGCATACGGCAAAAAAGACCTTGTAATGCTTAGAAAAGACAGAGGCTGAGACATAGTGCACACAACATTTGGACAGCAAGGGGTGTAAAGCAATTGTTAGACTGTAGATGGGGTGAAAGGATCATGTGAAAAGATGGTGAGATTTCTAGTATTGCTTGTTTCAACTTTGTTTTCACACGAGTGGTTGGGTATTTTGGCACATTCGTTACAAACCTGTGAACGCCGAGGTTCATAATAATTGGTTTTTCCCAACGTTTTATTCTTATGACCACTATTAAAATACTGAGTTTCAAAGTTAAATAATACTACTTTTGCTCTCTCTCTGTAGGTGATTTCTTAAAAATATCATAGCTGCAAGATTTTTCTGTTTCATTTCTGTCATTCTTGTTAATGAAAATAAATACAGGTTTAGCTTCAGTTTAAGAAGGAGATTTAATTTGAATGGAGTGCTGTGTGTTAGCCTCTTCCAAAAGAAAATGCAAAAAAAAAAATATCTGCAAGAGTCTTCTTGTTCCAAATGTGTAAGACAGCAAGGTGAAAGCTGGCTATACAGAGAAAAATTGTTAAAATAACAAGTAATGGAACAAAGAATTATTCATGAAATGTTTTCAAGGCCAAGTTTGAAGAAACAAAAATGTATCTTCTTTCAGCTCAGTGTGTAAATATTGTAAGCAATATGGTAAGTGCAAGATCTTCAGACACCAATGTAACTTAAGAAGTGGCAGTGTTTGTTTCCAGGAAAATGTGCAAGTCACTGGTTTTGGGCCTGCCATTTTGTATCAGTCATAAACATTTACAGTTGTTTAGAAACTCCTTGGTATCAGTATGTAAAGAGTTTATTTGCCAGTGTTGCTTCTTCTTGGTAAATTTCCATGTCAGTGTGCAAAAAAGATCATTACTAAACAGAAGAGCATAGTGTAGCCCATAACTGCTAACAGTTATGTCCAAAAACATCCTACTGCTTTGCACCTCACTTTTTACCTCTAAGTTATGTTGCTGATGGTAAATCTGTGTCTATGCATATTGTGGACAGAAGAAAGAACTAAAGGCATAAAACATTGGTTAAAAATTTGGATTAAATCCTGTATTTTAAGAAGTTTGTAGGAATATTGCAAACTGAACAGACTTTGTATCCTTAGGGTCTTTCTTTTGGATTAAATAAAGATTATTGTTCTGCTTCTTTCAGGCATAAGATTTTGGATATGCTGACTAAGAATCCACCTTTCACCAAGAATATGGAGTCCCCTTTATGTAATGAAGCTTTGGTAGATCAGCTTTGGAAACTGATGAATTCAGGTTAGGATTTTTTGATTTGTTTGTTGTTTTGTTGTGTTGGAGTTTTATTGTGAGTTTTTTTGAAATAAGCGTTAAAGACTTGCTTCAGAATATGCCAAGAGCTGTCTTTAGTTTCGGTAATTGGAAATTGAAAATCCCGTCTCAGAAGCTGAATATCATCTATGTACTTCCAGAACATTCTTAGTGACATGGGCTACCAAACCTTGTTTTTAATTCTTTTGTCTACTGATGTAGTGTGCTTTGATGTCCTTTTGCACAGAATGATACTTTTAGTGTTCAAAAACATTCAAAGCAAGTGTTTCTTCAAGTAATGGTGTCTGTGCCACACTTAAGAGTTTGCTTTACATCTCTTTTTGTCCTCTTTTGCTAAACTCTCAGAGAATATGAGAGGACAGCATTGATATAGATAGTTTAAATGAGATTTTTAGAAGTGTACTATGGACCTAAAACTCAATTTGCCTTGTGAGATTAGGAAAGATCCTAGTGAGAGAAGGGCTTGCATCTTTACCATTGACCTGCTTTTCATTACTGAAGCAGTTTTATCCAGTCCTGACAAACTGCCCTTTAACATCTGGCACATTACTACATAGATTACATATAAACATTTATGTAGCTTTTTTAGGTCATTGCAGTCTTTCTGTTCTCTGTGTGTCATTATATTTAGTGTTTAAAAGTTTACGGCTACACTCCAGGAGTTGAAGTGGGGAGACTACTAGTAGTTCAGTTTCATAAGATTTGCCAAGTGTCAGACTCAGAAAATAAACAATTTTGATGTTCCCATCAGAGAATTTGTTTTTGCTTTTTCGTGAGAGAAGAGAGTGTGCAGTGTTACAGGCATTACCTCTTTTTGCAAGTAACAAATAGGGTATACATTCTTTTTAAGGTTCATGGGGCTTTAAGCACTTAAATTTCTATGCCTCGAGATGACATAATGTTTCAATTAATTTTCTGTAAGGGATAACTGTAGCCTTCCAGGGTGCCTTGAAAAAAATTGTTGATGTGTGACAAGCTAATAGCCAGGTTTAAAGGTGCCTGGTTCTAGAATCATGAGTTGCTTTCGTTTAACATAAGCGCCTGTAATAGAGAACAGACTCTGATTGATGTACGTCATCTTTTTTTTTTCTCCGTGTTAATCTGAATTAAATTGATAATATTACAGTAGTTCTAAAATTGATATTTTTGAATGTGTCATTCTCTGGAGAGTATTTTAATGTTAGAAATGTCCAGATGAATATTCATATTGCTTTCATTTGTAACTGGGTAAGTGTAACTGGTAATTTGTAACTGGTAAGGGTAAGCTAGGCTTACTCAAAACACTGTTTTGGCCCCGTAAAACTACTATTTACAGGGATAGATCTTGTAATTTTATTTTGTGCTAAGTCTTGCACAGCCACATTAACATGGCAGTTGGCACATCTGTGTCCTGTTTACCAGATACAGTTCAATTCCTGCTGGGGAACAATATGTTCAATAAACTTGCAATCAGTCAAGAGCTGGGCTGAGTTAACACCAGAATCACTGTATTTGCAGATTGCACCAGATGTTAAGTGTCTTTCTGTTGTGACTGGTGCCAAACGTGCTTAGACCATTTGTGTATGAAGATATGAAAGCAGTACACAGTTTGCAGTGAAAAATAATAAAAAAATAAAGCATTGCTTTGTGCAGTAAGAATACATATTTTGAGTAGGAATACAAATTAAAGTATTGTGGATTCAGTGAAATACAGGACATAGCAATGATGTTAAAAAGCATGCCTGTGCATTTCTCTATCAATGCAGTTTCCAGGCAGTAAAGATCTTAGTCGTGCTGCTTAAAGCTCTTACTACATTTTGTGGAATACATAGGCAAATGCAATCAAATCCATGGATATAGGAAGCCAATTTGGTAACAAAATGTTCCATTTACTTGCCCAGTAGAAAAACTTAAGAGTGCAACTTGAGAAATAAAGGCATATGGGTGTGGTTATTTTTCTTTTATTTTTCATGATGTTATTATAGCTCTTACTTTTCCAGTCTTGTTCGACTAAACCTGTCTAACTTGCAACCCAGGAAACTTAAAGCCTTCCTTTTAAACAGGAAAGTTTAAAAAGAAAAGAAGTTTGAAAAGAAAGCAAGTGACTTAGAGTTAATAAGAGCCAGGAATAATGAAGGAAGTGTATCTTAAGCACAGGAAATGTCATACTCTGGTGGGCCTAGATCACTTAAGCTGTTTTATTTGTGGGAGAGGAGGAGATTTTATTTCTGTATTAACAATCTCTTTTGGATTTTAGGAACTTCACATGACTGGAGATTACGATGTGGTGCTGTGGACCTCTATTTCACACTCTTTGGCCTCAGCAGACCTTCCTGTTTACCATTACCAGAGCTTGGACTTGTTCTTAACCTCAAAGAAAAGAAGGCTGTACTCAATCCAACGATTATCCCTGAATCAGTTGCAAATAATCAGGAACCTGTGAATAGTACTAACAACCATGGACAGTCGGTGGGATTTCAGAACACCGTAAGCACAAACCGTCTGCACCCATCCTATTCAGCCGGCTCCGAGTTCTTGCATGGGTTGCTGATATAATTTTGCATTGTGTTCAAGCCTCTCATGCTTTACCTAAGCTACCTTCTTACCTCGTTGCTCTTTATTCTGTCCACTTGAAAAGCTGGCATATACCATGGCTTTTGGACATTTTTTAACTATTTTGCATCGCATATGCAAGCTTTTTACTTGTTTTTTTTCTAGTCTCATCATTTCTGTTCTTTACGAAACTTTATATATTGCTTATGAGATATGAAGTGATTCACAGAAATGTTTGATGCTGTGATGAGTACTTTTTTCATGAGACTATTTCTGATAGGCAAGTTATCCAATTTTCCAAAACAAAACCTTTTATCAGTAAACTTATTACATCTTAAAATACATAGATACACCTCATTTTAAATAACTTTAAGAGATGTGAAAGTTGGAATTTTAACACATCTGCATTGAACATTTGAATCTGACTTTTTAGTACTGTGCTCTGAAGGATTTGTAACAACTTCTGAAGAATGGCATACATTCAGTTTGGTATCTTTCTGGATTCGGGGACTTCAGTCCTAACACATATTCCACTGTGTAGTTAGAAAATAAATTTTTATAAACTATTAAGGTCATACTTTCCTCAAGAATAACTGCCACTGCTGCAAGACTAAGTATTTTTGTTGGACGAATTTAATTGTGAGGGGGAAAAAAACCCAACAGACATGGAAATAATGAGTGGTTTTTCTTAACAGTTTCAAATACTGCATTTGATTGAAACTGTTCAGGAGTAAATCCTGAAGGAGAATGGGAACATGTGATTAGCACGTTTGAAACTCTTTCCACTCTTTTGAATGGGATGTTTTACTGTTACTTTATCAGTCCTATAGTTAATGTCTAAATAGTTTTTATTGAAAAGTATACTGAGTACTAATTAACAGTACCCTGCAGGCCCTTTCCAGCAGGGGGAGAAAATGCTGGTAGAGTCAGATATTGTTAGACCTGTCCTGCATATTTACAGAGCATGTAGTAAGTCCTAATGTGCTGCATCTAATCATTAGAATGAAATAGCAGGAGGCATTTTGTTGGCAGGGTTTTAGGCTGCAGTTCAGTGAACACCCAAACTTTTTTTGGAGCCAGACTATCAAAAGATTTCCTCTTAACTCTTCTTTTCCTAAACTTTGCTCTTCCTTGTGCTAGCAGCATAGTAGTTGTTGCTGCATAGTGAGAACTGGATCAGGGAGGATCTGGTTGAACAGTACCTTTTTATGAACAGATACTTCAGTTTCCTGAGCCAGTTTGTCACGTAGTTGTAAAAATGCTCGTGGCACCCCAGGACAGAACTGTGTGGGGATGAGGCTGCTTCATTTAGCAGCATACTGGCTTGCACTGGTCTGGAAATACAGCACTGGTATAAGCCTCAGTTTGCAATTCATCCCTTGTATCTTCTCCTATTCCTCATCTTCATTTTCCTACCTCTTACCATAAGGTGACTGTTTTCGCTGTAACTCCCCCAAAATTCGGGGTACTGATTTTCCAGTAGCATAAAACAAAGACTGCCTCTTATATTAGACAATCCAGAAGTGTTTCAGAATAGCAGTGCCTTGGACAAAATGGTAGAGATGAAAAAAGGGATATATGTATTTGAGGGAAAAAAAGAATAAACAGATGATAGAATTTATCAGATTAACTAGATTGTTTAAAGTAGACATCCTCTGAGAGCATAAACATGTTAAAATCAGAACTGATAGACCAGTGCCACTGAAGCTGCTGATGATGGTAAAAGTTATCCACTTCATAAAATGGAACTTGAATTGTTCAGGGCAAGAGTTTGTGGGGCTAGAGTGCCCTTCATAGGATAGAGGAAGAGCAGTTCAGGGGAGCAGTGTATGACCTTGAGAGTCTATGATATATATGCCTTTTATCTCGTTTGTAGTGAGCTTCTAATTATGTTTGCTTCTGTGGATACTTTATTTTCCCTTCTAAATTTTGTCTATTGGACTTGAAACACCTGTCTCCTGTTTTCATTACTATGTGTATAACTTAGGAGACTCTCCTGTTTTTGTATTTCTTTGACCTTGTTCTTTTTATAATCTAAGCAGTAGTTGACAAACCAGTTTTAATCTTTTTAATAACTATTGTTGTAAAATAAGAAGAAGTTATAAGTACTCATTATGATTTGTACTACGTAACGTAAGCTTTAGCTTTTGAAACAAACTGAAAGAAGATTTAGCTAAATCCCATGTGTAGATCAGAGGCTATCGCAGTTTTTCAACTGAGATTTGGCCTGAGGAGAGTCTGCAAGGCACAGATTTATAGAAAGGGTATTCAGAGGCAGCAAATGTTGTTGCACACCAACAGTACCATGATTGTGAGAAGCGACAGAAAGGATGCCAATGCTAGATATGCAGAGGGAGCAGGGATAGAAGTAAAGAGAAACTATGTTTGTAGGAGTGGTTGGCACAAATCCATACAGGGTTTTAGAAAATACTTCTTGCCAGAACTACAGAGAAAACTTTGTTCAAATCACCCACTTAACTCAGAAGATTTTTCAGGTATCAGGTCTCTTTCTCTGAAACGTGGATCTTGCTATCTTCTAATTGTGGTCTTTTAATGCCGCTTCAGGAGGATGATCATCTTATTAAGGAAACAGCATCCAGCATTTCTGGTCATCAGCAGGGGGTGAAGAGGAAGGCTGATATGCCACTCGGGTCTCCATTGGAGCCAGGGCAAATACTAGAGAAGAATGAAGACAGTAAAGTCAAACTCAAAATCAGAGTAAGAAATGGAAATTCAACTTGCACAATGTGTAGGGTGTTCAGAATAACAGCAGTGGCGTCTGCTAGCTTCCCTTGAAGCTGTGTTCAAACAAAAGGCATGCTGTGTATATATGTACAGCAGTTGTTATGCTTACTTTGGCAAAATCATTTCCTATCAGATTCTTTATTGGCTGGCAAGAACTAAAGTTGACAGATAATGCTCTTGTTCGCACAGCTTCGCAGTACATTAGAAAGAAGGAAACACACTGATCCTTTTTAATTTTATTGAATTTTTATTCCTTTGCAGTGGTAGATATCACTTCCTTTCCCTCTCACCCCCAGTTTACCTCAAAAATAAAATATTTTAAATTCTGTTTAGTGATGTTTTTATGAGTTATTAGCATCTGCTTATTTTTTCCTGATATCTTAGTTCTCAAACTCTCAAGAGGAAGAGGAAATTGATATGGACACAGTTCATGACAGCCAAGCCTTCATTTACCATCATTTGAATATGCTGGAGAGACCATCTACACCAGGTACAAGTAACTTTATAGGCAAGATGGTTGTATTTTTTTTAACTGCTTCAATTGTGAGGTGTTTTTTGCTACTGCTTATTTCCATGCATACGGTGTTGGTAAGTGTTAAGTGTTACTGGAATTCCGGGAATTGTATAAAGGGTGCATAAGAACATTTCTTTCGGTTTCAGTAGATGTGTAGATAAGTGTATACACGTGTATTTTCACACATACCTAAGTAAGACAAGTATAAATCGTGCTTATAAAAGGGAAAAGCTAAGGAATGAATAAAAGCGCTCAAAGTTGAAGTAGAACCCCATAAGCAACTAGGTAAAACTTCTTTTGCCATAGGTGTCATTTAAAAAATAGTAATTTTGAAGGTTAAAAAAATAGCAAGATTGTTACATAAAAAAAACCCCCTCAAATTATTAATAATATATAACTTAACAGTAGCAGTTAAAGAACATACAAGCCTCAAAGGTATTTGGAAGGGCTTTCCGAAGTTGAAAAGATTCCGTCTGTGAGTAAAATTGTTTCATTTCAAGCACTTCCTTTCTTTTCCTACTTCTCTTAGTATCTTTTTTCATACACTTGACAAAATTATTCTCATAGCATAGTGTTTCTTAGAAGCCTTAAGACAGGTTGAACATCATTGATGAACTTCCACCTTCTTTGCTTCTCTGTCCCTAGCAAAGAAATTCATTGGTTAGTCTCATTTTCTCAAAATATTTTAACATTTCTAAAGTTCAGTTCCAGAATGTGCCAGTGGAGCTAAGCTGAGGTCATGTGACAATGTACCAAGCATTTTGAGGGATCTTTCATACCGATCCAGAACAAGATTTTAAGGTTGCAGTACTGTATTGTGTGAAAGTGAAGTTTTTGGCTTTAGAGGTAGAATTCAGGGTAATTACCCTCTTGCTTGTTTTTCTCTTTTTATCCAGTGACTGCCTTATGTAAAACAGAAGTAGACCTTAGCAGCAGGATCTGGAATATCAGTTCCATCTTGAGTTGCCCCAGGTCCTGAGCTATGCTGACAGGTGACCTCATCTGCTTTCTCTGTGACCAGGCAGTTCAGTGGCCCCATTTTAAGAGAAGAGCTGGTGGATGGTGCTGCCCTGAGAATCCTGCTGAGGCTGGATTGGTGCCAGTGGTGCAGAAGCTGGAGGCTCACACTCCATTAGGGCCTTGGACATAACATTTTTCCTTCCTTAGCAGATGCTGTAGCCACTAAGGAAGTTTATTTCTTTCTTTTAATTTCCTTATTTTTATAAAAGGTAACTGCTGTCACTTCTCAGCTAAGAAATTAAGTTCATATGGGGACATTAAAACACAGGGAGGTCTAGTTTCTGGATTCCAGACTGCCTTCAGTTAACGACATGTGCCTCCAGCCAACTCCGCCAGGACAGCTTTGCTGGTAGTTATCTAGAGTAGCACAACCCACAACTTTTTGACTTACTTCAGCAGGGTGAAGGCGCAGGCTGCATATAGGTTACTGTCATGAACCTGGGAGCCTGTATCTGCAAAGCTTGAGTTTGAACTTCTCGGAGCTGCTTTGAATTTTGTTCTCAATGTTACGGTCAGCCATCACATTTTCTGTTACGGCAAAGAATGACGCATCCAAGGCATGCGAGTGCAAAGCTCGTCTGCTGAGGATTAGTATTTATAACTCTTACATGATATTTTGCAACAATTTTTTTACTAGATTCACACACTCTATGGAATATAAAGTCATAAACAAAACTCTGCCAAATACTTCACAAATAGGACTATGGGGACCCTCCGTACGCCAGCTCTGTGGTCAGGGACTGTTGCGGATTAAGTTTGTGCTGGAGGTCAGAAAGGGTAAGGTCTGACCAGGAGTGGAGCAATGGCCACTTGACTGGTGCTTTTATAGACCTACAGCAGACACAAGCTACTTCAAGTCTTGCTTGTGTCCTGAATGACCTTTTCTAATGTCTTAATGTTGTTTAGACATTCAGCGCACTGTAATACATTTTCTTTCCTGGGTAATAAATGAGACAAATGCCAGGTTTTGCACCCGAATTCACTTTAAATAGTAAGCCTTTGAAAAGCATTATTTTGAAGCGCTTCAGATTATTTTATTCTTTTTTTTAGTTTGTACCACTAGAAACAGTTCCACTTCACATATTCTTTGCTTCTAAAATTTCACCTGTTTCTTATTCATGGCATTTTTCTCAGAAGCAGAGATGTATGAATTACAGACTGGGTAAATAAAGATAGTTCAGTCTTTAGGAAATGGTACACTGCTGAGAAGAAACAGATGGGGAGAAATAAAAGCATACATCAATACAATTGTTCACACATAGGAGTGTTCTGTTTTACAAAGGAATCACAGGGCCTGTGAGGTTTTACAACAATGATGGAGGATGAGTGCATTTCAGGGAGTGATTATTGTGAAATAGATTGACAGCAGGTTCTGAAATGGTCTCAGTATCTTGTTAGTAAATCTGCCTCAGTTCTGACTCCTGCTTGGAAGGAGTGAGCTCTCAGTCCACCCGCAGTTTTCCTCCCTCAGCTGTGGGCTATGTCCCCACATGTCACATGAAGTGTTAGGTCATCAGCCAAACACAGCATGCGAAAAGCAGCTGCCAGGAGGAAGTTCATGTTGGGTCCTGTCATATCTGTGGTTTTTTGCTGGATTGTTAGGTTGGTTTTTCTTTTTACATTTCCCAGACCACCCCAAATGGTGATTTGGATTTGGTCAAGTTGATGTAACCCCCTTAACTCCAGAAAAATATTATTTTCTTTGCAAAGTTGGGGGGGGGTGGGGGGAGGGATGTTTTTGTATGGTTCTGTCCGTGGATGTGAAAGGTTAAGGCTGAGACAATAAAAAAAAAGTTTTCTAATACAGCTTTTGCTGGATTACAGGTTTCAGTGTTAGAATTACAGCACCCTTCCTAGTTCATATGGAAAATAAATGGTTTAAATCCTGCTAAAGCATCCTGACTATGCTAGTAGAACTGTGGACTTTGGTAGTTGTAAGGGAATCTAATCATTTTATCAAGAAATTATTAAAACAAACAAAACATTAGTTGTGAACTGTCTGAAGAATGCTGTTGTGATGATTACTCATCTGCCCTTAGGACTAGAAACTTGGTAGCCTCCTTTGAACCTCCAAGGCTGTGCAAGGCTACATTTCTAATGTGAGAACAGATTTTATTTGCTGTTAATCATCAAGAATATTAAGAACGCTCCCTTCACTTAAATCTTAAGATAAAAGAATTTCAAGATCAGATTTTGTGTAAGCAACAGATTTGAACTCTCAGGCTGTAAGGTGACTTGTCTTGCTTTGTTGACTTCAGTGAAATCAGATAGAGGTACACTTCTTTAATATTTCACTCATCTGAAAGTACAATACGTCAGAAGTAACCTTTAAAAGGTTCTGCTGTATCTGTCAGTGGTTATTGATTGGCCTGGTCTTTTCTGCCTTCAAAATAAATGCCTGGCTGTAGGCTGCATGATCTGCCAGTGAAGTTACATGTCGTTATGGCTCATCACTTGATAAAGGCTTAATTGAACTTTTTCCAACTAGTTTGGTGGTTTGAAAGTTGATGAAAAGCAGTATCCAATTCTCTCTTTATTTCTTCAAAGGAAAGAAGAATGAGTTCAGTGATGTTCTCTTTGTGCACTGGCAGTTGTTTTACTGATCACATTCAGAGGCAGTGGACTTTGGGGACACATCCTGGGCATTCATACTCAGATCAAAGAGATTCCTACGCCATTCTGTTAATCCTTTTGCATTTTTCCAGGATAATGAAATTGGAAATTGCCTCTGCTGACTTTGTAGGTTGCTCTGTTTACTGTGTAGATGTACATGAGACTTTGGAGGTCTAGACCGCAGTCGTGGTGTTGATTGTGGTCTTGTTTGTTACAGTTACTGCACTTTCAGGAAATTATGGTTTATCTGGATTGACTTTTTTCTGGAACAGTTTGAAACTGGACATACCGCATATGCTGCAGTAAAGTGTAGAGGCAAACTACTGTAGTTCCTATATTTAAACAGTGCATTTACAACAGCAGATCCAAGACTGAGGTGCAAATCAGTGCGCTTGGAGTTTGGATGCAGGAATAAATAGGAATTCAGTCCAAACTGCGTGAGAAGCCCAGTCCTCTGCAGTTACCCAAGTTAGCTGTAAATGTACCAGTACCTCCAAGTCCAGCCTTTAGTGGCTCTCTGCCAAAAAGTGCTATGGAAACATCATCAGTATATAAATGAACACTTCTTGGGTATGAGGACACCACTGACAATGATGGCTTTTTGCTTTACTTTCTAAGGAGGTAAAACTTGTTACAACTGTTCTGTTAGAATGCCTTTTAATAACATATAATATTAATACAGTATCTGTTACACTTTATTGCCCAAGATATAACTGTTTCCAAACTGGTAGCTCATAGGCTTTGAGGTTTGTAGATAAATTTGCCTCACTGGAATAGTATGTGATTAATTGTACACTTCACAAGGAATGGTGTTTTCCAGGGCTTTACCCTGAAGTAAAGAAAGCAGATTTAATAGAAACACAAGCCCTGCAGATAGTGACAACAGAAATGAGAATTGCATCAGTGTATGGCTGTCAACTCCACGATTTAGTAAAAACAACATACTACTGTAGCTGTGACTGTCTCTGAGAAAACAACTGAACACTCTCAAATATAGAGGATGAATAAGACTAGCAAGTTCACTTTTCAAGTGAACTACCTGAAACTGATAGAGGCACAAAGTATTCTGAATTGGCTTCCTGATTTAAATGTTCTTTCTTTCAAAAATAGGGATTTCACTAGAATGTTCTAGAATATTAAAATAAATGCAGTAAAAATAACGCCACAGTCAAGCTATTATTTTAATGTAAGTATAAGGCAATATAGTTGTTAAATCAAAGTCAAATGAGGAAATTAATAAACTTCTTACCAGTTAGAGGTATATTTTAATTAAAACACCAGCTTGTCTATACAATACTTTAGTTATACCTTTGGTATAGGTATAAGCAATTGTCTGTCTGGTTTTAAATCCCACTAAAAAATTGAAGTCAAATGAATTTGTAAATTGGAACTAGTTAAAATGTTTATGTTGGAGCCAAATTAACTGATTTACTTAGCACATCTTCAGAAAACTTTTGGCTGGTTTTATTTCCTTTAACTAGACCTTTGCTGCTCACCCTCAAACTTTAAATTTTGTCCCATGGACCTTAAAAGAGCACTCTCCTAGAGAGAAAATTGATAACCTTTTTCAGAGATATATAATTTGAAAATTCTGCTTCTTTAGACTAATTACAGGACATCGCATTCTGGAAACTTGAAATCATTTATGCTTGGTAACTTTCTCTATGTACTTTGTTGGTGGTTCAACAGATGCATAAACAGAGCATTAAATTAAAAAATGGTGTGTCTTGGACATTTCCAGGGTAACACTAAAAAGAAAAGAAGAAATAAGGAAAACCAGGATAATTTTGAAACGGTTTTTATGGTCTTTTCCATTTTTTGAGTGTTTTCTCTTTAGAGAAAATGCTAGCTAGAGATGCAGTTCGGCTGCTAGGCGAAGAGAGTGCATTCTCTTTCTAACTGTAAGCTTTCTTTGGATTCTGGGAGAGACACGTTAAGTGCTTGCGTGCTTGTGTTGACGTCTCCCTCTTCCCAGAGCTTGTCCATGTCAGGTGCTTGAGCACCAGCCTGTCCTCAGGACCCATGGGCTTCAGCCTTTGCTATGATTTGTGAACTTGGTTTCTCCCTCTCTGATACTTGAATAAATCAGGGTGCAAATGGGGTAATTTCAAACAACTGTCAATTTGTGAAAATCCTGTGTAAGCCAGCTGCTTTGCATTGATTGGCCATGCAAAGAAACAGAGACTGTAAGTTTGTGGCATGCCACTCTCTTCGCACAAAATCAGAAACATAAGAGGGACCATATGAAAGATCTCATGAAAGCCTGTTGACATGTTAAAGTCTCAAGTTACAGGTTTTCAAACTGTAAAAGCTCAATAACAAAATCAGAGAAAAATAGGTAAAACACTCTACCCAACAACAGAGTTTAATGTTAATGCACCAATGAGTCTTACAAAGGAAGAAAATTCAGTGAACAGGGTGTTACAGTTGTCTGACAGCAATTTCTGTTATGACAGAAAATACTACTTTACAGCTCATCGGGATCTAAATCCCTTTAATTTTAAAACTAAGCTACCGGATCTGTGTTTTCATATTTTATTCTCTCTCACAACATCTACAGCATTTGTATTTGTCCCTGGGGCAAAGGGTACACAAAGATTCTGATCTTTCTCCTATGGGATCGTAATCCTGTCTAATTTTAAACACTTACCCAGCTAGCTGGAACGCCACAAAGCCAATAATTACATTGGAATCTCCACATCCTAAACAGGAGGAGATCCATGTGGATAAACACATGTATGTGAATTTTCTTCCAAGGAATGCTACTAACCACTTCAGAAGCGAGCTCCTGGGCTCGCCCTCCGCTTATTGTGTGTTTCTGTGTTTTGAGAAACGCGGGTTTCAGTCCTGCTCTCTGTGCCAGGAAGAAGTGGGTTCCCTGCAGGAAGAGGGAGTGCTCTGTGCCTCTTTGCATCAGTCCTGCTATCCCCCACTGATAAAAGGATGATTATACTGCCCTGTGAGGCAATTTCTGTTTAGCTTTGCTTTCCTTAACTACACTTGGCATGTTCCTGGCATAGGCTTTAAGTAGATACTAATTAAAAGAAAGAAAAACAAAAGTTCTCTAGGTTCAACACTGAATTTTATGCGTGGAAATCTCTAACATTTTTGGTAGAGCTTTTATAGGTCTGTCCATTTTAGCACACAACTGAGTTTGGTAGTTTGTGTTCAGTCTTTTGGAGGCATCATCCAGGATCAATATATTTGATTCTTGATTTCAAAGCACTCTTTAACAGTAGGAGGAAATTTTCTGGATAGCTGTTATTTTTGCATTTAAAAACCCAACAGACTAGAGTCATTATTGACCTCTATGAACAAATTGTGTGTGAACTCCTATTGCTGGCTCAGTTTTGTAACGACATTCTTTCATTTCTTACTGACGTCTTTTCCATATTACCAGTGTTGACCGTCCCCTTGAGTGTCAGGAGCCTTTGAGTTGCAATTGGATCCCATTTCTCCCCTTCCTGAAGATCTTCCTGCCTCTCTAGGTGCTCACCACCACCCCTTCAGTCCTGTTAGCTTAAACTACTGTTGTATTTGCTCTCTAACTTACTCCAGTCAATGGTGTTTAACTGCTTTAACAAAATAACACACCTGAAATAAGTAATGAGGTGATAATACAGACTGTTGCCTTAGCAGAGCTGGTAGTTCAGTGAACTGCAGGAAATCAGCACAAGTGGCAGGTTGTGTAACAGAGTCAGGAGAATCTGGTTGCATCCTTCATCTTCACTTGACACTACTGCTACATCATCCCTGCAGACTTAAGCCAGTGTTTTTATACCAGTTCTGGTTAAAATTTTTAAAGTTCAGAGGCTTAGCTTTGGTTTGAGGTTGTTACAAATGTAGTGTCTAGACTTACACGTTTAGTTTCCGTATAAAAATAACTCCACAATTTGGAATTAATGGAGCTGAGAAGTTTTAAGAGTTTGCGTCGTGTCGTGTGGGTTTTTTCTTCTATTTGAAGTTGACTTCAGTTTGCCATGTGTATTTTAGTGTATCATGTGCCTGCAGCTTGAGAACACATGAGAATGTTTTCTGTACTTTGGATAATCTTTTGTACATTTTCTATACAACCAACCAGTGGTCTTCAGGCTTTTTGCCAAGAGCTTTATTTCTGTGTTCCTGGGAGCCCTCTTTGTGTCACTGCCACAGTTCACCTTTAACTACTGCAGCCTGTTTTAACAGTGTCAAAGACTGCCTGCTTTGGTTTTCTGAGATGGAGCCTCCACCCTTTCCTTTTCTAATGGCCTGAGATGGATATACTCCTTTTTTCACCGTTGTGTCTTCTGTTTAATGGCTGGGTTTGTATCCTTGCAGCTGCTAAAGAAAGTTATCTAAACACTGAATGCTTTAGAGGAAGGAGCTCAGGTTATAGGGATAGGTTTAGATACAGGAGGAATTCCTTTAAAAATATAGTTGGAAATGGTTACATCGTGAAGCATTCTTACACCTTTTTGCATCAAATGCAGTATACTTGCACGCTGTGTGCATTGTTGAGAATGGCTCCAGACAACAATGTAAAAGAATGGTAGTAGGTATGCATTGAAGTTGGAATTGGTGTGTATCTCCTCTACCTGCCATAAGATACATAAAAAAGTAAAGTTGTGAATTCTAACAATAAATTTTTGCATTGATAACATGAGGTTACTGCTGCTTAGTTCTGATTAAATAAAAATTAAAGCTTTTAAAATACTTCTATATTAGAGATTTCAATTTTTTAGGAATCTATTCTACTCTAGGCTAGCCTCCTTCATAACCTCAGCAGCGTTTTATATTGCACCATACTCCTGTCTTGTGGTTAAGACCAAACATATTTCTAGAAAGACATCATTTTGCTGTATAAGACTTCAAGCAGTAGAAATTCCACCATGTCCCATTGTAAGTTATTGATTATCCTCACTATAAAAATGTTTTGTGTTTCTGTTCTGACTTCTAAATACTTTGTGTAGATGTAGATTTTGTTTTTTCCAGACTTACAAACAAACAAACAAAACCCAGAACAGCTGTACCATCTAGACATTTCCTTTATATATTCATGACTGAATCAGTCCTTAATCTTTTGGGTAAGGCTAGAAAGATTGCATGGAAATTGTTCTCCATACTTGCTTGTCATAGTACAGGGAGCTGTCTCTTTAGACTTCCAGGAGTCATTACCACAGACAAATCATTCTTGCCTTTACAACATATATTCCTGCCTTTACATTCTTGCCATACAACCAACCAGCCAAACAAAAAGATGTACTAAAATAAATGTGTTTTCAAATATACAGAAAAAGATAATTGAAAAATACATAACATAATTTCTTGTTATTTGTTAATGGGGATACTTTCACCAAAATCTAGATGGGAAAAAACCTCATTTTTAAAGTAGCTATGAAGAAAATCCATTTTAAGTAAAACTTAGAGGATTAGTTGCCTTCAAAAATCTGATGGTGCTTTTCTACATTGATGTAGTTGTTAAAACATTCTTACAATGTGAGTGATTTGATTCAATTTCTACCTAAAGGAATCTGAGTGTTCCTACCTTCCAAGCATTTCCACTCTTTAACGAAGATATGCTTAGAATAATGCTCTTTAATCACTGCTATTGAAGCTATTGCAGTCTGTCTGAAATAATGAAATATTAAATGAGCCAAAGAGAGAATGAGAATTGAGGTGTCATGGATCATATTTCTTTCCTCAGGTTCGGATAACAGGTTTGCTCAATATATAACTAGTTCTAATGTACTCGTGAAATACGTACTGATAAAGATGGTATAATTGTCTTTATTGGGATTTGGTTTTGTTTAAGAAAAAACTTTGTATGATCTTTCAAATAGCCTAAATTGGTTGTAAGGGGCAATTTTAGAAAAATCAGTTTAATTTTCCACTATCAAAAGGTTTGTATGTTCTTGCAGGGAACTTTCCCTCCCGACTAAAAAGAGTTCACATCCCAAAACCGCACTTTTTTATGCTAGTCTCGCACTTCATATCAGAATTTTCACAAGCAGTTATATTTGCATTATTCAGGGCATAGCGGCCTTCCTACTCTATTTGAAGGTGAATTTCAGGAAGCTAGTGTGACTTGCAGTTTCCTAGGGCTCTTTACAGTTCCTAATTGTCTGGGATACTTTTATGCTGTTGAGGAAGGAAGGACCATCTCTGAAAATTGTCAGTAGTGTGGGAACTTTAATGGCATGTTGAGAGCCTTCTCTGAATCTAAATGGTACAAAGCATCATAACAGATTCCATGTTTGTGTGTTTAAATGATAGTGTAGGTTTTATCTAATATTTCAGAATTCCTTACGTTTGGAAGCAATGCAAGTTAAACATTTGCTAATCCCGCTGTATCCGTTCTTTTAGGTAAGGAACAGTCTTCGGGAGAGATAAACATGCACCCTGTCTCAGCAGCTCCACTCTCTGTGTTTAGTAAAGAATCAAACTCCTCAAAACACAGCGACCACCACCACCATCACCACCATGAGCACAAGAAAAAGAAGAAGAAACACAAGCATAAGCATAAACATAAACATAAACATGATACTAAAGAAAAGGAAAAGGATCCCTTTGTTTTCTCCAACAGTCCAGCCAGTGCACGATCAATCCGTTCCCCATCACTTTCAGACTGATACCAGTGGCTTCTCTGGAGTTCAACTTGCAATATTCTTGGAGTGCTTAGAAGGATGTACATAACTTAGCGTCTATCTTTTTTTATGGAACTAAGAATATGTGAATTGCCTTAGCAATTCAGAAGCTCTGCCACCTTTGAAGCCTTCTTTTTGCATATGTGGTTGTTGAAATCTGATTCAGAAAATATGGTTTATGATTCTGACTCATTTTGTATTTCACTGTTCTCCACACCTCCCACTCTTTTTTCCATTTTAAACAAAGAAAACAGCCCTTTATGTAAGGGCCCCATGTCCACTGGCAACCCCCTGCACATCACGCTTACCATGTGTATTGCCAGAATCAATTATGGTTTAATCCTTTGAAGAATGTTAGAGGCAGAGTATGTTTTAAGCAGAAGCCAATTGCCAGGCCTTTGGTGACAGGCTGTTTCCAGAGCAGTATTGTGTAACTAAGTGTAGATCTCCTCAGAAGACAGGGATTTTCTTTAGTCTTCAGATGACCTGTTTCTTGCTTTAACCATTGCAACGTAATGTCAGACTTCTAAAAGAACAGTATGTAGAACATTTGCATTTTTCAGATACTAAAACTCTTGAAAAATTCCAGGCTGCTTTTAAGCTGGCGGTATTTATTATGGACATGAGCCTTTGAATATGATTAAATTCTGCAATTGTTTTTGGAATTTTAGCAAAATGCATAATGCATGTTTTGTCCTGTAATCAGGCTTTTAAAAATCCAATAAAGTTTGCGAATTATTTTGACAGAGGCAGAATTTTTTCTTCAAGCTTAACATTGGAATATGCTTTTGAAAGATGTTTGCTAAAATTTAAAAAAAAAAATTCTGAAAAATTTAAAAATTAAAATATTGAAAAATATGTATTTCTTCCTCCTGTGGGGTGGTTTGTTTGGAAGCAAGATCAGCTCATGAATTCACAGAAGAAATATATTGGTAGATTAAACTAGGTCTGGGACTTGAAATGATGGATACATTTAAATTTCTTCAGCTGTGTTTTATGCAGTGTACTATTTACACCTAGGAAGTGTTTTATTTAAAAACTTAATTTTTAAAAAGTTTTAATAATAGAGATAAATAATCTCTGCCACTTTTTATCTGTTTTCTTCATATGTGTGTAGAGGCAGGGTTTTATTTCCATGCACTGGTTAGCTTCTGTTGCCCAGAGTTCACATAGTGTTCTATAAGATGGTTGTATTTGGGTGAATTTTTTTTTTTTTTTTAAATTTTCGCAAATTTTTACGAGAGACTGATTCTCCTTCTTAGAGCAAAGAGAGAAAGTTCAAGAGGGACCCAAGAAGACTTTTTTTTTAAGCCATACTGTGTTTCATGAAAGTTAATAAATACTTTTATATTCTATACCTGCTGGTGAATCCTGTAGTTCTTGGAATAAAAAGTTATCTGCAGACTAGAAAGATGATAGGCTCAGGTATTTTGTAATACGCATATACTTATTTTGTTATTCAAACACCACATCGTTTCAGTGCTGCATGGGTAGTTGTGCTGATTGTTGCCCTTGGAACACGTCTGGGCTGGATTCAGACTCAGTGGCCCTGGGCAACACTCAGGCTTGTGGCTCAATCCGCGGCTTTGCCGCGTCAGGGGAAGCCCACCTGGGTGTCCTTTCAGCAATAACTTCAAGCTCTTGGAGCTTAGGTGAGCTAAAAGTGCAGGAGGAGCACCGAAACGTGGATCGAATGAGGTGCTGAGCGTGTTTTGGGTTCTAACCGTGTGTGCAGCTCAGCTCAGCACTCCTTGTGAGACAGCAAGTAATAGCTCAATGGAAAGATTTTGAGGTGTTTTTCCCTTGGCTAAGGAGTGATGTAACAGTGCCAAGGGTGTTTGTGGGAGACCTGGGCTAATAAGCAATGAAAGCTGGCATTGTTTGGGAGATTGAAGGCAGATGCATTTATGTTTTAAAAATGAGGTCATGGATAATTTAGACTGGTGTAGTTTCTACTTTTGGAGATGTGGATTTACACTCAGGCTGAGGGAAAACGTATTGTTCAGTGATACAGGCACAGAAGCGAGGCAGAGCTGTAGCACAGGAATTCTGCCATCAGAGGTTTTGCTGTATGACTTCAAGTGAACTTTTAAATACATGCTGAGAAAATATGGCGAAGATACTGCCAGTAGAAAATGGGAAGGTAGGGGAGGGATGGGGAGAATCTAAAAAAGCTTTTTCTAGTGCAGTTTCTGAGGTTACATCCTGTTCCTGGTTCAGAATATCCATTAGTGTATTTGATGGAATACAAAGTTTGAGGTCTGCAGGTGGTGCAACATGGACAGGCAATGTTCACAAACTGGTAAGCGTGCTCAGAAGTCAGAATAATTTGGCAGATTGCACAGGTGATTCCAAAAAAAGCAAACTGAAATTCAGGAAGAATGAATGTGAAATACTGACCTCCAGGGAAAATGAAGTGCATGAAAGCAAGCCATTCTCCCCATCTTGTATGGTGCAGTGAAAAAAGCATCTGGTTGCACAGAGGTGAGCAGTTTGATACTGTTGGAAAAGTAAAAGTCACTTAAGGATTAAGAGGAATTTTTTATATAAGATGTGAAAGTAATTATCCTATCAAGGGCCAGTGATTTGGGGCAACACATTTTAAGAAATAAGTGGGCAAATGGAAACAAGAGATAACATTGCATATAAGAAAATAAATAAAGGGAACTGAATATTCTCGGTCGAGAATAAAAGAAGTCTGAGGAAGGAACTCGCCCTTCTCATACCTAAAATATTGTTACAACAAAAAATGTTTATCAGTTGTTCTTGATATTTCCTTTGGGAAGGGAGGGATTAGCTTTATTCACAAGAAAAAATATTTTTGTTGAATATTAAGATGAAAAGCATTCTAACAGGCACCTAATGATGATGTGAAAACTCATTTCTTGTAGGCTTTTAAGCAGCAGATTGGCAAACGTCTGGAGGGGATGTTTATGGGATGCTTCACCCCGCCACAGTGCAGGGACCTCACTGCTATGGTTGTTTTCGTGGTTTTTTTGATCTTCCATTTTTGTCAGTGAAGTTTTTGTGATGCCTCCCTGGATGGGACTGGCACTTGAGGAAGGTTTAGGAAACTGAGGTCTTTTCCTGCCAAAGATCTCACCAATTGTGGTTTAGCTTGAGTTTTTCTTCTGCTGAAAAACTGATGACTATTTCAAAGTTATAACCTGACATTGATTCAAGTTAAAATTTGGTATTTGGATGGTGGATTAAGCTCTTTGTCCTCTCCGCCTTCCAACCCCATAGGTTGTCTGTAACCTGCGCAGTTGCTTTTGATCTGGGTTCTGATTTTTGGTTAAAACTCCTGCTTTATAGTGCATTCTTCTTAAAACAAAAGGAAAAATATTTTATTTAAGTGGGGTATTATCCAAATACTGCAAGAATGCACATTACACATGTAAAGTAGAAATGAATGTGTCATTGAAAATATGCAAAGCCGTCAGAGTCTGGAGAATTTATTTTGGTATCTCAGCTTTTAATATGAATTCCTTTATTTTGTTCAATATAAACTTTAGAACACACGTAAGTGTAGGGCAAATCTGTAATGCTAAAGTATCTGTATGTGTTTCTAATGCAGACTTTTCATTGGGTTTTTTCTTTATTTCTCAGTATAATTATGGAATAAAATGTCCACAAAGTAAGTACCTCATCTCTTAGGTTTGTAGGCATGCTGAAGCATCTGATGAGGATATAGCTTCTCTCCTTAGGTGTCCGGGTAAGCAGGAGTTTCAGCTTTGGTCGGTCACTGCCAGGCCCTGTCAGAGTGTCCCAGTGCTGTGGAGGGAGGGACAGAGGATGCACCTTCACGGAGTCCTTGGGAGAGCTCGTAACATCTTTCTATCAATAAGCTCTGCTGTCCATAAAGCACTCGAGCTGACACGAGGGCACCTATCGACGAAAACGAGTGTCTTACACTGTTTAGCTTTTGGGGATATAAGACCTCTCCTTAGTTTTAGTTGATTTCATAGTCACAGAAATAGAATTTTTTAAAATTCTAATACAAGAAATTTTGAGTCATGTCATTATTTTCAGTTCTTTGCGATAGTTTATTCTCAGATACTTAAGAACTCGGTTTTTAATGGAGCATCGGTATTACACGGCAGCCCTTAAAATACACAAGGTAAGTAGAACTGTTTTAGATGAGATTTAATTACTTTTGTATGTTCCAATTTTTACATATCCATTAAAATATGTATTCTTAAAATATATGTTTACTTCCTGATTTTATAATTTTAAATGACAATAATATTTGAGTGTGTGCATATGAATTAAGTCACAGCAGCTAATACTTACAGTCTGTATTATTCCATATTCATCTGATACCAAAAATATAGTTTTTCTAAACATATTTCTACGGCTTTCTTTTACTATTATTTTTGTCCTGATAAATCTACAGTGTTAACAATCTTTGTTGATGTAGAAGAATCAGGATTTCATTTGAAAGACTTAGTATTTTATTGAAAAATCCTTCCGTTAGTATGGTGCTTAGGATGTGGTAACCACCATAAAGTGACAGAAAAAATGAAAGCATATTTAGCTGGATTTTCTTAATTTCTGAATGAAAGTGAATCTGCATGGGCATGCTTTGGGCTGGTTTAACAGCTTGTCCCTCCTGCAGCAGGAAGCTCTTGTTCCTCCCACAGCTCCTGACCCCACAGTCCCATGTAGGATTGTTCTGCTGACTGGGCTCTTCTGCGGCCTGATACAGCTCTCAAACCTGTGAATAAAATTGGAGTTATTCTTGCACTGTTAGTGAGCTGAAACTTTTGGGCAGAGGCGGAGTAGGCAGCAAGGCTCATGCCTGGCTTGTGGAGCCAAGGGTGGAGTGGGAAGAGGGAGGGAGGGAGGCGTGAGCAGGAACAAAACCCTCTTTGGCAGCAGCAGCCAGTTCATTTGGCTCCACTGCTTCTTGTGACTTTGCTCCGAGAAAATAATACAATAGGGAGAATTCAAGTTTTCACATCTGCGCCTCTTTGGGAGTCTTAATTTTGTTGTGAATTGGTTGAGTGATTGTTTTGAATCAGATTCATTTTGGACATTTTGGAAGGTTGGAGTGAGATGAGCTTATGTTAGTTATGGCAGTTATTTTCTCTTTGCTGTGTTAAAAGAAAATGGCCTTAATGACAGAGTGGAAAAGAAACTCACTTCAAAAATTACTCCAAAAGTCATTTCAGGTCAAATAGAGTTTTATTAATTACTTTTATTCTTTCTTCATTTATTATTATTATTTATTATATTATATTTTTCTTTTATCCACAGAACTGAATTTCACAGGAGAGTTAATCTGAAGCAATTAATTCTGAAAATGCACTTTTCATTTTCTAAATATTCCTATATTTTATAAATAAAGCACACTGTGAAGTGTAAGTAACTGGTTAAACTTCTAAATTAAAATATTTCCTAAAAAGAAGGACAGAGTTTAAAAGCACAGTACAAATGAAAGCATATTGCAAGACCTGATTGACACTTCCCCTTTTCAAAACTGTATTTCTGGGGGAAAAAAGTCACTTTTGAAACTTACCTGTCTTGTAGCTCATTTCTCACCCAGGAGCTGAATCAAAGCATATGGGGGAAGAAGGTTTCTTAGAAGTTTTGAAACTATTTGACTAAAACTTTTCAAGTTGATACGGCACTCATGGAAGTTATTAACAATGCATTATTGTTTTGCTAGTTTTAGTCACTTAATTCCTAGTTTTTCTGTACAGTGAAAAACTTGAGATAGGGAGGAAGAGAAGGGACTGGGATGGTCTGTGACCTCGGGGAAGAGAGCCTTGGAGAGATTAAAGGTCTCACATCAGCTCTGTCACCCACCTTCCTAAGGCAGCTTCTGCTGCTTTTAGGTATTATGAAGCTGCTGCTGTCATCACTTGTTTTCCTCTGCTATTTCTTTGCCTTCAAGTCTTCTTCCAGTTTATAGATGTAATCCATGTCAGAGGGATGTCCAAGCTTCAAGAAAGATCAATCACTCAAAGACATCCGCTAAAGCAGAGGGTTTAAGCTGCTTAGGAGCAGGTTGATACCCTGCACTTGGGGATCTGAGTCTTGTCATACCTTTTCCTGGTCTGTTCCCAGCTCTGTGGCCAGCAGGCTGCTACAGCTTATTTCTGCTCTCTGAGAACCAAACATAGCTGTTCCTTGTCCCTTGTGGACATTTTACAGTTCCAGAGTCTATGCAAGCATCTTGTGTTTGGAGCAGTATGTATAAAAAATGCTTCTCCATCTCAAATGTCATTTTTAAATGTTGGAATTCTTTGTTATTGAGTAGTTGACTGATTTCAAAATATTGAACACTTTCTGTTGCTTATATTTTGAGAGTCAGATTTTTACAAAGATTTGTTTTTATAGCACTGAAAATCTTCCAGGTGCTCTATAAAACACTCAGCAGTTAACAGGTAGGACAAGACACAAAAGCTTTTTGTACATCTCTTCATGGAAGAGAAATGCAATTACATTGCAGGAGAACTGATAAAGGACTTCAAGGAATTGGTTGTTGACTACTGCTATGATGAAGGGATATGAAAACCTCAGAGTAAAATAGTGTGGAGAGGGCGGCTGAAAACAGTACTCTTTTTGCAAAAAAAGTCCAGAAATTTAATTGGAGATAAAACCATTTGTAAAATGAAAACAAGACAGTGGTAATGTATATAACATACAACAGCTGCTTAATTTTTGACCATTGTTCTTGAGTGCTGTATTCCTTAACTGAAAACCTAGCAAGAGCTCCATTTCTTTTTCAGAGTCAAGCCAGGTATCATGACTGAATATCTGTCATCCAACTGAAACTAACAGCTTGGCAGTTCACTTTTAATTTTCCTTTAATGATTTGTGCTATCAGGAATAGAGAAAGCTTCTAAATATGTGACTTACTGCTGTTTTACAGAAATCAAATATACTTTGAATCCGATTTACCTGTTCTGTAATATGCGTGTAATGTGTACTTGGGCTGCACAGAAACACAGTTGGGAATTGGTCTTTGAGCTGTATTTTTATCAGTACATATTTCTGGTTGTGGCTGTGAGTTGAGGCAATGGCTTGTACCTTTCCCTAGAGTCTGAGCTGATTTTGGGTAATCAGTGCCACCATTTGAAGCAGGTATTACAACACTGTTGAGACCCCCTTCCAGTTTCCTCCGCTTGAGTGCCAGTTTTTCTCATTCATCTACCTTTCTTGCACTTAAATATGATGGAGGCTTCACCCGAGGATGATGGGAGGATTCAGTCTGGGCAGATTTTCAGGCTGAGGTGATCCTGCTCCACATGCCGGGCTCCTGGAGCAACTCCTGGCAGTTACTTGTCTGCTACAGAAAAAGAGGGAAGCTGTAAATCCTAGAGTGTTTTTGGTAACCGATATTTAATGTAAAGATTAATTCGTATAAGGCATAAAAGAAGGCTGTTAAAAGAAGGTCCAGGTGGTGAGTTGTTGCATGTCTGATACTTAATATTCTTGGGGCTTTGACATTCATTGGTGGGACATGACTATCCCAGCTTTTTGGATCCTGGTATAATTCAGTATTTTTCAGTTTCTTTTTGTATCTGCAGAGTCCATCTCTGTGAAGGCAGCATCTCCCTCTACCTTCAAATTACTGCTCAGGTCCTCTATTTGCATGCAAATTTCTTCTCTGCCCTTTCAGGGGGCAAAAAGCACTTGCAGGCACCGGAGCTGCAGTCAAAAGTGCCATGACTTTTTCTCCGGCCCGCCTTCTTCATCGTGGCTGATGTGTTCACCAACCACACCAATGAGCTGTTTTGGACACTCCATGTGCCAGCACGTGCTGTACCAGCACCTTGCCAGGCAGAGGAAGGGGATGGACTGGAAGGTGACCACTGTGCACCTCTCACAAGCTGAATACACTGCACAGATAAGGGCACCTCACACCCCATTGGCTCTCGAGCTCCTCTTCTTCCTGGCCCCATCCACCTGTTCTTCTGTCTCTCCTCTTCCTTCTCTCCATTTTCTTTTCCTTTACTGTTGTTCAACATTTCTCCAACTCAGATATGGTTCCAAACCTCATTGAGATGAAGAGCAGAACCAGAAGATGGAAGTACTTCTATGCATAGGGCATCATTGCATGCCACCAAATAGTCTCTCATGGCCTTGAGACAGTTACAGAGATGGTCAAAACCGCATCTGCAATGTACAGGTGAGGGCACTATGGTAATTTGCCACTGTCTACTCCCAAAACTTGCTGGTTTACTTTTTCAGAGGTTTTGACTTTCTCTAGTGTTTTCTGCAGCCCGGATGGATAGAGCTTTCTGCCCTTGGCACAGCTCTGGGGCAGTGGAGTGGACTGGGGACAGGGAGCAGCACCGCTGCCTGGCATGTCTCTGCTTTCTGGACTGGGGTCATGCTGGCGCTCCAGCAGCAATCAGAGACCTGCTTGATCAAAATATAGGCAGCAATTCACCTCCACACACTGCTCATGTCCAGCACTGTTTACAGGGTGGCCTGGCAACAGGTGACTGAGCAGCATTTTCGGCCCAGAGGAAAATAGGTAGTTTTGTTTAGGATGGGGTATTTTTTCCTTTTTGGAAGGCTATTCTGTTAAACATCTTAAGCATCTGAAATTGAGCTAATCATGCACTATGTCCTCTCCATTCAGAGATTGTTGATTTCCTTTTATATACATAAATATGTAAAATTTGTTCTGAATGACTGCAGGATCTCTATATAAATTGACTTTATATGGCACCGATCGTGTCCCTCTGAGTTAATAATGCTCATACTAAGGTTTGATTCTGAAATACAGCAAAACCTCAGTAAGGCGTAGGGAAATGAGAGGCCCCGTTGTGAGCTAATGACCTCCGTGAAGGAACCAACATGTCAGCACCGTAAAATGAGATACACTTAATAGCTTTTCACAATGGATGCTTGTATACGATACACATCAGCGTACTGTGAAGTGGCTTGTTATGATAAGACCATAATATAGAACTTTTCTGTTGAAATGGTTCTCTCTCCCTACTTCTTGGGAAATATTTGTTCAAATAAATATGTGGGTTAGTGAGGCAACAGATAGTTATTTGTCTCTGAAGTGTGAGTAATGTAATATGAACAAGCATTAATGACCTAACTCCTTAATTCAACAGGAGATCCTTATTTTTCTTACACGCTAGCTTATTTCTTAATATTTTGGAATCCATTGCTCAGTGTGTGTTGTGTGTTCCCGTGGGAGCTGAGAGCAAGTTACAAGCATTGGATTGACTCTCAGTTTTGCTCAACTTTTTCATCTCTTGGACTCTCTCTGGGGCTTCTTCAACTCAATGGCTGGCAACCATGTGTATCTGCTCCCTGAATCATCCACTAACATCTGCCTGAAATACTGAAAGACTCACATTTTTCAGTGGATGTGAGAGGTAGAATTGGCCAAACCATTCACGTGATTTAGAAGTTCTCGCCCGATTTCCAGAAGAGACTCCAGCATGGCAAAACGAAAGCACTGTGAACTTCTGTGAGTTAGCACTTCAGTACAAGGCTGACGCAGTTCACATGATCACTGCCCCCAGGGCAGAGGCAGCAGAAGGGAACTTTGGGCTCAGCCATTCCAGAGTGAAGTCTGTTGGCTTGGACAGACCTCTGATGAAGGTGAAACAAACATGAAATAAAAAGCTAAGCTATCCCAGGGAGTGAGGGAGCTAAGCAAATGGATCAAGAACTGAGAAAAGGAACCAGTGACAGGGCAAAGTCAAAGGAAGATCTGGGAGGCAATAGCAACAAGGAAGGAAAGCTGGGCATCAAGGGACAATGGGCAAAGATGGCTAAAAAAAAAAATTTAGAGCCGTGATCCACTGAGTTGTAATCAGAGGTTCAGGAGTCTCACTGCTCCTGGGCAACAGGTTTCATATCCATTTGCTTGAAATATGTGTTTTATTCCTCTGTAGGTATGAGTTACCAAAGGGAGGACAGCCTACAACAGCTGTGGTTGCCAATCTCTTACCTCATGCGAGCCGGACATGTTCCAGTACTGCTGTTGAACCATGAAGGAGGCAGCACATCATCATCACACACCAGGAATTGCTCTTCTTCGAATTCAGTCTTTTGAAATATTTTTTAAAAAACCAAACCACAAAGTACTCTCTTTGGAGACTACGAATAAGGTCCATCTGAATCGACGTAGGACCATCTGGGCAACTTTACGCAGTACCTTGGCATTCAAGTATGATGAGACAATCTCAACACGGTGTCTTGAGTGGGGAATGGGGCTGCAGGAGAACTCGGGTCATGCTCAGATCAGCTCAATCTTTTTCTGGAGAGCTGGATGCTGTTTCTGTGTCTCCATAGACAGAATTATTATGAGATGCTGCCAGGTCATTTCAGCTATAATTTTTAGAAAAGGTCATTTTTTAACTTCTCTGTTCAGCACTCAGCTTGAAATGCCCAGCTCTGATTAGGAGAACTGCTGAGTCTCGATGGGTTCATCTGAAGGTAACAGGGGTCTGTGCTGCACACAGCTAGTACAGCCAGTCTCTGGTAGTGCCTATTACAGACTATGGTAGTAGTGCTTTATAATGCTGTGCATTCTTGAAACTGGCATTCTTGAAGTATTAAGACAGGCTTTTAAATGTAGTAGAAATATTTTGTTAATGTCCCTGTCTCTCATCTGCAAGTGGTGCTGCCTTTACCTCAAAGGAATGCTGTCAAGATATTTTGGAAACTGCTTGGACACCACTGCAAGGACATTTCTTGATCATCTTGTCCATAGAGAAGCTTTGAATGGTGCTCCATAATAAAGAAGTCAGGCATTTGTGTGCAGTGACGGTGCTGAGCGGCTGTGCTGCTGCCGGCATCACTGGCAGCACCTGAAAGATTCAGCTGGTCCTGCAGCCCTCATGTGCAGCTCTGCAGCATTTCAACAGCAAGGGTGAGGTCTGTGCCCCTTGCTTCTCAGCAGCATTTAGCACTGCAAAATGGATGTGTCTGAGAGCAAGCTGGCTCGACGTTTCTGCTTGGAACAGCTCTCTGCCTTGGTTTGCTGTGTGGTGTTGATGTGGGAAGCAGATAAAGCAAGGCGTAAGAACATCTCCTCGTTGCTATGATGTTGTTTGAAACAAGGGTCTACAGCACCAAGACCTGAGCAGAAAGCACCTGAACAGGACATATATGAGCCAGAGCAACAGACATGAATCGGTGTCTGCCCAGAGGACAGACCGAGTGGCAGTGGGAATCTATCCTAGGTCGAGTGACCTGGAGTACATTTTGGAAGGTGTATTTTGCATTTACATGATAATGCTGATACCCTAAGAGCTTGCTAAAACTGGTTGTTGCAGAGATATGAATATACTAAAAAGTGCAGGAGAATTGTTGGCCTACATTTGATGTCTTCTACAAGGCAGAATTGGTTGCTATCTTGATCAGGTCCTCGGTAGCAGAGAAGCACAAAACAGAGAAGCACCAGCTGGGAGCTCCTTCGGCATTAGGCAGGAGGTTGTCCCTCAGCCGTGCTTCAAGCTCCCTTCCGCCCTGCGCTGCTTGTTGAACATCATGTGGCTTCTCAGTACTTGATCACTGTTTGTCTTTGACAGGTGACCTTGGAGTCAAGTCAGTGGCTACTTGTCATCCCTTGTTAAATCTGCCTGTTTTAGGATCATTGTAAATTATTAGATGGACTTTTGGTGAATATAACTGGTTTTCTCTTTGGACAACATTCCAAATTTAGCACATCTTCTCCGAAGCTTAGCAAAAGCACTTTCCTGGAGCTGCATCAAACCCCAGCACTCAGTGTTTAAAACTCAGTGTTAATGCTTGTTGGAGATGATGTTGTAACAGTTAGAAGCCTCTGTCACACTTTGAGTGATGGTCTTGTTTTCTTGAAATCTCTCTTAGCATCTTGGAGATATCACATTTTGGAATCAAACACTGACTTTAATGCAGGAATGTTCCCCATGACCCCTGATGTTTTATCCAAAAGTCCCAACCTCTGTATACAATTGCTGCTGTTGATTTCCAGTCTAGGGGACTGTCTCAAATTCCCCCCCACAAGTTTGATGTCACCAAAAAAGCTCACATCTCTTTGCAGCTAATCAGAAAGAAGGGCTGGGTATTAGGAGATCATCTGAATTTGCAGACACACTGAAAGAACCCTTGATTAGTAGCTCTTGAGCTGAAGATTTATAAAGTGATTTTATGTATTATATTCCCTTTCCTGGAGGGACTGAATCCATCTCTTGACAAAATGAGACATCCCTTTTCTGCTTCTCTCCGTTCTGCAAGTTCATGCTCCCCGGGGATGGGAGGAGTTCCTTCAATGAAATACAAACAAAAAAATCAAGATTCAGTTGCTACATGGGAATAGCAATTAGTATTTTCACTCTTTAAAACCTTTAACATGTTTTGACCCTCTTATTCTTGTTTTCTAGGTGTGGAAATTGTTTTGGTTTAAAATTTCCCATAAAGGCCTGGGTAATCCCATTGCTGAAATACAGAATTTCTTTAAGTAATGGAAAGTGCGTGAGCTGAGAGCCAGAAAGTGCCAGCTCCTGGACTGTTACCTCAAACATTTGTAATGGATATGGATTAATTCAGGGAACCTCTTGGTTTTGTCACGAAGGATGAACTTGGCAATCACATTGTTGCACCTCCAGCTCAGGAGTATTTTGATGGAAGTGAATTTTTGATATAAAGTCCATGTCCAAGCCGCTTTTTGGCCCCATGTGGAGGGTAAGATTTAGTATCAGGTGAAGGAAGGAATCCCTGCTCTGAATGAAGAGCCCAGCTGTGTGTTACTGTTGGGCCTGTTGCTAATGTTATTTTGATGAGGCATGTTTACTTACTTTCACCATGACTGTCCGGAAATCCCATGGCAAGGAATGTCAGAACATTTGCCAAATCACTACTTCACCCATCAAGCTGATTGTTGCGTGTTACTCGGTCTGGTTCACATTAAGGGTTTGCTCCATCACTGCCTTTGCTCTTTTGGGGTATATTGATTACTTGTGGTGGGTTTTATAACAAACGGCCCTTTTTGAGGGATTACTCCCCCCTTTCCTCCCTGAGCCTGTGGCATGTTAGTAAATACAGAACTAATCTTTTCTACTTCAGACACAGTCTGTCTAAGGCAGTTCATCCAAAGGAATCAAAAACAAACTCTTTCCAGTGGTTGATTATTATATTATAATGTCTTTTGCAAAGCAAACAAAAAAGAAACAGCCTGCCTATAACATGGAAAGAATGTAATAAAACTGAGAGGATCCTAATTTCTTCTCCTTACAGGTATCTTATTTTTCTGTATATCAAAACTTCTTCAAGAATCAGAAGTCCTGCAAGCAGAGGGAGGCTGGTGCTGCTTGAGCACTGGCCTGTGTGAAGGGAAAGTTTGGCAGCCTGGGGTCTGGCTGGCTGGGGGTGCACACAGCCAAGCCCCCTCGTGCCAGCACAACCAGGGGGCTGCAGTCTCTCCAGGGGTTCCTCCAGAGCACAAGAGGAGATTTGACTGATAAAGACAGGCCTGAAAGGCTGTCTCAGATCTGCTGTCTGCAGTCCCTGTGAAATTCTGCAATGGACAGAGGGGGCCTTTCACAGCCTGGGTTTGGAAGTCTGGCATCCTCCCCAGCCTCTGATTTAACAATTTCATCTTACGTCCAACCTTAGATGAATGGCAAAAGCAAAAGGGATCAGAGAGAGTCGACTGCTGCTTTGCAAGAAAGAGGCAGCACTCTTGGAACCCTCTTGATGTTATATCATTGCTGTTATTTATTTGCATAGTTCCACATTGATCCTGCTGGTTTTAGCTATTGATAAAGTATGAGCTGAATTACTAGAGGGGTGAAACTCTGCTGGAGAGCACATGCTCCAATAATTAGTTGTAAAAATTGATTACTTGTTTTATTTCTACTATGCATGTATTGCATTTATACCTAAATTGGCCTTTTGTAGTGCTTCAGGAATTCCTGAGTGTCTTGCAGGTAACTTGAGAAGGAAACAAGGTGGGATTGTGCTCTATAAATCCTTTAAAATGGAGGAAGACACCTTAAAAAGTAATCTTTTGAAGTATATTTGTGCTCTAATTTTACTTTTGAAATTCCTATTGGTCCCCTGGAATATGTGTGAGGACTGACAGTTCAAATAAAAATTCTACTTCAGTAGTAATTACGTGTTTTCTGAAGGTGCTTACCTTGTAAAATGTGTTTTTTGCAGAAAGACATTTATATGCTAAAATTGATATGGAAATTACTGTCAGTGAGGCAAGAAGAGAAAGTGGAAGAAGGACAGGTGCTGTCACCTGTTAGTTTGTGCCAGTCTTCTCTAGGCTTGTTCTATTAAATGCTTTTCTCTGCGATAATGGATTCAGGGGTGGGATGATAGCAAGAGGCACAGCAGGCTGAGTCTGGAGGTATTTTCACCTTTTGAGCCAAAAGTAGTGATAAGAATCAGCAGTGGGACTGAGAATAATGGATCTGGAACTCTGAGATGAACCAAAGAAATCTGAAACCTGAAATTAGGCTGTGATGAAGAGCTTTTTGGAGTTTTCTAAGTCAGCTCAACAGCTCTTCATTAATGCAGTCTGACATATGTTTATTTCAATACTGCGATCCATAACAGCTAACTCCAAAAGGAAGCAAGAAACTCAGCTGAACACAACTTGGCAAGTTGCTGTGGTGTCTGAGTTATACATGCTCTTCTGGCTACAGGGAAGAGGTTGCAACAACTTAAAGTGGAAATGCTCAAAGCCCCAGTGCAAGGTTTCATATTTGAAACGTGGAGGAAGGTTATGCTCTGGGCATGGGCCACAAAATGAGAGGGAGGAGCTGACATCACCTTATCTGGATTTGAGCTTTTGTTGGCTGGAAAAAGGTCTGAGAAGAAAGTGCACCTCTGTAACAACAAACTGTGTAGCTTAGGCCACCTAGAGGGCCTCCCTGCTGTGCCGTCCCATTCCCTGGCATCCGTGTCATGAAAGCGGCTGAGAGCTGTCAAGAAATAACAGTGCTAGGAAATGTAAAGAAAAGAGAGGTGTTCATCTCTCACCTGCCCCAGGCCTCTTCCTGGGCATCCCCTGACAAGTCCATTGCCCCTCTCTGTTCCAGTCTCACAGACCCCTGCCCTGTGCATGTGGACTGCCAAAAACAAAACAGGAACCAAAACCAAAACAAAACCAATCAACCCTGGAGAAATGGCTTTTAAATTCTTTGTCTAGTGAAAGGTGGCTAAGCAAGTGATCACCAGCTCAAATTTACTGTATGGGTCCTTGTCTCTGCTGGGACGTTTGGGAGTCCGGTTGAAAACGGACTGACAGAAGTAGCATTGATGGTAAGAGATCCTGCAAGAACTAAAGCAAAACCTCAGGACACACAAATAAACATCCATTTCTTGGTATTCCCATACACTTACTTGCTGCTGCTTGTGAGCAGCATGGTGCAGCTAAGAAATCTGATCCTCAGGTCCTGCTGACCCTTTGCAGGGATGGGAAGGGATACAGTGCCGTTCACTTGCTTCCTTCATTTAGGCCGCTGTTCTATAGTACTTAATCTCATCATACAGCTAACTAAATATGCAAACACTTTTTATAAATTATAATAGCTATCGGTGGGAAAATTCAGCTGAAGATAAGTCTCCAAATGTTCTGCTGTAAATCTTGATGCATTGGCTTGCTGACACATGATTAAAACACAGCCGTAAATCTCTTTGTGAGACATGTGGTGAGGAAGGAAACACACAGGAGTTTTTCATCACAGCAGTTACAAGGAAAAGGCTCAGAGCTCCTCACTGCTGCCAATCCGACCCCACTGGTGTCTAAAGTAATTAACGAATTCCTGGTTTTGTACCAAGGCTGGAAAGTGATAAAAAGAAACAATCAAGTTGCTTTTACCTTGATTCCTGTCACTGAGCAGTTCTAACACCCACAAAAGCCTTCAGATGTTTTCACTTGAGTTCAAGTCAAACATTGCAAAGTTTGCGGTTCCCACCCCCACTTTTTGATCTGGACTATGATATAATCAAACTGTTTGCATCTTTACCTTAACAGTAGGCGTACAGCTAACATGCCACCATCGAAATGCGTTTAGGTACTGCTAAAAATCTATCCAGGTCCAAAAATGGCCATTGTTTTCTGGAAATCTGCACTAAAATATTTTCTTACTTTTTTTGCAATGTAAAATGCAGACAAAAAGGAGAAGGTGTATGGAGATACACAGCCAGAAGGAAAGATGGAGCCATGTCTTTCTCTTCCCTAATTTGTGTATGATTCTAAAATTAGTTAAAGCAGGACTGCTGAACGTGGTGGTCCTGTCCTCCTCCCACTCCACTTCTGGGGATTCCTGAGCATCAGCCCAGAGGCTCAGTTTGATCTGGTGAGCCACTTTGCTAAATAGCCAGAAACCAGATCCAACCAAAATCAGGGGGGGAAAAAGTATTTCGTGTCTTTTGGAGAACTAAATTAAATCCCCTGGGAGCCATAGATGGTACAAGAAGGGGGCAGTGGTGCCAGCTGAGGGGTGCCAGCCTCCAGACCTGCGGGGCTGCGGTTGAGATCCTGCTCTTGGGAGCCAGGAGGGGACAAACCCATGGGAGCTGAAGCCCTTGGTGTCAAGCACTCAGCGGGTACTCAGCAAAAGGCAATTCCGTCGTGTAAAGGACGCAGGCACAGAGCTGCGAGCTGGAGGCAGCCATGACGCAGTGGATTTTGTGAGCGGATCTGGAAGAGAAAGCCAGCATGTTTGGGCACTACAAGTGGGAGGCTGTTCCCTGCTTGCAGTGCAGGGACACAGCTCTATGAATGGGGGCATTAATCGGGAGCGCGGCTGCAGCACCGGCTCAGGAAAGCTGCTTGGTGCTCGCTTGTGTCCCTTCCATTCCATCAAAGCTCGAGCACTTCGTTGAATAAAGGCATATGGGACCAATAAAGCAGATTTAAAGAGATGGAGTCCAGGTGGCAAAAGCGTATAATGGGAAGTGACTTATGGGAAAATGTTGCATTCGAAACTCCTCTGTTGGTTTAGGTGACCCTGTAAATCCAGGCCCTGCTTTCAGTCAATGGGACTACTCATGAGAGCTAAATTACTTATGTTGCAGGATTGAACCTACTGAAAGGAAGACTTTTCAAGGAGGTCCAAATAAATGTTCTAACTCATGCTTACAGCGTTCTTAGTTTTTAGCATGAGCCCAGTTGTGAACACAGACAACCAATTTGCTGTAATTTGTATATTGGGTTGGCATGTGTTTACAGAGGGGAGATCTGGATTTATTTTAAAGAACTACTTTGCCCCTGGTTTCCGTATCCTTTCCTTAATCCCTCTCCACAAAAGAAGCTCAAACAAAACCCCCATACCCTCCTTCCCCCCCTATAGTGGAAAACTTGAAAGCAAACCCTGCACAGTGTACCTTTCATATGCACGTAGGTACCTTGCAGTGAAATGAGAAACAGCAGAAGAGCTCTGAAATAACCATGACAGAGTGTGCAAGGAAAAAAATAAGTCTTCAGTAGAATACTGCTTCGTTAGATCTTACCAGCAGAAAAAAGACCCCTAGAAATAAATCCTCAACATGACTCTTATATGAAAGAGAATCTTTCCACGTTGAAACCAAATGTTCAAAAGCTCTGTGCTTTGTTGTATTAATGCCCATAATTTATTCTTCTCAGAAAATATCCCTCACAGGCTGTTAGAGCACTCAGTGTGGTACATCATAATAAAAACAACTTAGAAGGCAAAAACGTCAGAACAAAAACAAAACTCTGAAAGCTTTAGTGAATAAAGACTTGCAGGGGGGTCTGGAAAAAGGACACAAACGTTGTGAGAAATCAAAAACAGAAGATAAATTGTAAGCAGAAATATAAACTAAGCTTTGTGAACAAACAAGTCCTTTTAGAATTCTCAAGTAGTTGTATGTAAAATTGATTTGTGCAGCCCAAAAACCTTCACTGCACAGTCCTTCCTCTCTGCAGCATCCAAAGCTTAATAAGCCAGTTCCCTCTTGGGTTTTTTTCCCAGAATCGAGTACATTTCAGTGGAGGAGCAGCTGTCACTGTGATCGATACCTGCTCAATCTAGCACTTGTAAGGCCCTAATCCATGCTGCAGTTGGGCTTGTAGCCTCCTCTCACAATGGATTTTCCATGGGCTTCACGTAAAAAGCAAGGACGAGTTGTCCAATCACTTGAAATAGCTTTTACACCCCAACTGGAGACGATAAGAAATGAGAAATTATTATTATTTTTTACTTCTAAAAAATTTATCCAATTTCCCCAGCCTCAAAAAGATTGAGATGTTCATGTTCTCTGGAAATTCAGCTTTCTTCTCAGGAAGATGAAAATCCAAGCACGATAGTAATAGTGGCCAACTCACTGATCTTGAATTACAAACACTGCATCAACAACCCAGGTCATGCCACAGCTTGGACCAACAGCTGCTTGCTGGCACAGTAGCTGGTGGGTGGTCAAAATTCCTCACTGTGCTCCAAAGGCTGATCTTGGTGTATCACCTGCAAATCCATGTCTATTTCCAACCCCTGTCCTGTAGTGGGACCCCTTGGAAGTCCTCAGTCCTTCCTCTGTAAGCCTTTTCTGGAGTTTCTTGACTCCTCTGTTCCCTACGGTATGTTGGCTGTGTTTATGGCTATGTTGGCTACTGTCACCTATGGATTGGCGTTAGCATCTGGGAGTGTGTAATTATCATATTATTTTTTATTTAACCCTCATAACCCTTATTCCTAGTGCAGTATCTCTTGTCAGGCCTTTATAGTCAGGTTTCAACACTGGATTTTCTGTAGCAGGTAAGAACAGCCTTGAAATTTTTTGTGTTCCCTTCTTTAGGGATTTTATTCACTTGGTCCCTAGTTACAATTTGTGAGTTACTGTTTAATTTAAGAAATTCATACCTCTTGTTCAGGATGTAGGTTTTTACTTCGCTTGTGCATATCATACAAGACTGGGACTTCAAAACCCGGTGGAGCTGTAATTGTGTTAAAGAGATGTTGTTTGAGATAGGCATAAGGGATTGGCTTTGGGACAAGAAAACCAGTTGAAGAGAAAGACTGAAGGTGTAGAGAGCAATATTTTAGTGATAAGAAAGGTAGATAGGGAGCCATGGTGTCAGCCCTCAAGCCAACGAGCAGGGTCTTGGCTGATGCTGGTAATGCTCTGTTCTTCCCCGTGGCTCTTTGCTGACCTTATCCTGGACTTGGAGTACCCTGTGTGATGGCCAAAGTGATAAAGCTATGAGCTATCTCAGCTAGTTCCAGCTCTCTCAGAGGAAAACTGCAGCCCGTGCAGTCTTTTCATGTTAGTCAGGGAGAACTAAGCTTTAGATTACAATCTTTTTGATTCTTCATGTATCCAAACATCATTTCCCCACACACATTTACTCCTGGCTACAGTTTACCCTTGGCCATTTCTCTTCCATCCCAAACTCTCCATGGCAGACACCCTCACAGAGCTGGATCCTGCTGGTGTAGGTCTGTAAAGCTGTGCTATTTTATAACTGCTCGTAGCCTGGTATGCTGTGGTTAACAGAGCCCAGGAAAGGAGGATTAATATTTTGACATATGATTTTTTGAAGCTCTGGGTCTGATGACTTTTCAGAGTGAACATACATTTTTGCATAAACTGAGGATAAAGGATACCATAACATCCCCACTGGTGGGCAAAGTCTAGTGGAAATAAAAAACATCTAATGGCAGGAAAAATGCTGTTTAACAGAAGTAGTAAACCTTTGGAGTTTGAACAAAGCTGTTATGTAGCTGTAATACTGTAAATGAAGGGTTAAGAACAAGAAAATATGCCAAGGCAAAGTCAGAGATACAAGACCACATAATCCATTCAGATTGCAGATGGAGTGACTCCAGCCATGCCTAGAAGGTAGCTGGACAAAGTATGTTTTTTCCATTAACTCAGCTCATGCAATTATGCTTGTACAGAATTATATATTTCTGCACAGTTCTGGCCACAGAAGCTATTTCTTCATGCTCAGACCTGCTTGCTGGAGGTGAAACTGAGCTGGGTCATTGGAGCTGCAGAGAAACTCGAAACAAAACCGCATGAGGCTGTACTTTGCAGGGGGTGGATGGTTGGATTGGGCAGTACACTAAGTAGTCCCCCGGGATATTTTTCAACTGCAATGCAAGCTCAAGTGATCAAATGTGGAACAGATTAACAGGAGGAGGGGTTGTATATTTCTTGTAAGCCACAATCTTCTTTTATTCATGACTATCTGCAGTGCAATTTTTTTGAAGTGCTGTTTTTTATGGTGTCTTTTAGTGCTCTAATAGCCATGGCATATTAAACTGCCAGTATAATTTTCTGATGAATTTATTTGTATCAATACAGTTTAAAATGAGTGCAGAGAGTGCAGGGATTAAAAGGAGTTAGGTTCAAAAGGTCTTTATTCCTAGCAGTCTGGGATATCTGTAAACACAGCTTTTAAAAATAGGATTTTAAGGTTAGCTCCAGAAATCCATATATAGGTGCTCAATGTGTGGCCTGATTTAATTATGCAGCTAGTCCCTCTGATTGCATGAGATCAAGAGATGGTCAGATTTCTGATTCTGATGCTTTAAAGCTGAGCCTGTACATTTTTTTTTATCCTATGTGTTCTGAATATTGAAAAAGAAATAATATTTTTTATCATTTTCATTAACCTTAGCTACACATGAAAGCATGAGCCTATGCCCCTTACAGTAAGTATTCTCCTCAGTGCATTTGTTGTACAATCAGATTCCTGAATACTAATTTCTGAACCTAGTGTACCTGGAAACTTATTTTTCTTTTCATTAGTTTGGATGCTTTGCATGATCAAAATAGGACCTTGGTGTCTGAAATTTCCTACATGCAGCTATACCTGTGCAAGTGCAGCCCTGCCCTGATCTGAGCAACTTGTGCCTTGCTGTTGCCTAAATCCAAGTCCAGAAAGCAGATCCAACATCTCCAATCACAGCTCACTGAGGGTATGCTGCAGGGAGAGGCTCTTTGGTATTTTCACAAGGACATGTAGTGACAGAGCAAGGAGGAATGGCTTCAAAGTGAGAGAGAGCGCGTGAAGATTGGATATTGGGAAGGAATTTCTCACTAGACGAGTTTTAAAGTCCCTTTCCAACCTAAGCCATTCTATGATTCTGTGAAAATACAATGATGGCCACAGCCTGCAAAAGAGCGATGGTGGCACTGCACAGACTGCCTTTTAGGGATCTTAAATAACTCTTTATACATACACATTTAAAAATTATGTGGTTTTGGGTAGAAATCCATTCCCAAAGCCCTTCAGGACAGGCACCGGCTTCCACTTCCATCACTGTGTGCGCCTCTGCCCCAGGCCACTGCCCCTGCTTGAACTGTGGTAGTTAATTCTGACCAAGCATTACCTAAAGCAATACCCACTGCTCCCCGTGACATCTAGGGACAGCAGCATCTGTTTTGCTAAACAGCCTTAATGTGTTTATACAGAGTGAGAGTTGCCTAAGATTTATTTTAATTGAGTATGACTCAAAAGAAGTGAGTTGCTGTATGACCAAGAATGCTGTGGTGTTAAACTGATGTCAAGATTGACTAAAATATTTTTAGATTGCAATGAATATATTGGGAAATGCTAAATCTCGCCAGTTCCTGCAAACCATGCTGAAGTGAGACTAAGCAGGGAAGCTTGTGCTTGTCTCCAAATACAGGTATCTATGAACTCTGTAAATGTGGAGAAATCATTTCGTTTATAAGGTAGACATGTTTTTATTCAGCAGAGCACTTGTAACAAGAAGTTTAAGCCCCTCTGCTGTAGTATAGATTCTTTTTCATGGGGCAACAAGTAATTAAAAGTGAGAAGCTAAAATCAAAGAAAAAGAAGGAAAATTATATTAAAGTGAGATGGGGCTAAAAAGTTGTCAATGGCATGGCAGGCTGCACATTAGCTTCTAAGGCAAGTGAGATGCATCCTTTTTTTACATGGAATTCAAACAAGGATTAGGGAACACAGGGTTGGGAGCAGCCTGCTATGAGGTGGAGATCTGCGAGTTTGCTAGTTTGTTTCTTCTTTGATACTTTTTTGCTCCCTTTGCTCAGATATTTTGCATCTAGATATTGCAGAATATACGCATATTTTAATTTGCTTGCATTCAGTACTTGTACTCTAACTGGATTTGTATCTAATATTCTTTGACCTCACATGCAGAAATACTGATACCATATTTTAATATTTCTCAAACACTTGCAATCTATCTGCTTCTATGGTCTCTGTGCATTATCACGTGCTCTGTGCTGTCTTTCCAACAGCAGCCCTGTTTCATTAATGATCCAGGACCTGCTGCCTATGCAGTAGCTCCTCAAAGTTTTGATTTTATCCTCCTTTTCAATGCTCCTTCACTTGAAAGACTGATGTTGAAGGAAGGGGCCATAGGGAACAGGGAGGATGGTTGGGGAGATTTCACAGTAGGGTTTGGGGTTTTTTGGGGGGTGGGGTGGGATTTATTTCAGGACAAGAAATTTGCTTTCCCAGCTTGCACAATACCACACTTTTTCTGGAAGAGATGCAAGCTGTGTGTGCAGCTGTGCTGAGGCAGTGGTGTATGACAGACAGCCACGACCACGCTCCTGGATCTGGCTGGGACTGTGAGCACCTTTTAAAACTCCTTTCCTTTGAAATAGACCTGCAGTGTGATCCATGGTCAGTAAGGGGCTCAAAGACATCCAGAGAAGATGATCTTCGGAGAGCTCAGCTATTAAGTGTGAGCAAGTGGCACACAGTGCTCAGCATACACAAAGCTCTCTTAAAGATTTATAACTTGACAAAGTTTGTATGGAATTTGGTAGGGATGAATGAATGTATTCATTTGACAAAGGCCATTCTTTCCTGGTCCCCAAAATCTGGTCTGTTGCTCCAGGCTATGTAAGCCTGAGATCTGTTTATGGAAAGGACAGATAATTTTGGTTAACATTAGTATAGAAAAGAATTCATTTTTTGTTTCAATCTCAAAAATGTTTGGTGTATTTTGCTGTAAACTAAAAATAGATTTAAAAAGCCCAACTCTTTTCAGTACAAAAATGTCAGTGCAAATGTAAGTTTCTCAGAACAATAAACAGCAAAAATCAAGGTCTTATAAAAGAAAATTTGGCTAACCTGAGAGTCACACTGCTATTACCTTTCCCTGTAACCTAATGTAGAATCACTCTGAGGGCCCATCATTTCCCCTGCAGCATTCACTGCCATATCCCAAGGTAAAGGTGATAAATTCTGTCTTCACCCCACCACCTCCAGCCCAGCTAGAGCAATATTTGAATTTCATGCCTGGTGTGTATTGACAGCCACTATTTTATATCCATTTAAGTAAGAAGCCTTCAAAATACTTAAAAAGCACAGTTAAAATAAGTTAATTTATAATAAATTGATTTATAATAAACAAGTTGCTCCAATCTATTAAAAACCCAAAGGCCCTGCTCTTGTTATCTGGATGCATAAATTTAAAATTATATGCACTCTAGCAAAGGTGGCCTGAGCTTGGAAGTGTCTGGAAGTGTCAGCCAGCGGAGGCTCGCTCAAGGGTATGGGATTGGAAATTGGGGTAGTCTGGTTTCGTAGTTAAATTCCTAAAAGGAGAAAAAGCATTCCAGATAGCAGATCCTGGTGAAGGACTTTGCAAAGCGAAGAAAATAATCTTATCCATTACTGAATAGCTCTATTAAATGATGGGGAAAAGCTCAGCACCACCTTGTTATCTGCACATGACCTCTCCTGAGGCATCTGTGGCAAAAAATAAAAAAGGAAAAAAAAAAGGGCAGATTAAGCAAGCGCCCGGGAGTGCCGCATTTGAAAGCACAGCTTCAGGACAGGGACACTTTCCATAGAGCCATTTCAGGCAAAGGTCACATGTATGCATATAAAATCATTCCTGAAAGCAGCGCCTTTGTCCCCCGGCTACGTCCCAATGGAGCCATTGTCCTGCCGGGGCAGCTGGCACCCTGACTTCAGCCACGCCGCACCGGGGCCGGGGCCCAGGGCAGCCCCCGGAGCCAGCCCGGGGCCGGGGCAGCCCGCGACCTCCCCGGCACATTCCCGGCCCAGCGCATCTGCCGGCGCCGCTGCCAGCGCCAGAGCCGAGCGGAGTCCGCACCTCGAGCTTCAGACATGGAGAAAAAAGACCCTCTGGTACGGTAGGAGCATCTGCCCTCCCCTTCTGCCCTGTGTGTCTTCCTGGCTTGCCAAAGTAGCCTTAAATAAATATCGTTACAAGCAAAGTCAGGTAATGAAGCAGCATGAATGTGTTTTTGCAAAATGCGACTCGGATTGGGATGTGACAAGTAGGAAGTCCTTCCAAAACGCGTTCAGGGGTGATGTTGGAAGTCCCTTGATCCATAAATAAGAGAAAAAAAATATTATTTGATGCACAGAGAAGAAAATGTATTTTAGAAACCATAGTAGTTCTTGTATAGCTTGTTTTGCCTCTTGAAGAGATCTCCTCTCAACATTTTTAATATAAACTGCTTTTCATATATATTCTTACCTTATAGCAATATCAAAATTGGCATCCAGCACAGACATGAGAAAAGTATCTTGTGTTTTGTTTATACTTACCTCCTACAGTATTAATATTATGCAAGTACATAAATATGAGTTTAGAACTCCTACATCACTTGGCTTTTGATTTATATTAAAATTTACAGTGTCTGGAGCTTCACTGGTAAAGTCCTGGGCTTAAAGGCAATCTGTCTCAATAAGGTTCCTATTACAGGTACCTCTCCCTAAGCCTTTTTCTCCAGGGGAAATACATAGATTTCTTTAATTAGGGTAGTAGCACCTCAAGGATCTGTATTTTTTTCCATAACTCCCCATGCAACAACTGTAAAGTGCTGATTAGAGAGGCAAGTCAATAAGGAGCAATGAAACACTGCATGCCTCGTAGTTCCCCTACTCATAAAGGACTCATAATGGTTTTGACTATTCTGAGTTTGAAGTATTAGTCTTGGGTCCTTCTTTCAAGTTTCTGCTGCTTCTGATTTGCCTAGATTTTGGTTGTGATTTACTTCTAATTTCTGCTGATCTACGCAAGCTTCCTGTCAGCACGTGTCAGTGCTGTGCAGGCTATTCCTTATTGCCCCCACATCTGTGATGGAAACTCTGAGCTCTGCAAGTGGAATTGGGACGCTGACTTGTCTGATCGAAAACAAAAAAGGGAACTAGGGCATTTCAGGGGTGTTGAGGTTCTGCCTGAAGTTTACATGAACGCTCCAGCCCTCCCCACTGGATGTGTGGTGGGGTGTTGGGGAGGTGGGCTGGGGGCTGGCAGAGAGCCCTGGCTGTATGGAAAGATAGTGGGGGGTTGCCTGTACCTAAAAGAAAGCAAAGGTGACTCTGCCCCTAACATTTGCTGCCCACAGGGGACCTGCTGGACTTTTCAGGGACAGATAGACATTTGTAGATTAAGAGCTTCTTATGAAGTGCAAGGCTGTAGAAATGTTTCCTCCTAGGAGGCTGGCCTGTATAAGATGTTAAGAAAACAAAATACTGCTCCATATGTGTAGTAATATTTGTTCTACAAAATCCTACCTTATTTCAGAGGCTGTAATATGAAGGTTGAACTATGAGTTTAATGTCACTGCAGCAGGGAGATTTCTAATTATTCATCAAGGATGCCAGCTGAGTTTGAATGCCAGACAGCTAAAGATATGTTAGCATCATTCTTGAAAGCTGGAGCTGTTCATAGCAGTGCCTGCACTTCAGCCTTTACCAAAGGATGCCAAATGAATCCTTTGACATTAGCTGAACTGGAAGTGGAGGTAGTGAGTATTTTAGAGAGATGAATGAAGGGTGGTCCTGGCAGTGCTGGGCTAGCACCAGCTTGTCCAAATTCCCATGTGCCATTGGAAGTGCTCATTTGTGGCACTTCCCCAGATGAATGGACCACTTATGGAAGCACATCAGAACCTGATATTGCTGACACACCAGTAACACGAAGTGGTTTTCAGGTGCTTACAAAGCTGACAGCATCATTGACCTATGCCACACCTTGCTGGATGAGGGGTTTTGAGCCTCCCAGCACGGCTCTCCCCATGCCACCCACACCAGCCCAGCTGGGATGCACCCTCCCTGTGCTGGTCATTGGGTGAGATGACAAATGTGTTTGTAGGGTGCCAGACCGAATGATCTCACAGGCTTTCTTTGTCTCAAAACCCATGAAACTGTGCGTGCTCCACAGTTACAATAAAAGAGAACAGGGTCACTGTCACTTTGGTACACAAAAAAGACATAAATCTAGAAATAAATAATATTGGCTCTATCACTGTAGGAGAACTATTTTCCTGTTGTGTACAGTTGTTTAAATTCCATGAGAAAGATTCATGGCAAATGGTCTTTTGTCCTAGAAGGCTTCATGTTTCAAAACACCAAAGTGACGAATTACTTAGAAGTTCTAGTTGATAGTGCTGTACATGAAAAATTGGATGAAAAGAGATTAAAAAGACAAGATAATAGCAGGTATGCTCAGCTCCTGTCCTCTTGCCCTAAGCCAGACAGAACTTTTCTCCTGTTGCAGATGGATGACATCCGTGGCTGGGAGATTGTGTCCTCAGATACCTACTCTTCTAATACAATTCCTACCCAGCCATCTTCTTTTCATTTCTTTGTGGGGCTTCATGCCCTCCTTCCATACTGTTTTTCTTGTGAAGCACCTCGGAAGTTTTATCCAAAAGCTTTCTCCCTTGTTTATCTAATTTCATAGTTTCTTGTAGAGGTTTTTACTAGGAAGCTGTGTTGGGTTGGCCTTGTCTAGCTGCCAGATGCCCACTCTCTCATTCCCCCTCCTCAACAGGGCAGGGGAAGAAAAGCTCCCCTTGAAAAGGGGTGGAAAAGCTCGTGGATTGAGATAAAGGCAGGGAAATCACTTACCCAATTAATGTCATGGGCAAAACAGACTCAACTTGGTAAAAATGAATTCAATTTTTTGCCACTTCAAATAGATTTAGATAGTGGGAAGCAAAATAAAAAATTAAAACAGCACCTTTCTTTCCCCTTTTCCCAGTTCTTCATTCCTGGTTCCTCCACCTCTCCCCACCATCCCAGGCAGCACCGGGGGCACGAGCAATCCAAACCAGCCCCTCTGTGCTGCTCCCTCCTGCTCACCCATCTCCCTGCCCCTCTGCGGGGCCTTTCCATGGGCCGCGGCTGTTCAGGACAAACCTGCTTCTCTAAGGTATTTTCTGGTGCTTGGCAGGGAATCCCTGCTCTGGTGCCTGGAGCACCTCCTCCCCTCCTTCCTCGGCAACCTTGCTGTCTGCAGAGCTGTTTCTCTTCCTTTCCCCCTCACTCATCAGTACCTGCAGAGCGCTTTTTACCCTTCTCTGTTCTGTTCTCCCTGAGGCGCTGCCATCTTGGCCTCATGAGGGGCTCGTGAGGGCCTCAGCTGTGTCCTGTGGTGGGATGGGCTGTGTCCGACCCACGGCAGTCCTGGCCTCTCCAAATAATGCACTACTGCACGTGTTTCTGGATTCTCACCCTCTGTTCTTCTGTTTCCATGTATTTTCTTGGCTAGTTAAAGATTTTAACCTGAAAGCCTTCTAGTTTTGAGGACCTCTCTGGCTTTGCTGTCACTTACCTCTTCACCAGTTTTATCTTCCTTTTTTTTAAAAAAAAGAAGTTCTTGGAAAGCCATCCTTGTCCATGACCTAATTTTTTCCTTCCATGTCATCTGATGTAGAAACCTGCAGAACCACCGTTGGTGGGACATGGCCGGAGTTGTTCCTGCCATTCTTCTCCTGAAGCCTTCCCTGCTGCTGCACCTGTCTCCCGTCCCCATCACTGAAACTTCACATTTTATTCCCTTCACAGATTTCTGTTCCCTGCTGCTTGCTGTTAATGGTATGTTCAGCTGAGGTCCTGCCTCTCATACCTGTGGTGGTCAAAGAACTTGGGATATATGGATTGTCCTGGGTAATAACGCTTTGTTCTCGCAGGCTTCTTGATCTATGCCAAATTTCAAGCTCCTGGCTCTCTACTGGCACATGTGGCAGTGGAGGTGGCTGTTGGGACGTAGCAGGATGAGCTGCTGAGGCTGCCAGGCTACACACACACTTAGCCAGCACTAGCCCACTAATTCCCAGACACATCCATAGTCTTGTGTTTACACACGAACCATACCCCCCAGGTCATTCTTTTGCCAGAAGTGGATAATTTGCAAGGGGGAAACGTGTTAACCTGAAGAAAGGATGATTGTACTGCTCTGTTCATGCAACAGAAAAAGCTGTCAGAGCCAGCAAAGGCAGGAGTTTCAAATGGGCTGCACAGGGAATCACTCCGGGTTTTACAGAGAGCCCTGCGCAAACTTGGGACAGGATTGGAATAACTTTCCTCAACTGTTTTGCAAACAGCACAACAAAGCAGAGGGGAGGAACACAGCCCAGGGACACCCCATCACATACCCTGAATTTTCAATTACTTGACTCCAGCAACTGGGCTCTGCAGAGTTGCTCCAGACTGCCTCACCTAAGTGCTAGTTCTTGAGGCAGGAGATTTTGGTGCAGCAGGATGCATGAGCACTCATGATAAACAGCAGTAAAAAGAGCAAAGACAATGAAGTGAATTCCAAGGCAGGAGTTACTATCCACAGAACATTTGTGGATTTGAATCTATTGCTGTATATTTTGCCCTGCCGAAAAATCTTTTAAGTCGTATTAGCTGTATGTCCCTGGAGCTGTTGATGAATGGGACGGCTTGAAAACCTTTTCTGGCCAGTGACAGGAGAATGAGGGACTGGGACAAGGGCTGTTGGAGCTGGGACGGGATGGTGCTGAGGAACCTGTGTTGTGGCAGCAGCAAAGGGGGACCAACCCTGCACCAAATTCAATGCTGGAGCTACCAAATGGGACAGGGAAACTCTGATTGCAACAGCAAGGACTGTAACAAATTGCTGCCCCTCCAGCTGCACCGGCCCACGGTTTGGTGTGTCAGCATCAGCCTCAGGTGTGAGTGGGACGGTGGGAAGTGGCACTCATCTGTGTCAGGATCAGTGAAGGATGTTCAGTGCAATACTTAAAGACTTCACAGGCTGTATAAAGAGAAAATATGGCTTGGTTCAGCCATCTTTGGAGAAAGAAGAGTATGAGTTCGTGGCTGCAATCTGGTACCTGCAGCACGTGACATTGGAAGGGAGGTGCGGCTTCCTCAGTCATTTTAGGCATCCCTCAAAGGCTCTTTGCACACCAAAAATTTTGGCTGGGACAATCATAAACATCCAGTTGATGAAAATACAGTCACCATGAGGGTAGGAGGAGAAAATGTCCTGATGAAACAATATTTTGTAAATAATTAAGTTGCCATCACCTAGAAATGCTTGGTTTTATTTCTTTCCATGCTGAGGCTGAACAGCTAAAGTGTCAGTGAAGACAATAGGCAAACACCAGAAAAGGTCACCCCTCCAGCTGGGACAGAGGGAATGCTGTAAGATGGGGTGAAATTCCCTTGGAGCTGATGACCCTTCATCTAGGAGAAATGTAAGAAGCCCTTAAGTGCCTTTTGGATATCCAGAACAATAGGATTCCTTTCCCTGCTCAGGGAAAGAGCATTTCTTTGTACATTCCTTGTAAATGACAGGATTGTACCAAAGAATCTCAGTCCTGGCTTACAGGAAACAACCTGAAAGATCCCAGTCTCAGCTGGCTGCCAAGTCCAAAAGCACTAACTCAGGTAATTTGTGCTTGGCCACATAAATTCAATGCACCTAAAGACACTTTACTTTTTTGACATTCCCTAACATATAATAGACTTGTGCAGTAGAGTACAACTGAAAGCATTAGCAATAGGGCAGAGATCACAAGGATGTTTTCCTCCTTCCAAACCCCAAACCAGCAGGAAAAAGGAGGAGACTCCCTATTGGAATCTCCAAAGTTCTGTTCTCCTAATATATTTTGTCTCTTTTCACCCTCAACACTAAGACGTCTTTTTCTGCCCTTCCATTGCTTTGCCAAGCCAGCCCAGCATTCCCCACAGATGGCAGGAGATGGCTGTGACAGCAGTGGGATATTGGGTACCCTTCATCTACTGTGCTCTCCTGGCATTTGCCATTGGCAGCATCGAGCCTGGTTTGTGTGCTGAACCTGCCACTTCTCCAAAAGTTTCCCATGCCTCTCCCCTGTGCCTTCTGCCCCTGCAGTCTGACTGTACTTCCACCTGCCCTTATACAATGGGGTTTGGAGGTTGGCTTATTTGTTTTATTCATAATGCATCAGAGTAGGAAGAAACAAAATCGGAAGTTTTCCTAGTGTTGTTATTTTTTTTAATTCAGTACCTTCCAAAACCATGCTGAATTATCTGCAGAATCAAGCAGATGCTTCAGCAGGCTTAGACTCCCAACAAGCAGGGGTCTGAAGATGAAGTTATAGTCCCACACCTATTTTCAAACCAGCTGTCATGGCTTAAGCTACCACAGAGGAAGTTTGTGCTCCTGCTCTGTCTCGGTGCAAAGGGAACTCAGTTCGCCCAGGGGCAGAGGGGTAGGGCGTGCTCCTCCTCTGACGACTTCAGCTGTCACCTGAAGATATTGCTGCTCCTTGCCTCTTTCCATCATCCGTCCTGGCTTCTTTGCCCAAAATGTGTTGGTTTTTTTGTTTTAAAGGTGATTTAATCATAGTGTTCCTCCTCTCCCAAAAGGTGGAAATGTTGCGCTCACACACCTGTGCAGAGCCCGCAGGCACTGGAGGCCCTCCCTGCAGCTGGCAAAGGAGACGTCCCTGCTCTCTTCACCAGAGCAGTAGTTTACTCAAGTCTTTTTTACATGGGTTGGATCAGACATTGCCATCAAAGTTGTTTGGTTTCAGTCTCTTGGAAAAGGGTTAGCCATGGACAGTGAAAAGAGAATAAATTAAATAGTCCCAGCTGTTTTGCAGGCTCTCTGTGGATGCCCAGGAACCTCTGTCTCTGCCATGGAAATCTTCAACAAGTATAATTTCAAGCTGATTTCAGTCTTGTCTGCTGTGAAAAGAACATTTACTGGGGTGGGGTGCCTTGTCTGAAGGCTGAGCAAAGCAGAGCTGCTTTTGGTCTACAGCAGTCAGCAATCATTAAACCAATGAATTGTTTCTTTCTGAAAGTCTTGTTTTGCTAAATAAAAAAACAAAATATGAGTTAAACAAAACTTAACTCAGTAAGATTATTTGCTTTAAAATAATGAAGAAGTCTATAAATATTTAAGTGACCTGGGTTTCCCTGCAGTTTACTTGTTTAATCCATTCTAAAAAATACTTTATTCCTTTCCAAAGTTTTATGCTGAGAAAGTGAAAAAAGTATTTGCCTAAGCCCCCCTGATAATCCTTATGCAAACCCATGCAGAGTTGCACATTTTTGATTGCTAGCATTTTTCTTCCTTATTTTTATATTGCATTCCTGCAGACTTTGAAATTTATTCAGTTACACATTATGATATGGGTTTAAAAAAAATCATTCAGCAATGGATCACATTGTTTTGTTGTTGAAACGTTGCTTATATTTTTCTCACCCACAGAAAACAGGGAGTACTGTTCCAACAGGATGTTTTTCCCTTTGTACTTACATTTGTCATCTTTGCACTCGGCTGAAATCAGAAAAAAAAATGTGACCTTCAACTGAACTTGTGGTGACATGTTTCAACTTAGGAAAATTTGTGATGCTTGGAAAGTGGCCCATCTGTCCGAAATGACCCAAAAAGCAAGATGCGATTGTTTTACGCTTTTGTGCGTTGCCATTATAACAGGCAGCAGCAGATGCCTGTTAAGAAATGCAGGGTGTTCAGTGAATGCTGCGGTGACACCGCTCCCCTGGGAGCAGAGGGAGTGGGGGGAGAGCAGAGCTTGTCCCTGCCCCCTCCCCGCTCCCCTGCCCACGGATGCTCCTCGGTTACAGCGCCCGGCTTGGGGCTCGCGAGGAGCAGCAGCAGTTTGCAGCTCCCTGTATCACACAGACACACTGCTGCCAGGGCTGAGGACCAGGGCAGGAAACTCATCCAACTGTAAAACCTGTCAAAGGAAGGGAAGTTTTTAACCTGTTTTGATTTGTAGTGTATCCCCAGAAATGGTTGGGGTGAGAGGATGGAAGTGATAGCAAGGAGTTGCCTGTCTGCCAGGACTGGTGGTAGACACTTGGTGTTTGGATTCTACTTGCTGGGTTTATTTCTGTTCTGAAGGAAAAGGGCAGAAAAGCCAGTTATTTCCAAGGTAATGAAATACCTCACCCCTCTCAACAGCTGAGGATAGCTTAAGCTATCAAATGTAAACCATAAAGATGATTTAGTAGTTTCAACTACGAGATAAATCAGTGCACCCACAAAAGGGCTGCAGATGGGATTAAGTTTGTTAACATGTTAGCTGTGTCCTCATTATATGCATTTTTCTATGAACAAAAGCCTGGACAGTTCCTGTTTTATCCTCTGCCACATAAATGTTCATGGGGCCTGTGAATCAGATCAGGCAGTTTAGGCAGTGTTTAATAATTGCTATTTTTCTTTTTAAGAGAACATCTCTTCTTTTTCAGCTGTCCTAATTTCTTCGGGATTTCCTTCTCTTTGTGCTGGACTGATTGCATTTAGTGGAGCAGTCCTGCAGTCCTTATGCAAATAAAATAGATCTGCTTGAGTCAGCTCATGCTCATGTGAAGGAGGTTCAAGCCCCAGAAGGCCCTCAGCCTTTTTTTTTTTTTTTTTTTT
>VZTA01018809.1:827564-849804 GCA_013398855.1 Mohoua ochrocephala | reverse complement strand
TTTTTTTTGTCTTAACTGCAACACTGTCAAGGTCTGTTCTATGTTCCTGCATTCCTTTACCATGCCAAAAATAAAGCTTTCATAGGTGCAAACACACATCACCATAAGAGCAGCCAATTCTTCAGCCTTAGATGCCTCTTATACGTAGAACCAGGAGGAAAATGTGCCCACCTGAAGGCATGTCCCTATTTGTCGCATGGAAATCCTCTTTTTCCAGCCTGACCCCACTCTGATCTTTCTGCAGAAGTATTGATGCTGCAAAGCATGTCCAAAGCCTCAGCTGCAGGCAAGTTGAGAACAATATTCCTCGTGACATATCTCTTTAAACTGAAATCAGATAGGATTTTGCCGTTTTGAAAATACCAGTGGGGTTTTTTTAGATTAACTAGGAGAAAAATATTAATTAAAATACTTCTTTTTTGATCCAAGTGCTGAAAACATAAAAAAGGGATTTCAAACAAACAGAAACTCTTGTTTGCAGAGAAAACAAAGTAAACAAAACGGTATTAATTATATCCACATTTTACTTGTAGGGGAGAGACTAGCACTTGGGAAATTTTTTAATCATATCCAAGCCTTGACCTTGAAAATGTGCCAAAATAGAGTTTGAGCTAAGGGTAAATGTAATCAAGTCAGAGAGATATGTTACAGGGTTATTGTGGAAGTCCCCACAAGAAGTTTTATATAACCAGTAGATTCAAAGCTCATATTCTACTGAGAAAGGTTTGAACATGGTAAAGGATGTACATACAAGTTACAAAAATAAACTAGAAATATGATTTGAAGTCTAGAAAACCTGCTTTTTACATCTTTAAGTAGCTTTCCCATCTTTGTGGTTTTTTTTTTTTTTTAGTTTTTTTGGCTGTTGTTTGTTTGTTTTTGTTTTGGGTGGGTTTTTTTCTCATTTAGCTTTAATTCACTATTTTAAAGGGGCTATGATTTTTGTGGGATGTAATAGGTTGTATTACTTGTAAAATTCAAATAAATTAACAGCGATTGTGTGTGGCACATGCAAGGAAACGTGCAAGGCCCTTGAAACCTCCAGACTGCTGTCTGGGGCGGGTAGGTGGTGGATTTCACACCACTGAAATCTGCAGCTCTTTGAACAAGACCGATGTAAAGCTGTTAATGGGCGCCTGTGACACCCATACCAAGCAGTGGAAAACAAGGATGAGGATCTGAATACACAGCCTTTTATGGGCCCTGCTAAAAACACATGTGGGCCCTGCGGCTCCATGTCTCACTCCTTCATATCCTCCCTGAAGATGAGATTTTTCATCACAGAACAGTTTTTATTCTGCAGTTGCTAGAATTTTTATATATGACTATCTAAGAAATATAATTCTCAGTGCATTTTAGTGAAGTACTTGTGCTGCTTCTTAATCGTAATGTCGTCCAGAAACGGAATTGGGTATATGTTAGTTTCTTTGAAGATGAGGAATGCATAGGGGTGGGACTGGTGTTAATGCTGCTGCTGCCGTGCGTGGGGCTCACAGTGAGAGGTGTAATCCCCTCTGTTGGAGTGGGTGCTGTATTAGCTGTGGTACTGCTGGGAGAGACAAGCATTCAGGCACTCAAATATTTCTTCAGGTCACTGAAAACTCCTGTCCTCTTTCCAGCTGACCTAGCTGTCCTGCTAAAAGACACAACCTCACTTATAGACCTCGTTCTGTGTGCCACCACAAATGGTGATTGTGTGTGGAGGGTGCACTTGAGCCAAGACCCCTCTACAGGCATCACAGGCAGCTTCAGGAGCTGCAGTGCTGTCACCAAATCCACAGTCCTCACTGAACCACTGAAGCTGTTGTATCTGATGTGGAGTGTGAGAAAAATTTATTTCTCTACTGCATTTATGTCCTCCTTTTTCTCACCAGGCTGCTCACCTGGGTTTCAGTCGTTATCCCTGTGAGTATGCAAGTGTTTTACATTGGTAAAGCAGAGACAGGGACTCAGGTCCTCCCCTGGCCAGTGGTTCCTCTTCTGTCTCTGGGTAGGCAGAGCTCAGTTTCAGACAGGCATGATCCCAGCCCCCTGTGTTTTGAGCAGGACACGTACAAGAGGGTGAGGTGAGATGAGGTGAGGAGGAGTGCAACAGGCTTTGCTGGCCAACGTGCTTTGCTGGTTGTACTCAGCGAGTTTTGGGCTGTATCTGGGTGTTCTCCCTCCAGCCCTGTGAACCCTGCAGGCATTCTATAGGATGCTCAGAAATGCTGATGGGCCTGAATGTGCCTAAGGCACTTGCTGCTTCAGGGGCTGGGCTGCAGCAAACTGCAATTTTGAAGACTTTAATTTGTCCATGACTGTCCCTGAGGGTCTGGCACTGCTTTATGGATCTTTCTGGCCAAGAAAGTCATCCTCAGTACGGTCCTCCAGTGCACCAGGCACTATGATTTGCATACCATTCCCCTCGGGGCAGTGATGAACAGACAGATAATTGAAGACTGGTGGTGTTTTGAGAAACTGCGGTGAGGAGGGTGTGCTTTCATGTGCTTCCCAGGCTCGCGGGGTAACAGAGGGCATAATGGTGCAGCTCCTCACCAGTCAGTCCTGTGCCTTCTGCCTCTTTGACAAAATGCAGCTTTTATGTGTGTAAGAACAAAAGACACTTGGCAGAAGTGTCTGCAGCTCTCAAACGTGAATGGATAGTATGACCCTTGCCCATGCTGAGAGCTCCTTCTTCTCTCTGCCCTGCCTTTACCTCCTTAATGCATCCTCGTGAACATCTGTGTTCTCTCCTACCATTCATGATCATGTTGTAACTTTTTGTTTCCAGGCCAGCTGCCAGCCATTTGAAATCCATCACTTGCTGAAGTGTTTTACCTTCAGCAGGTAAAAAGAGAACTTCTCAGTGACCCCATTTTGGGGTCTTCAGTGATGCCCTTACAAATTGAGCAGATACAGATCCTTCATCCTGCATCAACTCTTGTATATTTTTTCCTGCATACCCAGTGTGCAATCACTGTTCTGCATTTCTGTATCTGGCTGTAGCCTGCCTCCTGGGCTGACCTCTGCTGAAGGACCACTTATCATAGGTCATCACCCTCCTGCACTGACTCTTACTCCTCCTGCCCCTCTTTGGGTCATCCGACTGACCAAGGCTGGCTTTGCTGTCTTTTTGCTATCCTTCTCTTCACATACATCTTTCCTTCCTTCTCTGTCTTGTTTATCAGTCACTGTGCTGGCTGAGTGCCAAAGACATTTGGTTTTCACCTGTAAAGATCTCTAAAGCCCACCACCACCTCGGTGGTGCCAAGCTGTAGGATGAGAGGCAACAGGCAGAATCTGGAACACAGGAAGTTCCACTTGAATGTGAGGAAGAATTTACTTACTGTGAGAGTGACTGAGTACTGGAACAAGCTGCCCAAAGGGGCTGTGGAGCCTCCTTCTCTGGGTATATTCACCATCCTTAGAAATGCGCTCTAGGGAACCCTGTTTGACCAGGGAGGTTGGACTAAATGACCTCCAGTGGACCCTTCCAACTTTAACCATTCTTTGATTCTGTAATACAAATGTAGTTTAAAGTCTTTTATACACAGGAATCAGCTCTGCTTGATATATTATGCCTCTTTGATTTTGTTAAGAAGACTCAGGGTGTCTTCAGCAAGGTACTCGACTCTTCCCATGCTCACTCTGACTGCTGGAAGTTCAATTGGTTTCACAATGCTTGTACCTGAGTAGGCTTGATGTGGATACTACTTGAATTTCTATGGTTTGTCAAAAGGTTTTGTTCCTTGAAATTGCTATTTTGTGCACTCAACTGACTGTTTTTCTTGGCCACAATTATACATGGATGCTGTGTTTGGGATGGTGAGAGCTCCGTGACACTTTAGAGAAGTCCTTCACCTTTCTGTCTTTCATGCTGCTGTGAAGCCTACGGGAGGCTTTCATCCTGGTCCCCCAGTCATCCCATGCATCCAGCATGCAGTGCAAAGTGGACAGGAATAGCTAAAAAGGCTCATTTTATTAGAGTCCACTCCATCCCTGGCTCTGACTCAGCCACTTGATTTCTCTGCATTCCTTTCCTCGTTAGAAAAACTGCTCAAGAAAAATGAGTTTTATATAAGATTGTAAGTACTGCCTCGCTTATATTAACTCTATGGAATAGCCTTTGAGACCATTTCCCATAGCACTCTTCTGGAGAAATTGGCTGTTCATGAGCTGGATGGGTGCCCTCTTCACTGGAAAAAAAACTGGCTGGATGGCTGGGCCCAGAGAGTGGTGACAGAGTTAAATCCAATTGGCATCCAGTCTCCAAGGCTCAGTACTGAGGTCAGTTCTGTTTAATATCTCTAACGATGGTCTGGACAAGAGGATTGAGGGTTCCCTCAGTCAGTTTTGCTGCCCAGCAGAAAAGGCCTTGGGAGTGCTGCTCGACAGTGACTGAACATGAACCAGTGTGTGCCCAGGTAGCCAAGGCAGCCAATGGCATCCTGGCCTGTATCCCATCAGTGTGGCCAGCAGGGCAGTGACCTGGCACTGGGGAGGCTGCACCTTGAATCCCATGTTCAGTTCTAGGCCCCTCACTTCAAAAAGGACATTGAGGGGCTGGAGCATGTCCAGAGAAGGAGGACAACAGAGATGGAGAAGAGTCTGGAGCACAAGTCTGACGAGGAGCAGCTGAGGGAGCTGGGGGTGTTTAGCCTGGGGAAAAGGAGGCTCAGGGGAGACCTTATCACTCTCTGCAACTCCCTGAAAGGAGGCTGTAGCCAGGTGGAGTTTGTTCTCTTCTTCCAAGTAGCATGTAACAGGATGAGACAAAATGGCCTCAGGTTGTACCAAGAGACATTTAGATTGGGTATTAGGAAAAATTTCTTCACAGAAACTGTTGTCAAACTGCCCAGGGAAGCTGGTGGAGTCACTATTCCTGGAGGTATTTAAAAGACGTTTGGGTGTGGCACTTAGGGACATGGTTTAATGGTGGACATGGGGTTGGACTCAGTGATCTTAAAGGTTTTTTCCAACCGAAGCCATTCTGTGATTCTGTGATTCTGTGATCCTGTGATTCTGTGACTGTGACTGTTCGTAACTGGAAATGTCACAGCACGAACGTCTCATGTAAGGCGCCATCTGGTGCCTCGTTGAAAGCTTTGCATCCCACACTAAATAACCAGTGTAATCATACAAGCCTGAAAAGCCAAAGGCCAATTTTTATGCACAAAAACCGAGGAAGAGGCATTTCATATTCTGATGATCTTGTTAAAATTCCTTCTTAATGTGTTTCATTTAAGCCTTAAAACTTCCACTGAGTTGCTGAATTCTTGGGCCAGGAATACGTTATTTCAGCTTTAGTCCTTTCTTTCCTGATTAGTAAAACGGCAATTAGTTGCTCAAAAAATTAGTTGCCACTGATCCCAGCAGTGAATTTTTTCCTGAACAAAATCATTAGACCTTGTTTATGCTAATAAGTTCCTTCTGAATCTGCGGGATGGCTTCAGGCACAATCCTTGTCACAAAAAGAACATTGTGCATCTGACTGTTCAGTTCAGAGCTACTGGAAAATGTGTCAGATGAAAAAGATTAGCAGTTTCAGACTCATCATCTGTAGTTCTAAAGGACATTACAAAGGAGGTTAATTAATTTAATACACTTGTAACGTGGACTAGGAAACATAAAATAAGCTCTTCCGTATATGTAAAATCGTGAAGTTTACAAGCTCCAGAGAGGTTGCATGAATGGAAAAATGAAATATGTATGTTTAAATCAGTAGAAGTCATACATAATGCTGTATTTTATGGTTTTGTTTGTTGAGGTTTTTTTTCTGAATGGCCATTTTTAACATACGTAACTTTCTCTCAAAAGACCTGAGGACCTGTGTGCTAGGAAGATACGCAGGAATAGCAAAGGCTCTGAAATTGAGAGCATCTCAGAGACTCCATGTATTAGTTTGGGCACTCAAAATTGACCACCCGATTTGTAAAGTCAGTTGTGTTTTGCCTGAGTCCCTTGATGATCCGAAGGTCCTAGCCTGGAGGAGAGCTTGGGGCTGCTGATTCCCGTATTGTGCGTCTAAAATCGTGAACTTCATTAGTTAAGATACACAGGCAACACCATTGAGTAATTTTATTTGTGACGCTTTAGGTTTCCCTTCTGCTGCGGTCACACGCTGCTGTACTTACCTAGTGCTTGGGGATGAAGTTGTTTAACCACAGGATATACCAGAGGCTAAGGGCGAAGAATTTTATAGGAACAGCTAGTAAAACCTTTGATGATTATTTTTCTCTAGACCTCTATGCACAGCTTTTTGGTAGAAAAATAGTGCCTATTGCAACCCATTTTTTTTTCAGCCCAGCTAGTGATAAAGTGAACATTAGAAGATGGGTCTTGAATTCATAGTCTCAGTTTCTGAAAGGAAAAGGAATACAATGTCCTAGTGTAGGAATTTTCAAGCTAATTACATTGCCTTAAGCCTTGCAATGCAAAGTTGCAGCTGCACAATGGAGCCACTTTCGGTTAAGAAGCTGCATAAAAAAGGATCAGGTCCTAGCAAAGGCTGGCAGGCTGAGATTTGGGCAGCAAAGAGAAAGGATTTTTAGACTCTGTCCTGTAAAGCTACACAGTGGGGGAGTTATTTCAGCAGGTAAAAGTTACGTCTAAACAAAGTTCAAAATTGTCTGTGTTTAATACTGCAAGATATTTTAAAGAAAACTGTACTGTGTCTCTTAATGCCAGTATAGAATATGGGACAGGTCCCAAGGGAAGCTCAGTCCATCCGAGGGCTTACAAACTCTGACTCTGTCCCTTTAAATGTAATTGTTAGTAAACACTTTCATGAAAGAAGCTTTCATCAGAGGAAAAAAAGTGGCAAACTACAGTGGTAAATAATTTGCCTTGGCAAATAATATTTAAGCCACTGTTTTGAACCGTAATTCTGTTCAGCATTATCATTTGCTTTGTAAATAAAAGTGCTTATCCAAACAACCAAGCTTTCTGTTGTTGATGAAAATGGGGAAATGTGGGGCAGAGGGAACATGTCACTTCCCTTCCTTTCTGGAAGTCTGGGGTTTCCAGCTATTCAGATGGAACTGCTTGTGTTTCCATCGATACGAGCCTTGCCCTGCCACAGCAGCACGGGAGAACTGCGTTGAAAAATATCCCCCTGCCCCCGCTCTGAAGGTGCCTCCAGTTTTGAGAGGCCTCTGCTCTGCAGCCCAGGGACAAACTTGGGGAGCACCCGCGGAAAATGAGCCGGGCGCTCCCCGAACCCGCCCGGCCGTGCGGGGTCGGCGGCTGCGGGCGCGCCCCGGGTCGAGCCCCCCGGGCTGCCACACCTGACACCGACCGGGCCACTTTTGGGGGTGGCAGCAGGAGATTTCCATTTCGGAGCACCCAGCGAGCTTCCCTCCGCTTCTTCTCCGAGCCAGATGGAGCCGCATTTGGTTTCTCTTTTAAGCATGTTACTTTTGTGAGGAGAATAAAACGAGCAGGAACAGCTATTGGCCGCAGCGGCACAAGCGAGCCCTGCTCTGCCAGAGGAAACCACATAAAAGCGCGCGGGTGTGCGTTTGGGGGGAGGGCGCGGCGAGGGATGATGCCTGGAGCTTCTTGCACTCGGAGCTGCGATTTGTGAGTGAACCATGATGAAATCACCCCCTGGACAAATCACACGAGCCTGTCAACCTCACCAGGTGGGATTACTCGTAGCTAATAGCCCGAACTCCCCGAGCAAACAGAGCTCTGCGCTCGCTATAAAAAAAGGCGACGGTGCGGCGCAAGCTTTTCAAGAATTCCCTGGTATGGCTAAGCAGGGCTGCGTCCACTCGCACCAGGTAGGGAAGGAGAGGAGCGCGTTTGCTTTTAGAGGAGGAGTAGCCCGTCTCTCCTGAATAAGTGCCTACAAAAAGGAGCGTTTCAGCTTCAGAAAGATGTTTTATTCATAAACCCCTTCTGGTTTATGTTACTCTCCAACGGTGACGCTGTCAGCTGCTGCTCCAGTGATGGGAACTGCAGTGCTGGGGAGCTCCAATGTACTGAGGACCATATGCCCTTTATGCGTAACACTCTTAGTGCAAAAGTCCTGCTTCTTGCGCAGTTTGCTTACTTTGCTGTTTTACTTTTGCAGGTTATATCCTTATTTGCTTTTGCCTTTGGAGTAAATGTCTGCATGGGATTTACAACAAATCGATTTAGGAGATCTGAAGAATGGGATGAGGGCCCGGTCTCAGGTACAGTAACAGATATAAATTGTACATCACCATATACCCTTATGTTATAGACTGTGGTCAGCAACCATTCCTACTCTGTAACAGTAGTTTGCTTGTTCCTTTTCCCTCCAGGATATAGAGAAGAATAAATAACTCGCTGAGCCCGAGTCAGTTGACCTTTGGGACTCACCTATAGGTCTCCTATTTACTTAAACTTTTGCTCTGTGTGCATGTGACTATGGAAAATTTAGCTTATTTTAGGACTGAGCACTGTCAGTCTCACAGAGACCGGTCTCATCAGCTCCTCTGAAGTGTTTGCAGTGTTTTGTACTCTGCATGGCTTCCTTCGAGCGCTAACAGAAACTCCCTGATGGCTTTAAGGGTGTTGGGTTTATTTTGGTAGCTATTGAAGTGGTTTCTAGAAACTTGATTAATGCTTTCAAGGGGCACTGGTGAGAAAAGCTTTAGGTATTTCTGTGGCTCCTGAGGTCATGCTGGTTTGTGAACAGTAGACGGCAGACATCTGACGGCGGAGAGGGCCGGGAGAGCAGAGCAGGTGTTCGTGCAGATGTGCTGTCACCGAGTCCTCTGTTTTTCTTATGCCTTCTACTTTATTCCTCTGGAAGATAGCAAGAATATGCCACAGGAGGAATTGTTATTTGTGTTGTGGGGCAGTATAGGGTTCTGTGAGCTCAAGCATAGTCCAAATGGAAAAAATGTATAAAGCAGAACACTAGTCTTTTTTATTCAAAAAAAAGCAGGTTTGACTTGTGTCTCTGTTCCTTTGGCAGGAGAAAGGAAACTTGAGGTCATTGACTTAGAGCTGGTTAACGTAACTGAAGTGAAAGGGTTCCATTTGCAATGCCGGTCTGTAATGATGGCTTGTGAATTTTAATTATAAAATTGTTTGCCGTGGCCAGAGTTTTTTGTGTTCCTGGTAATGTATCTGTGTCCTCCTCTTTGAGGAACCGGTGTCTAATCACAGCCACTATCAGGGCTGCCGGTCACTGAGTAGGGGCATTTTAGGTAATCGAGAAGATAGTGGCTGTTGCTTTTTGATCTTTATATCAGTAAAAAAAATTTGCTTGAAATTCTTTTTTTTTAAAATCTTCTAGGATGTTAACTGTAGAACAGATGTGTAGTGTGTGTAATAGGGATGGGAAGGATTTGCATTTCAAGTGTTCAGCACCTGAGTGCCAGTTGCTTTGCTTTCACTGGTGACTGTCTAGGCAGGGTTCAGCTGGTTTTTACTGAAGTCCCAAAGGTCTGATATTGGGGTCCCATTGCAGCTGATCGGTGCCAACTCTGCTGAGCCAGCCAGCACTGTTCAACACCGCCAGGGCTGGGAACAGTAGCTGTGTGCTCCTTCCAACAGCAGGAGGATTAGCTCAGCATTCCAGATAAGTAGGAAGAAATACAGGATCTCTTGAAAAAGGGCAGGAGATGGGGTACTTTTGGAAGTCTATTGAAAATTTGCTTGCAGGTGGGATTGGCCCAGCATCTGGCATTGAAGTAGTGCAGTCAAGGATGCGATAATGAGAGACAAAAGTAATGGAGGATTTTGTCCATTCTGTGTTTATGTAGCTTGGTTCCTTTTATTAAGAGAAAAAAAAAATGGAGGAAAAAATATGATAGCTAAGAATAAAGGAGTACAGTCACAGTAAAGTATAGACAATAAAAAGTTACACTGGAGATCTGTGGTTTTTTTAGCAAACTGAAAGCACTGTGATCAAAGAACCTACTTAGTCACTCTTAATTGCGTGACTTCCAATTATATATCGTTAGAAGAGCAGTCCAATGAAATATCCAGAAAAAAAGACTGGTATAAATTCTTTTTCAATTTCACTGTTCTTTAGCTTATTTGCTTACAAGTGTCTTGGTGTTGAGAATTATCTTATATTGACAAAATACTTTGTTTACCAAGCATTATTGTAGAAATCAATCTGTTATTTCTCCAGAGGTATGCCATGATTGTAAGCAAATTTTAGTTTTCATCTAGCGTAGAACTCTGCTCTGAGCCAAAAACACAGTTTTTCCCCTAGTCCCTTGTAAATGCATTCCAAAGTACCACCACAATGTCTAATACACCCCTTCTTGTTCTCTTTTTACAGTGCACAGATGTCTTTATACACTTGAGATGTTTCATATTTGTACCCAACAAATTACTTAATTGAAATAAATTTTTTACTTAAAATTCCTAAGAGACATTAGAGAACCAAAGCTCGCATTTTTTCATAACTTTGCCTTTGTAAGTTACTTGCTTTATGAATTTCCTAGCCATCTTTTTAAGCGCTTTCAGGGAAAACGGCCTTAGTAATCTCTTGAAGCATTGTTCTTGATCACAATAGGATAACTTAATGCTTTGGAAGGAGAAACACTGCAGTTTTTCTCTCTCTTCTCACTGTAGTTTTAAGCATGCCATTACAAAGGGAGTTATGCCTTTCTTCTGTTGGAACACTTGTATTTTTTCCTTTATCTGACTTTTCATTTGGATTCAACTCATTGCAAAAATGAAGTGCATGTTCATAATAGCAGTATTATCTAGCAGAACTAGTGTTCCAGATGTTTTGTTTAAGTATTTGGTTGTTCCGTATAGGTTCCATATGGGATCCAAAATGGCAAATTGTTACCAGGTAGTCTCCTTCCTAGAACGCCTCTGTAAGCGAGTCTGTGTTGTGTAGTCCTGTTTGAAACACTGCTGAAAATAAATGGATTTTATTATTTTTAAACCTTGTAGTCAGATGGAATCAAAGGAAATAATTTGATATGGCACTTTCTAAGATAAATGTAACATTTTTTAAATGGAAACGTAACAACTTCCATGAACTGAATCACAAAGGCACTATTGCCCTGTTTAGCTTCACTCCCTAACCTATGACATAGAAGACCATTAGATGGCTGCTTTGAGCTTCGTGGCAATAAAAGGAATGTATGGAAAACAATATGGAAAGCTTTATGTATGAAATAAGGATGGAAGGATCTTCATGCTGAGGTCCCTGTGCCTGCTGCACCATCTGACTGCAGGAACTGTGGAGGGATGCAGGAATTTTGAAAAGGATTTTAAACTGTCTAAGTTTGTTCTGTACAGGGCTTTCTGTTAATTTGAAAATGCTCACCAGGGATAGAGATCCTGATGATATATTTTCAAACTATTTTGCATGCGGCAGTACCTGTGCCATGTCATTGTGCAAGACCTGAAAATCGTGGTCTGGCTGCAAAGGCAAGGTCAAGCATGAGAAACAAAAGAGCGGTCTTAACGTATTTAGAGAAATTCAGCAAGTCCTCTTTTGTGCTGCAGTATGGAAAGTGTCCTACATTGACTCGGGAGGTGTGACTTGAATTTGCTAAGTGATTTGGGATAATTTGCTATATCACTAATGAGGTGGTTGTCAAGAGATGTGAAAAAATTAGACAAGGTAGGTGGGCTAAACCTTTCTTACATGAAATGGAAACCCTACTTGGCAGTTATAGAAGATGGAGCTAGATGGGACCTTGAACGGCCGTGTAGAGCTCCGTATCCCAAGACGTGGTCACTTGTTACAGAAGTGCTTCTGACAGATCTTGGCCTAGCCCTTCTTCAGAATCTTCAAGCTCAGAGATTTCACAGCTTCCGTGGGCATTTTGTTCCAGTAGTTTCCTGATATAAATGAGCTGCTCTTTACTACAGGTAGACATTCCTTGAGCTGCAGTTAACTGTCTCTTATGTAACCTGCAGTCAGATTTGCACCTTCTCTTTCCTACACACATGTTGATGTGTTGGTTTGTTTTTTGGGGTTTTTTGCCTTCTGAAAAGATCTCCCTCTCAGCCCTTTGAAATGAAAAGGGTAATGCCCAGGGTAAGGTTTATATGCTGGTATGTAATACCTTCGAGTTTCTAATACCTTTGATTTGCAGCTTACTGGATCTGTGATTCTGTATTACCTAGCTTCCAAAAGAGAAGGTAGTGGAAGAGGTTAAATAACATGAAAATATTTTTTGGTAAAATAGATTTTCAGAAGCATTTGACAGGAAGCAGCTGCCATCAAAAATAAGGACCAGGGCTTCATAGCTCTGAAAATTTTGAGTGTTCACGTGATTTGAAACAACTCTCATGTGATTAATTTTTAGCATAGCTTTCTGACCTACTTATGTGAGCAAAGAAAATACTGATCTGTGTAGTGCCAGCATAGATACGCAATCTTTAGCTCCTTGGAATTTCAGATGGCCAAAATACTGATGCCTCACTAAAAGCATGCTTGCAGGATATGTACCTGTAGAGTAAAACTTCACTGTGTGTATGATGTTACTCGCCCCAAGTGCTGCTGACCTGATTGAAAAAAAACCCCACGAAACAGTGAGACAGAGTTGTCTGCTACTACCTTTTCCAGCAGTCACATGAGTGTGCCTCGACGCTGCCGTGATCCACGACTGCAGCCATGGTACATTTGGGTTTCTTACCTATGATCTTGCTGTAGCACTGATTTTCTGACAGGTTTATTCCATGATGTGGTTTGTGCTGGTGTCCAGCCAGTGCCACTCCAAGGGAAGTGGCGGAGCAGTAGCAGTTGGGATGAGAGCTGGTGAGACATCAGCTGCTACAATGTCACCTCCAAACCTCCCCCTTCATCATCTTTTCCATCCATTCTCACAGTGTTTGGTTAATGCCATCTTATTTGGGAAGAGATTTCCCTTCAGTTTATGTGGAAACTAAACTCTCAGCTATGTAACAGTGTAAGGGGAAAAATACATAAGAAAATATCAGAGCAACTATTTCCCAAAAGTGCCATTGCGTCAGTCCTCTAAAAGTCATGCTGCTAATCATGGTGAGGTTTGCCAAACCTGAAACCAAACCATGGCCTAAAAGAAAACAAAACACAAGACAATTTCAAATACTTAATAGGTCTCTCAAGGAACAAAAGGCGTTGTGAAATTTTCCTTGGAACACCTCTGTATTTAAAGGATAACATAAATTCCTTACTTAATTTCATAACATAAATTCCTTACTTTATTTCATAAAATACAATTAACCCTAGAGAACAGCACACAATTTTCCTGCTTCATATAAGCTGCATTGTAGGATTCTCTTAGAAGAAAAACTTTTAAAATAGATTAAGTGTATAAAATAGTAAGTTTTGAGAAAAGAGCAGACATCTATCAGCTTTAACATTAATGGCCCTTACTAATAAATAGATTATTGAAGTCTAATACATTTTTCATGGTTTTCAGACTGGCAGTCCTCCATTTAATTATATACATAATAATTATTAGTTTCTTAAATACTTCTGTATTTTTGAAGTTTTTATAATTTGGTGCTCTGCAAAAGCCCACCAAAAAGCCTTGCTTTATTTCTCCATTAATTTATAGAGCATTTTAAAGTTTTCTTTCACGCTTCACATTGATTTGACACCTTCCAGTGTAGCAAACCAAGTCCTGCTGTCTGCATGTAGATTAATTGGAGTCCTCTCCTATGTAAACTGCCCAGCCAGCCATGAAAATGTCACTTGGTTTCTGAAAACAAAGGCCTGCTTCTGTGGAATAGCTACAGCTCCTGGAATGGGGCCTTGGAGACTTCAATACATTTCTGCTAATGATCTCTTGATTGTTACAGAGGTAAAGCTAGGGCTTTTTCTTTGCAGGATGTTATCACAGCATGCTGCTTCCTTTTTTTTTTTTTTTTTTTTTCTCCCCCAAAAGAACAACTTTATTGGAATTTGTTCTTTTTTGTTTCTTCGAGCAATTCTCCTCTCCCCGCTCCCTTCCCTTTCCCAGAGCAAGCATCCAAGGTCTTGCTCATTCGAGTGGCTCAGGGCTGAGCTGCCTGTCCTGTCGCTGCCAGCCTGACAGATGTTGCCCTGTTTCTTGTTCCACACAGTCCTGTCAGATTCCCCCTGGATCAATACCTCTGGCTCCTGCAAAAACAGATGCTTTGAACTTCAAGAGGCAGAGCCTCCTGGCTGCCGCTGTGACAACCTGTGCAAGAGCTACAACAGTTGCTGCTTCGACTTTGATGAGCTGTGCTTAAAGACAGGTATGATGTGTCTCCTGTCCTGCACTGCCAGGCGCTGCTGACACCTGGGTTCTGCCAGTGGTCAGGACCTGCTTGATAAGCCAGCACTCCTTGGCATAACCTGCATCCCCTCCTCACCTTGCCTTGGCCGGGTAGGCTCAGCTGAGCCTAAGATGCAGCCCATGTTTCCTTGCAAGGAGCAGTAGGAATGTGCACCTATCACTCCTCACTGCCGGGACAGAAAAAGCAGAGTACTCTTCATACCACATAGAAAAGCGGATCTTCTGACACTAAATTAAAAGCAATAATAAAAGCCATGGTAAAATCTGGACATTGATCATTTTGTGTCAGCCATCCTTTTCCATCCCAACTGATAATACTGGAGCAATTCAGGCTCACTTGTGAGTGCGCCTCGGAAGCTGGGAACGCTGAAGGGGTGCGGGTCCTCTTGGAGCAGGGGACAGCCCGGGCTTGCTACCTGTGCCCCAGACTCTCATTTCCAGGAGTTAGGATACATATACCACACTGACAGAAACATTTGACTTCAATTCATTGGACCCTGGGGGATGGAAATACAGCAATAGGTTCACTTTCTTTTTTTTGGCTTTTTTTTTTTTTCCCATGAGTCATAGGCAAGGAAAACTTCAAAGAGAGACATGAGTTATATTTTACTTCTTAGCATAGTGCATTTAAATTATTAGTTGTACCCATCTCCTTCAGTGTTTGCACAGTGGTCAGAGTTGACACAGGTGCCTTTTATTTTCACCACTGAACTTATTCTTGCTTTATTGAAGTATTACACTTACTAAGCACCCAGAGGAAAAGTCTAATGATTAAAAATCTCATGGCCTCTGGATGTGCCATGCTTGAAACTCCTGACTTTCTCAGTTCTGTTTATGATTATATAATTTTCATAGATTTGTACAAAAAAAGGGTGAGCTCATCTAGTTTGAAAAACAAGTTTGGTTCCAGGCCAAAAACTTCTGAATTTTAGGCTGACGCTGTTCCGCCCTTAGTGTAAATGGCTGCAGAATGAGAGGCTCTTTTTGAAGACTTTCAGCAGGATGTCTGCTACCGAAGGGCAGAATTTCAGTTCCTCGCCCTCCTGGCCACAGCAGACATATATGTCTACATATGCATATGGATACCTGTATAGCCCCTGGGGCTGTTGTGCTAATGGCCCTATACTCCCACAGGCATTTATTCAGGCCATTATCGCATGTGTAATCTCTAAATATTACACACTTACAGAAAAAAGCCCCAAAGGAAGCAGAATAGGGGATAAAAGACATCGCTCTCATATGTGGTTTTTTACTGGGTGCATGTTGTCTGAAGTGATTTTTAAAGTTTCTTGGGTGGGCCTCACTGTGGAAAACCAAATGTTTAAAACCATAGGCCCTGTTCCAAAGCAATGTACTACCCTTGAGAGGGCACCTTATTTAGACAGGCCAGATCTTAAATTCATTTGCAAGATGAGAAAAGCTGGAGTCTCACAGCAGCCATGCCATGCTTTTTCCTTGAAGAACAGCTCGTTTTTTCCTATCTTTGCAGTTGGTGCTGGATCTGCACTATGGGCGAGGAGCTGACGGTGGGAGTAGGCATCACTTTGCATCCACACGGTCTCTTTTCTACTTTCTCATTTTCTACGGATTGAACTGGGGACTGTAGTAGTTGTGAGGAAAAGCAAAGATTACCCAAGAAACACCAGAATTCTTAGTTTGTGCTTTAGGTCCCACCATTTATCTGTCAAGATCCTTTTTTGTCTTTTCCCTTCCACACTTTTTCTGGCATTCAGATTGTACAAAGCCTGGAATACAACACCTGAGGGTAGCAGAAATATTCACAAGTGTGTTTGTGGAGGAGCCCTCCTGCACTTGCAAGTGACAAGGGTCCTTTTTGTTTCTGGTTGACATACCCACTTTAACGACTAGAGTGCTGTTGTTATAGCGTGAATGAATAATTTTTATTTTGATTACAATCTCTCATTATTGCTTACCTTGTGAATATTTTAGCTCGGGGCTGGGAGTGTACCAAAGATCGCTGTGGAGAAACCAGGAACGATGACAATGCTTGTCACTGCTCTGAAGACTGCTTAAGTAGAGGAGATTGTTGTACTAATTACCAAGTCGTTTGCAAAGGTACGTCTTTGGTCTCTCTACCTCTTATCTTTCCAAACCCGAGAGAAGGCAGTCTTGTGAGTAAAGAGTTTTCATCCCAAGGAGGAAGACTCCGTGTTTTTCTTTTATTTTTTTTTTTTTTTTTTTTAGGTGGTGGGGGAAATGGGGAATCGCATTTGTAATTTTCTGGGCGCTAGCAGAGGTGAACACATATAATTTGTAGCAGGACTTTGTCTTTGCCTGTAGCAATAATGGTAGAAAGAGAAGAGGCGGAGGTGGATGAAGAAGAGTTGAAAGCAAAGCTTTTAAGTGTTCAGATGCATTTGTCTGCCTCACAGGGAGTGTAGGGATATCTAATGATCTCAGAAGGAACAGAGCATTCCTAGATATGTTATCTCTGTCCCAAAGACCTCTCTCCACACCCACCACAAAAGCTCCTGCTCAAACGACTTGGCCTAACATTTCTAGGCTTTGTTTCTTGTGGAAGAGAAGTTGCAAGAATCCGAGGGCTATTACTCGCAGGTGGGTGGTGTGGGCTTCAGATGACCATGACACACCATGGCTGCAGAACAGCCTGCAGTGCTCGGTGGGTGGATGCACACTTTATTTTCATCCACTGCTCTGCTCTTTTAGAGTGTATCCTGCCTGTCTAGTATGTCTGCAATTCACAGCAGGTCTTCTGATCCTTGTTAATGAGCTCTGCGGGTTTTTGCTTTTGTATCTCAGCTAGTTCTTAGTTTTTTTCATTCATTAACTTTACTGGGACAAGGGTTACAGTTTGAAATTGTTTCATCATTTTGGACAAATGCGTTATGTTCACAAAATTATAATAGTCCAGATCCATCCATACACTGAAAATGGGCCTTTTTGTTTACTTGGATTTTGTTGTTGGGAATCCAAATGAAATACGTATTTTCCAACAAATTCCTGTAGCTTGTCCTTCCCCTTCCCAAAGAGCCCTGAAGCTGAGACCACTTAAGTACAGGTACAGTTTCCAGTTCCTGCCTTTTTTGTGAGCTTCTTCTCACAAGGGTCAAGACAGAGGAATTTATATGTCTCCCGCTTTAATGTACATAATCTTTGTTTAATTGGCTAATAACAAACTGTCTCAACGGCCCTGGAACTCTGACAGGACTAAGCCCCATGTGAGAACAGTGTGTCCTCTTTATTCGTGCCTTTGCCTATCTGAGGATAGTGTATTGTTTGGGGTTTTTTTCTTGGAAGTTGTCCCTCCACCTCCTGTCATGGTCAGTTGGAATTGCTGCAGCACACATTTCCTGCAGGTCTTTTCTATGATGCTTTTTGTTTGTTCTTTTAATTGAATTGCAGTTCCTTTAATAGTTCAGGAAGCAGGCCCGTTTGTTAATAATTTGGTTTTTTCAATTGACCTGTAAAAGTGCAAGTCATGAGTCACTCTATAGACAGCATTCAGCAGTGAAAACCTTAAGAAAATAGTTGATTACACAAAGTAATTTTAACTAATCTAGCTCTGAAAGAGTATTTAATGCTTTTTTTAGCTTGAGTCTCACCTGATCCATGAGCTGATCACCTCTCTAAACTAGCTGGAAACTATTTAGAGTTGTTTTTCTTCCCCAGAATGAATTTTGTTTTGTGCTTTTAGCCAGCTGAATCAGCTCCTGCAGACATCAGAATTGATGGGAGGAGGATGGGAATTCACAGCCAGAAGCAGCACTACCTGTTTTTGACCGATCAAAAATAAAAAAAATTAAAATAGATGACCACTGTGCCTAAAGCATTACCACTGTCTCCTGCGGTCAAAAGGACACTTTTAACTCCGGTTTTAAGAGCTGCTTGTAGACTGCTAGTTTGGATATTTTTGTTGAATAGAATATAACCAGATCACTTGTTCGGCTTTGTGAAAAGATGTTCTCATTATTCATGGGAAGTATGACAAGTCAGTCCATTAATTGGAGCTGGACTTTATTTTTTTTATATATATTTTCTGTGAAACCTGTAGCTGTATCCACAGATTTTTGTATTTTTTGTTTTTTGAAACTCCAATGTGACTTTTCTGGTAGGAGAAACCCACTGGGTGGATGATGACTGCGAAGAGATCAAGGCTCCTGAATGTCCAGCAGGGTAAGTGTTTTGCTTGCACCTGGAAAGGCAAATGCAGCAAAGCCAGTGGTCCCCAGCTCTGCCTCGGACCTCTGCCCACCACATTTTTGCACTGGCCCTGTCATGCAGGCTGAATGACTGTGGGTTGGATGCTTTCCTGGGCTTCACCATTTGTACAGTTAGGCTCATAATATTGTAATGCATCTGCCTTTATTTAGGCTCATAATATTGTAATGCATTTGCCTTCGAGCTGCTGGTTGAGCAGTGGTGGATGATAAATGGGTTTGAACTCTTGGTCTTCAATCACCTGCTGCTGGGTTTGCCTGCTTCACTTATATGCATAGGGAAGGTAGCCAGACTCCTCTGAAGTCAGTGGAAAGGCTTAGGTTGTTCTGCTTTCAGTAAAATTCAGGTTAAGCTGTACATGAACACAGTTCAGGCCATTTTTTTTTAATGGAATTTTGTGCTTTTAGCATTATGTTCTTAAATGAAAGGATTTCTAAACTGCAGTGGGGTACAGGCTTGACTTAGTGAGGAATTTGAGCACATGAATACCGTGGAGAAAGCGAGCACTTTTGAAACCATTTGTCTCACTATTATCCCTAAACTTAAGCATCTGCTCGGGTGCTGTGTTGGGTTGCAGCTCAAGCCTGTGCTGTTAGGAGGAGGGTTTGGAGATGCTTCTTCTGGTGGCAATGACAGTTGCTAACCCCTGCAGCAGGTGACATCAAAAGCCCAGGTGTGTCCATCCATGACATGCATCTGCCTGCTTGGGCTTGACTCCCAGTAGCAGTAGTAAATTAAAAAAGTAATTAAGTAATGTGAAATACTGTTATCTTTAGTATATTAGGATGAACTGTGCCTCATAGAGCTCGCTCCAAATGCCACATGGACTTTTGTTTGAGAAAGAAGACCAGTTGTTATGAGACGTGGTTTTTAACTAGAGATTGTGTGCTGGGCTGGGTACTTGTGCATGGTAATTTTCTTTCTCCATCTCCTTCTATAAGCACTTGCCTTTATGGGTTATATGTTTTTCGCTGCTCAGGGAAGATGTCTTTTATGCTGGATATCAGCCCTTTCAGTGACTGTGAGTGAACACTGGCTGTTACTAAGTGTGAGGATTATTAGTTTCTGTTGGTCTGTTAAGTATGTAAAAGACTACAGATATGCAGTTTATACAGTAACGGAAGTTTTAGATTTTCTGGAGGCTCAGGGAGCAAGTGGAAATTAAAAAAACTAAGGTTTTGAAATGTTGCCTTATATTCCTGCTGGTTTTGCCTTTAGCTTTGTTCGCCCTCCTTTGATCATCTTTTCCGTTGACGGTTTCCGTGCATCATACATGAAGAAAGGGAACAAGGTCATGCCCAATATCGAAAAACTGAGTGAGTACATCTATTTTCTGTCAATAAATGGAAGACAGTCTCTTGCAGCCCAATTGCTTTCACGGTTCATTGAGCAACAGAAGGGCCAGCATGGAGATGAAATGGCAGAAGTTCCCTTTAAATTAGGTGGTATCAGCTGGTGACTTGAAAGCACCTTGATTAATGCAACACACAGCTGCTGCTTTGGGAAATGCTGCTCAGAATCAGTGACCTTCATGTGGTTTTGTCAGCAAAGAAATGCATCTTCAGTACACGATACGTATCGTGCATGCTTACAGGCTAGCTGCAAGATGCCCGTGAAATTTTCCACTTGATTCAGAAATGTCAGAGGTATGGATAACTGGTAGCTGGATACTGGCTGAAAACATGCCCTGCGCTCCCCTCCCTGGGAAGGGGCATCCCCCTGGGTTTGTGGAGTGCTGGATGCACCGCACAGTGAGCCTCTCTGCGTGGTAGTTCGTGCGTGTGCCCATACCCTTGAAACGTGTTGGGGTTTTTTTCCCCTGTGTGTGTGCTGGCCCTCATATTTGTGTAGCCAGCTATGGTTGGGTTAAATGATCTTGAAAGTCCTTTCCAACCTAAATGATTCTACGGTGTGGAGGCTGAGGCCACAAAGCCCAGTGTGAAACTGCAGCTTTGGTACATCTATCACTTAAATGAACCTGTGTTTTCTCATGTTGTTTTACTTAACAAGATACTTCCAATGACTCTGGATGGAGACCTCAGGAAAAAACCCTGTCTGTGGGAATGTAGCTGGTTCTGTAGTTGTCTGGCTGCATTATTTCAGTTGTTAGTTGTGAAGTACAAAGCGTGCGTGAGTAGATTTACTACCGCCCTTACTGCTGACTGCTGTTAAGCAGCAGAAAATTCAATTAAATTAGTTAAAATTTAACTAGTTTCTGCATCATTTTTAGTCACAGAAATTACTTTCTCTGGCTTTGTTTTCCACGTCTAAGAGCTTTGCTTCCTCATGTTTGCATTTGCTGTTGATTTTTCAGGATCTTGTGGAACACATTCTCCTTACATGCGACCTGTCTACCCTACAAAAACATTCCCCAACTTGTACACCCTTGCTACTGTAAGTCCCTGGGAAGGATTTTTTCATGATAAAACGTTGCACTGGGGTAGAAATATGTGTTATGGGAAGCAAGGTTTAAAAAAAAAATGTATATAAGTATAACTGCTTCATTGTCCATCCTTTTTGGTGTTTATTTCAGTATTTTCTTCATTCTGAAGAAAAAGTGTTTAAGTATTTTCTTTTATTTTGAAGTGCTGAAATGGACTGAAATACACTGTCACAGCTTTCCTATGCTTTCTTGTGCCTGCTTTTGCAGTTATTTGTACTGCTGCGTAATTACAGGTCAAAGTTTTCCTTGGGGAAAAAAAACCACCCCTGAAACGCTGCCCGGAGTACAACCAGCAGTTGTTCCTTTGCTGGAGTAGCCCAAGTCAGTGGGGCTGCCTGAGCGGTCAGTTTGCACTGTGCAGCTGCTGAGCGCGCCTGGACGCTGTGCTGGCCCTGCAGTGAGAGGAGCCATCGCTGTGCTGCGGTGGCAGGGCTGGCAGCCAGGCTGTCCCCACACCTATGTGACACTGACAGTGCTCCCAAGGCTGGCATAAGGGAGCCTCCACCTGCAGCTGCAATTTTTTGCCCTTTTTTTTTTTTGTGCAGCTGCTGCACAAATGTTTAAATGGATGAGACAGGAGGGTATGGAGAAAAAATAGGTTGGGATGGGAGAGGGCTCAGAGAAAGGAATTTTCTGCTCTTCTCCCTTAATTGCTTTTACTGGAGGACAAATTGTGATATAAAGCCATGGCTTTGGGTGACCTGCCTCAATTGTTTTTCTTGGAAATAACTTATCTCACAGAAGCACTCACGAAGATAAAATACTATAAAATGGAAACGCTGAGTGTTACTCTTGCAACCAGAGAATGAATTACTGTGTCCAGAAAGGGCATTCGTGAAGAGGAACTCAAAGTACAAATCGATCTTCTTTTCATACATTTTTGCTTTTTCTTTGATGACCTCAAACTAACTTTTTAACAGTATGAAAAAACTTGAAAGTATTGAGTAACAGGAGTTTTTATGCTTTTTAGCACAATTCAATCATCTCTTACTGCTTTCATTACTACAGCCAGATTTAAATGTGCTTATCTGAAAATAAAAAACTTTTCTGGTATGTAGTTACAAAGATACTTACTTTAAAATAATTTAGTGGTATTTGCAGATAGCTATGAAGCACTGCATTTGTGTGCATTAGGGTTTTACTAATTAATCTACTTCTGCACAAAGGGACTCTATCCTGAATCACATGGGATTGTTGGCAATTCGATGTATGACCCAGTGTTTGATGCCAGCTTCAGTCTTCGAGGGCGAGAGAAATTCAATCACAGATGGTGGGGAGGTCAACCAGTAAGTTTCAAATTCCCTCCTCCTTCTTTCTTCCTCCCTCTTCTCTCCTCCCCCTGTGCTGTGGAACATAGCCAATAATAATAATTTAAAAAAACATATGTGAACAATTTGTACCTAATCCC
>VZTA01018809.1:742277-827549 GCA_013398855.1 Mohoua ochrocephala | reverse complement strand
ATCAGTTTAATGTAATGTTTTGAGTTGGCTTTTGCTTTTCAGAATAATAAATCCATTGACTATGGAAAGGTGCTTGCACTGATAAGTATAAATTAGACGCAGCTAGGAAAAAACCCTCACTTGAGGCCGCAGTGTAACACTATAATTTTGTTACTATGGCATAATGTTTCCTTTTCATTATGGGTTTCTCAGGTTTTTGTCCTAGTAATGTTCTTGAGCAGTTTTAGTATAAATATTTTGTCAGCACAGCATGGCACAATTTCATAACTATTAGTTAAGTCCACAAGTAATCACTGTTACCTGACTTACTGCAGAGGCTGTGGAAACTTGAGATTTAATTTCTGCCTTGAGCACAGTAGCAGAGGCTGAACTACGTCCAGTCTCTTAGATTAGTGTTGGACTTGGTTTGTCTGTCTCTGAATCCTTATTCTGGGCGAGGAAATGGAGTCCTTCAAAGTGTTCTGTGTTACTGCAGCTGAGACAGTCCTCTTGCTTCTGCTGCACTTTCCCCTATTAGTGCACGCTGTGCTGGCTTGCTTTGACAACGAAAGTAAAACTAGTAAGTTTTAAGTTTTGGCAAGAAGCCGAGGTGCATACACATTTCATTGCACGGATTACTTAGGGAACTATAGTTTAAATGCTCTCTGACAAATTAACCTCACAAAAGAGTGAGATGGTAGAGGTGAGGAAATCAGAAGGGGTTTGGGAACACTATAATCTGTCATTTGTTTGCTAAATTGATCTGTATCATCCCCCAAATCACTTAAGACAGAAGTATCCCGAGAGACTAAAGGAAGTTACTCAGATAGTTGTAGGCTTAGCAAGTGTGTGTGTTGTCTGCATGTCGTTTAGTCCACAACAAATGTGAGACAATGCAATTTAGAGCTGCAGGCAGATGTGTCTGGCTGTAGATGAGCCAGAATGAGGTAGTTGTGCTGTTGTAAAATCTGCCAGTGAGTGTAGGCACTCCCTTGTCAGCTGTGCCCTGGGTTAGCTTTTGGCATGGGCGGTGAGGAGAGGAGAGGGTGAGAAACGTACCTATTGTCCTTCCCAATGTGAGCAAAGAATCAGGATCAAAACTAGGAGCAGTGAAAGAGCAGCAGCCTGTAACCTCTTTATCTCAGCTGCTGCCAGAGCCACACAGTTAAAACCTGCTGCAGTCTGGAGTCGAGCTCATAGACAATCCCGTGGCTCAACTGCTGTGTGACAACTCATTAAGCAGCTGGAATTTAATTATGCACTGCAAATTTAATTCTGCATCTTACCTTAATCATGGTTAAGTAGGAGTTAGCAGAGAACTAACTGTTGGGGCTTGTACAAATGTCTCTACTTTTAAACTACGATATTTTAGAAGTACAATATAAGTCTATGAATACTTCATCACCTGCTGTGTTGTGTGGGAAACATTGTTAATTCCTACACCTATGCTACTTCAGGGAATAAAAGACTTTCTGGATGAAAAATGTCATCTGAGAAGAGTTCAAGAAAGTTACACAACAGTGGGTGACCTTATGCTGGAGGAAGTCCTCAGAGGATGGGGTGTGTGTGCGTGGGGCTGTTGCATACCCTCATAGGGAAGATGAAATAAACCAGTTGTTCTGAAGAATTGTTAAAAAGGAAACACACAAATAATGTAATAAACTGGACATGTCTTTGGAAAATTGGAAGCAAATGCACAGAGGAAGGGTTATAATTCAATCCTCATACGCACAATATGAGGGAAACCCGTAAGTCTGGCAAACCTGATAGAGTGGCCACAATAGCTGGATGAGGAGGTGATAGATCTCTTGCAGAAATATGATATAAATTATACTCTCTGCATGTGCAAGAATTGCGCATTTGATAAGAGAACTGCAGATTTTTATAAGAGAAGAAGTTATCTCTGTCTATGTATTGGTTAGATACAGTAAGTTTCTACACTCCTTTTTATAATTTTCTTTAAATATGACATTCACGTAGACTGCCCAAAATAGCTGGGTATTGAAAGATAAGACAGTACAGTTAAGGGGGTAGGAAGGGATACCTGCTCTGGATACCTGCTCTGTGTATCACAGGAATCCTGTCTGTCAAATCATACATTCAGCTGGCTCTTTTTAGGTCCTGGGTCTCAAACGGAAGCACTCAAAATGTGCAGAGTGGGATATGGTTTGCACAGGATTGGGAATTACTATTTTTCTGCACGAGAAGGCAGGAAAAGTGTCTGAGACGCCCAGCCTTGTATTATGGTTAAAACTGCCTAAAAGAGAATGTCATTTAACAGTGATAATCTCTGAAATACTTTTTTGCTCCTGGAAAGTGGCCTACTGTGTGAAAATGTGGGGGGTTTGGTGGTCTTTCTTTCTTTAGTCGTTCTAATACTCGGTCTTTTGCTGGAAAACAGCGAGATTACCACAGACATCACTGGGATTTGGCAGATGAGTATCTGAATGCTTTTACTCCAGGAATTATGAGAAATTAATAGCATTGGGAAAGGGAGAAGGGGGGGGGAAAGTAGCTTGGAAGTGTTTCAAGGTGCTGTAGCTGGTTATGGGACTTCCTGATTTAGTATACAGTGTTGATTTATTATATAAGCTTAAAACCACCTTGTTTTCAAAACAAAAGTGTTTCATAGGAAACAGCCATAAAACCACTCCTCATGCTGCAACAGCATCTCACAGAAATGGTGAGCATCAGGGCCCATGGGGGAAACTAAGTTTACTGCTCATTTTTCACGATACTGACATTCTGTTTTCATCCCAACTTTAGGCACTAAATTTAGGCCCCAGCTGCCTTTGGCTTCTGTTAAGCAGTAGTTTTCCATGTCTTGGTTTGATGTAGTGAGTTTAAGCTTATACTACAGACAATGCATTGCTTTTTTTTAGTGACCTTTCATGATCTTTAGAAATAATCCATTAGCCTCTCCAAGGTCAGAAGATGAAAGGTATAAAACTGCCAGTCTGTGGTTAATGGGGACAGAGAGGCTCCTTCAGAAGGTAACCTGGCTTGGACCTGAATTTGGGTCGAAAAGATGTCTTTCACTTCAGAAATATCATAATTATGAAGGTATTGATGGATGTTTAGGATGCCTTGCATGTAGCTTTAATTCCGCTATCAACCTTTTAAAGACTACAACCCTCAAAAAGGGACCAGCTTGAGATGTTAAGTTAATCCTTAAACATGGCCATGACATTCCTAGGTAACAGTGTGTTTGTGAAAAGCTGTCTTTACAGTCTTCAAGGTATGCCTGTAGACATTAGCTATCATCACCCTGCATCTTAACTTGATATTCCTGATTCATCCAAATTTATATATCAGTATTTAGAATTAAATCATTTTTTGAATTTTGTTGACTTTGCCTCTCTAATAATTACAGAAGGAGCTTCAGAAAGCTGTCATCTGCCTTTGCATCCTGAGCAGGTTTTGCAATCGCTTTGTTGATTAGTAGGGGAAGCAGAAGGAGAGATGTCTGTAATTCTATTTTATAAATATTTCTATTTATCCAGCTTGAGCCATGAACAAGCAACAGGATTCTGAGTCTGTCTATTTATTTAATAGACTTCTTGTACCAAAAATCTTCTGTCTGGGCAAGAAGGCAATGCTTATTTGCCAAGTTTGTGAGAACATTTGTATCTTTTAAGAAGCGTGGAAGGGGCTACTCCACATTTTACCTTGTTGGCAGAACAATTTGCAGATGGTGCAGGAGTGGTATTAATTCTACATGCTTGCACCAGTCTTGTACATGTTTCTTTACTAGGAGATGCTGTGATTTCCTCCTTCCCACCTCTGCTGGGATGTGGAAGGGATTTCCCATTCCTACAAATACAAGTCAGCCTTTGTGAAGTTGTGGGCTCTTGTTTATTCATGGCAGATTAAAATCAAGGAGGTGTCCCACTTTCTGTGCAGGTTTTCAAAGAAAATTCCACAGCTATCTTGAATAACTCTGTATGAAGTACCTGTGTGCAAATGTGTCTAGCAGTAAGAAGAAGGGAGAACCTGGGACTTCATGTTCCATATGGCATTGATACCTAACCCATTGCTTAGCCTTGTCTACCTTCATCCACAAATAAAGGAGGAGAATTGTAGTAATTCAACACAGAGGATATAAAAATAAAAGTAATTTAACTTATAGGATATGTTCCATATATATCTAGGAAAGCATGTATACTATTTCTTGGGATACTTGCCAGCGTGCCGGGTTTGATCTAGGATCGCGTAATTTAACAGGTCTTTCAGTATTGGAAAAGTCAGATATTGTTGATTTCCTGTGGCATGGCATGAAGACAGAGTGGTTGATCTCTTATTATTTTTCAAATACTTATTCCCCTTCTCTCTACTTAAGCAAATTAATTCAGAAATAAGGCCTTTATATAGTTTGCAATACAATTAGGCTTGTCCCCTAGGCAAGCCAAGAGTGGACACTTGACATGGTTAAACAGCTGACTATAGAATTCTAACACATTAACAGTTAAACCCAATGTATTTATATATGGCAAATAAATTGCATAAGCTCACAAATGGTACTGACCTTGCAGAACAATAACCCTTATTCGCTTCTTAATTTCAATTGTTTTGAATGGACGAGGTTGAGAGGGCATCTGGTAACTTTTTTTCTACCCTGCTCTCCTGCACAACTTGTAGTCTGCCTTGAAAGACAATGAATTTAACTTAAAGACAGGGAGAGGTGTTCACTGGTGATTAGGGTGCAGTAAGAGTTTGCTGCCAGCATTTCTGCTGGAGTTACTATCCTATAGCCAAAGTGGTAAATAAACTTGTGTGCTCCCACCACTTGCTCCAGTCTGTTGTCTAATTTTGCCTATCCACTAAAGGGTCTGGGTAACAAGGGTATTTCTGGTAGAAATAGCTACCACTAAGATTCATCAGCATTGTCACAACTCTAAAACACTCTGGGTATTTTATTTAGAGCTTGGTCAATGCAAATAGAAATTCTTCCACCTCAGTGACGGCTGCTTCTCTGCCTGCTGAAAGACACCTCTACATATGTATTGCTGAGTAGGAGTTTTAGGTGTGATAGTGGATAGTGCTGAATTTTCTTAGTTTGGGTTTAAATAAATCAAAGAGCTGGTTGGTTTTTTTTTTTGCTCTGCCTGCCAAAGTCAGGATGGAGTCATTCAGACTCACTCAGATGTAGACAGATACAGGCCTTTTGATTTGCTGATTTTTGACTTCAACAGATCCTTGTCTTAAGCTATTGATCTTATTTCAAGTGCAGCAGACACATGTACTCATCTAAACAGCTAATGCCAATGTAAATGGCTGCATTCCTGAGGTGAAATACTGGCAGGTGCAGTTTTTCCTCTCTGAAGCCAGACTGGGTGCCTTTAGGCTGCCCTTACCGCTCTTAGGCCTGCACAACCGGGAGTGATCTCCGCTTATGTGCATTACCCCTGGCACAGAAAGATGTGCATGCTGCTTGCAGGTGATATCCATGAAGCACACTCTATGCTCAACAAGAATGGCCACCACTTTCTCACAGATGTGCTGGCTGCCTTGGCACTGTACCGGTGATCCAGTTATTCATCTGTTAGGATGACAAGTACTTTACTTGCCTGGCTGGAGGGAGAGTGTCTTTTGGCACATGTTTAAAATCATTGTCTAAAATACACAGTGTCAGGGGTGAATTCAGCTGTGCTAAGACAGGAGCACCACGGGACATCTTCAGCTGCTGAGGGTAGAACTTGGCTGGTCTCATTTAGACAACCAGGCAGACCGGGCAGTTTGGGCCTGTGCGGGCCAAAGCACTGGAAAGTCAAACTAGAGTTTGCAGATGGTAAAATTAAAACACAGAATTCCCTGGACTTAGTTTGTTGGTACCTTCCCAAAGATATCTGCAAAATTATTTAGACTTTGCAGGAACACAAACTTTTTCAAAGTAAAGTAAATCTGCTGTGGGGACAATGGTTTTCCAAGTAGAGCAAGACAGAGCGTAACAGCAGTGGGAGCTGACACACACTTCATGCTGAATGTGTATTTGACCTCCTTTCTCTGCCATGGCTGGGTTTTTCTCTACGAATAAATCTGCAATGCAAAGGAAAATGTAACTGCTTTAAGTGTGGGTCCTTTTTTATCCAGGAATACCATGATGCACTAATGAATATGTAATGAATAACTGCCTTAATTAGCCACAGTATCGAGGCTGGTTATGTACCCTGTGTTGACTTAGGTGGTGCAAACAAGCATCCTTCCATTGCAGTCGTACTTCTGACTGCAAGGTGTGGGCTCAGTGACATGGTCGCTGGTTGTAGGGACGCTTCCTCATCTTTCATGTCCACTTGCATCCTTCTGTCCCATCCTGTCAGAGCTGTGATATTCAAATTTCAGTATCCTCAGATATTGAAAACAATATCCCTCAATATCATTCAACTAGAACCCCCAAATTCCTGTATAAATTCAAAGCCGTTTCTTTTTTTTTTTTTTGGCAGTTACTGTGCAGCCACATCATCTTGTAATCATTGTCACCATGCAAACTGTAGTGCTGGTGGAAGGCTGGGGCTGCAGAGGCTGGGGGAGATGTTTGGGGGACTCCCCATTTGGTGGCAGCTTGAGTGTGTGTAAATACGAGCCAAGCCTAAAATCAGGCTCTTGAGGAGAAGCACCTGAAAACGAAGAGTGAGCTTGGCCATTCTGCTCCTGATATTGCTGCACATATTTAGTAAAACACCATTTCTATAGCATTACTCTGGATGTAATCTTCACTGGAAAAGAGGATTCATGATCAAAAAGTTAGAATAAAATGAAAACAAATTACCTGTTATAGCTGTGATTGTAATTTAATTGGACTGAGTCCAGTCAGATTTGGTGGAATAGAAGATGAGAGGTAAGGGGTGTGTCCAGAGCAATGGAAAGGCAAACGTGACCAATTTTCCCAGAAGCAACATTACAATATCCACATTTAATTGCTCTTAACTACAGCCTCATTGTGCAAAAGATCTTTCATTAGACTGTGCCAAATCAATTTCAATTAAAACTGATGTGTGAATAATACAGGCACGACATTTGAACGATGCATATCCAGATGAGCAAGGTACAGGGACTTTGAATGTATTTTCAAAGAGTTGATTTAAAGTAAGCCAAAGACTGCCGTTATTACATAAGGGAGCTACATGTTTTCTTAATTCCTTGTGAAGTGCATACATTGCAGTATGCATAAATAATGGAAGGAAATAATCTAGCTCTATACACAATGCTGTCCTTTAAGCCATTGCCACTTTTGAAATGAGTTTTGAGATAACTTGGATAGTTCTTCCTTGCAAGAGAAATGTACTCCCACAGAGCTACAAACTCATTGTTTGCTTTCCTTGATTGTGGACCTTTCTGATGTTCTGACAGTCTCATCCCCCTGCCTTGTCATAGGATAGAGTCATAGGATAGAAAAGAGGGTGATGAGGATAACCAGGAGTATGGCATGGCTTTCCATTAGAGAAAGATCAAACAAACTCGTGTTTGAAAAGGAATAAATACAGAGGAATATCATGAATGTTGTATAGAAGTGGGAAAAGAAAGGATTAACAACCTGTTTCAAAGTATGAGAATGGTACCCTAACCCCAGTGAAACCGACAGGTTTTAAACCAAGCAAAAGTAAAAATACACTCATGGAGTGTGTGACTGCATTGTGGAACTTTCTGCTGCAGACTGATTTACAGCTAGAAAAATACAAGGGACTTGCAGGATTGAAAAAAGGGTTTGAAAATTTCATGGAGATTTTTTTCATCATTTCCATCAATCACCCCATCGGGTGAGCTCAAGAAGTTCTTAAACGTCTGTGTAGGAAAGTGTCCCTCCCTGTAGGCTTAACACCTCGTCACTCTCTGCACCCTCTTTTGTGTGCTCTCTTCTGACACATTTTCTGTTGATGGCTACTGATTGTAGGATACGGGAAGAGGGACATTTTATGCAGGCACTGATTAGTGTTAAGGTATGTTCCTTTCTAACTGAGTATCCTCCAAAACCCGAACACTAAAAGGGTCAGGTGAGTAGTGGCTGGGTTTTGAAAATTAAATAAAATACTGGAGGAATTCCTGGCCATGGATCTTAATGCTTTTAATTAAAAGCAACATAGAGATTTAGGGGTGAAAGTCTACAGCACAGCAGCTGACCCACTGCTACAGAGTTTGCATAGGTTTGTCACTCCACGTTTTCAAATTAGGGCTGAGGCTGAAAAGTGCAATTTTCACTTCTAGGCTCAGGGTAAAAGAATGTTTCTTGAAAATATTTTCTTTTGATTTCAGAGAGTCATTAGAGGTCTGAACACATTCTAATCTTCTTATATTTTCCTCATTAGATTTGGATTACTGCAGCCAAGCAAGGGGTGAAAGCTGGCACATTCTTCTGGTCTATGTAAGTACCTTCTGTTTTCTGGAGATTTAAAACTAATAATTCAGAATTAATTCAGTGTAATTGTTTATTAAGATGTTTTCCTTTCCCTAAGCATTTGGTAGGTTGGAGATTCTACCTGTAACCCTCTATTGTTTCATTTGTGCAATGTTTCTGATTACTCAAGCTGATTCTACAGTTTGTTGCTTTAGATTCATGCGCTGACTTTTAACAGCTGTCTAAAGAAAAGATGTGTGACTATGTGAAAAATTACTGTCTTTCATTTCACAGTGGGGTTTTTTGCTTCCTTAGCATTGCTAGCAATGTTTCTTAGTCCTCTTAGTGTGGAAGACTATTATTGTCCTCTTATGTTAACTGACATTACCAGTCTAATTGACTTAAAGGTTTGATTCATTCATTTTACAACACAGTCTGTCCTCTAAGCAGGATATCCAATTTCCCTCTCCTAAAAGATAGCCTTGAGGATCTTTGCTGTTTGTTCTTTTGTTTAATGATTCCAACTTATTTTCTCTTGTCCCAACTAAAATGTATCTTTACAATGAAAAATAAATTAATTTTGATAATTTTGAGTTCTGAGGAATTCATGTGGATCAGTTTCTATTACACTTTGTGGCAGAATTGCAGGAGCAAAGAAAATATTTAAACTGCAATATTGAAGTAATAAGGAGATTTGACTATTGTTTTTGTGATTCCTTTAGAAATAATATTTTTGACTGTTCTAAATATCATAAAGCAGTTGGACGGAATAATAAAACCCACCACAGCCTGATGATAGGTTTAGGCTTGCAAGATGAAGATCTGACAGAGCTCCACTCTGGTGCTCTACAAACCAAAGAAATGAATGTGATTCCTCAGCTCTACAGCTACATAGTCTCCATAAACACCCTGGCCAATGCATGCTTGGGGATATAGAATGTAAAAAAGGTAGCCAAGGATAGGTTGTATGACTAGCACTAGTAAGGGAGTGAGACAGCCACTTTACCTATGATTGAAATATATATGTCTTAAAACTGCATTATTTCATTTGGGACACAGAATGTTTTTGGGAGAATTTTCAGACAGACTCTTCCAGGAAAACAGACTTTTCAAAATATTTTAGTCAGAAATGAGTTAATTGAAACAACGGAATTTTTTTTCATATTGCACAATTAATAAACATATAAAAATTGGACAATACCCAAGATTATTATTCCAGTTTAAAATTTTGCCTTATTTGCAAATTTTAGCATAAATTCTCATTTTTATGGTTTTTTTACAACCAAAAGTTCTCCGTGTAGTTGGAGACTCAGGACCACTGTTTGTTTGCCTATAAGGCATTAAAAATGAAGGTATTTCCAAATGGCTGCTGCCATCTCTATTTCTCTGCCAGAGGTTTCCAGAGAGTGCTGAATTCAGTTCATTGTGGTGACTGATGGTGGTGTCTGATTCCTGCCTTGGGATTCTGCTATTGATCTAATGGAATCTGGACTGACCGTGCTATTGTATTCAAGTGACCGCGTGGTCACTGACCTGCAGAACTTTCCTAAGATGAGGTATCTGGAACTTTACCAGCTGTTCCTAAGGTTAGTCATTCTCATAGCATGAACTTGGCCTCAGCAGCCGAGTGAGAATGGCAATCCCTGTACAAACAGTAAAGTAGGATGGCTCTGCTCTGCACAGTGAGAAGCTGTCAAGTCCCCGTGCTGCTGGCCTGGTGTTTCAGATGGCTCTGTTCTGGTTCACACCAGCCTAGCCCTCAGTCTGGCGCTGTTAAGGCAATGCAAACTTTTCCAGTGTCTGCAAGACTACCAGAGCAGGGTGGTTATTTAAACCTGTATTGATATGAGCAATGTAGTGGATTTTACTTGTGCCAGCTATCCAATGGCAGCATTATTGTGCACACAAAGAAGTTCACCTGGGTTCAAGCCACCAGAATGGATCTTTTATTTATTCCTATTTAGAAGAGTTAGATTTACTGCTTTGAGTTCTGACTACACTTGCAAACTTTTAATCACCTTTCTTTTGGAGTATGTAGACATTCAGGAGGTCTAATGTGATTCTGTTTGCAAATTAACAATCAGTATTAAGCAACAAAGAAGATACAGCATGCTAAAAACAAATGATGCTATTATGATACATTATATTCATATTAGCAGCAGTTCATAGCAAGGTTCTGTTGATGCTTTTTGTATCCTATGATAACAAGGCATATTTTTGTGTTTTGTGGTCCAGTGTCATCCCTCATGAGCGCAGAATATTAACAATACTTCAATGGTTAACGCTTCCAGACAATGAAAGGTAATTCACTTATTGTCACCTGCTGTTGCAGAACTGCTAGTCTGTCTTCTCTTTATAAGTAGCTGGAAAAGCAAGTGGAGATTAAATTCTAAAATTTATTTTTGTCTGTTACAAGCCATCACTGATTTAAGGATTTGTTTGGATTTTGTGTTTAGTGTGAGTTATTTGGGATTTGGGGTTTTTTTATTTGGTTGGTTTGGGTTTTTTTTGTTTTCATATCAGCTTTTAACCATCAGCAGTTTGATTCTTCCAAATAAATGTATGGTATGAATTTATTTCTTGTCAAAAAGCATGTAGTTACATGGATTAACTTGGATTGTTCTTATCCTACTGAGCCTAATATGGTTTAACAACCTTACAATGGCAGTTGTAGAACTGGACACCGAGCTCTAGGAAAATGTTAAGATTTTAATTATGAGTGGGTTTTAGTACACATGCTGCTGTCCCCACTTGCTGCTGGCTGCAAGGCTCAGGTGAGCTGCTGTTGTGATTTCTCCTAGAAGATTTAGAATGAGCATGTGTCCTCAGGTGGTGCCCCATGTGCTATATATGTAAAGCTGCAAAACGACCAATTATACCATGGAAACAAAGGACTGCCAAATAATTCTAGGATTCAATGACTGAGGAACAGTTCTTTTTCCATAGAGCTAAGTCTCATTGGAAAGCTGACTTGATTTGACTTGACCCCGCAGGCCTATTGTGTTTTTGTGGTGTTGTCGATGGAAAGCTAACCTGAACGAGACCTTTCTTTCCTTCAGGCCTTATGTTTATGCCTTCTACTCTGAGCAACCAGACACTGCTGGCCACAGATATGGTCCTTTCAACTCAGAGGTTAGTACAGATTTTTTTTTCTACAGAAAAAGCGGATGTCTCTAATACTTTTTTTTCACCGAAAAATTGATGCTGCTCAGAAGTAACATTTTTATCAACTTTGTTTTCACCTGTTTCTGCAGTATGCTTCCCCTCTGCCAGAGAAAACAAAGTTATCTTCTAAAGGATTTATCATGTAAAACTCACTTCTGGGAGAAGGAACTGCCCCTGCTTTTCAGGAGGCTATTTCTCTGTGTGATATGATAATGCAAATGGAAAGATTTATTTGGCAAAGACAGGAGTATATTTGTGCGCAAGAGCATAATTTAACTTTCCTCTAACAATTTCTCCTTCTTAAAAGTAATTAAAATATAATGCAGAAAATATTGAGATAAAATGCAGAAAAGAAAAAAGCTTTCTTTACAGCTGACAGCCAGCAGTAGCCAAAGTAATAATTCCAGTCTGTCAGGAAATGTAAAAAGCTGCTATTTCCAGTTTCATATAGGCCCTACAGGGGTTCAGAAAGCTTTTCCAATACTGTTCCCTCAGGACTATACTGTTGAGTTTGGAAAAAGTTTTAAAGCACCATAAGGCATTTTAATGAAAAATTATGTGCAACGTGCTGCAGTAGTTTAACCCCTTGTTTGACTTTGTGTATCTGGCTGGGACTGATGGGTATTGTTTCCCGTCAGCAGTGTCCAGGTGACGAGAACTTACAGGTAATGCACTTGTCTGGGATTTGTGGAGGAGGGGAAAGTAAATTCTGTACCCAAATACCCTGCTACAAGTGGCTGGGATCTGGCATTTCCAATGATCTCTGACATCTTGCAAAGGTCCCCTAGTTTCAGTGCAAATGCATGCTTGCAGATTCTCATCACAAGACTTTAGGAGTTTTTATGTAAGATTTTCAAAGGGTAAACAAATGTTTGCAGTCTTCAAAAAGTGAGGAGTGTATCAGATGCCTACCCTCTGGGAGGCAATGCCAATCTCTTTGAGCAGCCAGGTACCCAGAAGTAGTTTCTTATTTGTTTGGTTTACATCTGGTGGCTGTTCTTGACTGGAGAAGAGAGAAAAGAGAAGCAGCATTAATATTTTTTAGTATGGTTGAGTCATTTGGGCTGTTTAAATAGTTTGCAGCTGTTATGAAGTTGCTGTGGGTAGCAGCCCTGTTGGAGCAGTTTGAGCCATGGTCCTAGAGCAGTGAGTGTGAGGAATTATTCCAAATCAGTGCTGAAGCACCGTGTTGGATGGAGGGAAGCAGTCCTTTTTCTGTGTGAGCAGGGGTTAAGATCTGCCAACACTTGCTAAATTGACAGACATGGATATGTGTCCATGTTGTCATTTGGCTCAGAACAGGAGTTGTGTCTGATTCAGTCAGGCAAGGTATTGGTAATGAGAGGTCTCTGATTTAATGATAAATTTCTTAATAATGCTTTATAGTTCCTCCTAGTGAAATGTTACAATTACTATGTGTGCCTTATGACTGAAAACTCTAATTTTATTTATCTGGATACAGCCACTTCCTCCTGAACAGAGCTATGGAGCTTTTTCCATGGACTTAAAAGGGGAATATTAAGACGATGGCATTGAAAATGTTCTTTAAATTGGGGTGTGTAACAAATCTATTTAGCATCCAATGTGGCAATCTAATTTCAAGTTATTTATAAGAGTCTAAAAAGTGAAGTGTAGCAAAGTGTTCACTATAAAAGCAAAAAGCCCCCAGGGGCTTTTCCTGTGTGGGGGTTCTTCTGGATGGTTATCTGAAGGTTGATCTCTAATTGCAAGGCAAAGCTTAGGCTCTTAATAAGTGTGAATTAATAGCTTATGAAAGTTTTGCAAATAGATAGTTTTATGCCATTTGTGTTAAACACAAGAAGACCATGAAACTGATTTTTAGCAAATTGAGAACAGATGAGTTAGCAGAAGAGCATGTCCGGGTTCGCAGCTCAAACGCTGGACCAAACTTTGTGAATGGAAATTTAAGTAAACGAATACAGCTGTGTAAGTACACAGATGCTGAGGCTTGCTAGGGGCCTGGCTTCGGGATAGAAAAGCTAGGAAGTATTTTATATTGTTTCTCTTGACACTGCCCTCAGTATAATTTTTAGGAGCTGTGAAATTTACATCATCTGGAAGAAAGTCCTCAAAAGGATCCCTTTTAGCTAAGTCCTTGATACCAAGAGCATGACTTCCCCGTGAAATAATTTTTTTCTTGTGTACTGCTGGCAGCAGTATATTTGGAGTATTACTGACCATTTTTCTTCATGCAAAGGCAGATCAACCAAACAATAATGTTTGAAAACAAGCTCGTAACAACTCTGTGTTATATTTACAATGGGCTTCTTATTTCTTCTTTTGAAGAGTGATTATCTCATGCTGATTTTTCTTGCTGCAGCAGTAGTTTGAGGAATAGTTTTATACCTTGAAAACCTCCAAATCTTAAAAATCTTTATTAGAATAAAGTGAATTTTTATTTGAGCTTATTTTACCAAATAATGTTCTAAATTTATTTTAAATGTATAATCTTAGAGGTCTAATGGTATCCAGATGGCACTTAGATCTTCCCAGGACACGCACAGCAGCCTATGTGCAGAGTGTCTGAAAGCTAGAAGCAAAGGGACTTAGATACACTTAAAATTTATCGGTGAATTGTCATTGTTTTTTATATAAATGTAATTGATATTATAGCTAGTCTCCACGAGTGTAACTTTGCATATCCACTAACATGAATTTCAGTGTAAATGAGTTGTTTGTCTAGGTTTCGGGGTTTGGTGGGGTTTTTTTGTCTTGGTTTGTTTGGTTTTTTGTTTTGGTTTGTCTTTTTACTTTGGGGTGGGGGTGTTTTGTATTTTTTTTTCCTTTAAAAACATTTTGGAAAGTATTTCAATGGGTTCTATTATGTTTCCAGGAGCAGTTATGGGAGTTATAAAATATATGCTTGCTTTTGATTTACTTCTGCCTTTTTTTTTCTTTCCCTCTGTGCTTCTGCAGTTGAACTCTGGTAGGTTGGTCCATCCGGGTCAAGAAGCAAAGCTTTGGCTGGCTAGTTACCCTTGTGATGTTACAGTTTCCTTCTGTAAGCAGGGAGGGGTTTGTTTCCCTCCTCCATAACTCTATTCTGACTCTTCTCAAGCAAGACTAAGAATTGGCTGGTTAATAAGAACTTGGCTTTTTTTTTCTCCTAGCTAACTTTTTTTTTTTTTCATAAAATATTCTAGAAATATACTACCATAAGAGCTCTAAAACACATGGAAATCTGGCAGCGCTAAGCCATTTCTGCTGCTCCTCTAACATGCTGTCTCGAGACAGTCACTTCAGTGTTCAGACCGGGGTCTCCTGCGCTCGCGTGTTTCTGGCATTGTGGAGCTCTGGCTGAGCCGATTCAGAGACAGTAAAATGAGAATCCTTCCCTTCCCTGCCACTCCTCTCATCAGGACTGCACAAAGCTTGAAGCGTTTTAAAAACAGAAAACTCTGGTGCTGCTTTATTAAAATGCCTTTCTGGAGAAAGACGAATGAGACTGGACTAGAATCTCCTTTCCAGCTGCTTGCGTTGGAAGCAATGAAACAGCATGGCAGATGGTAACATCCCCTTCCTCTCCTTCCCTGTTTATGGAGCTCTGTAACTCAACAACTGGGAGAAGCTGCCTAAGTACGTAGAACTTAATTAGCATCATAAATCTCCAACTCCTCCTCAGCACTCAGCGTGCTCCATTGCACACAGCGTATCGTAGTTTATCTCCTGGTAGGTGTCACCTGTCAGCTCCTCACACCCCAGCTTGAGCAGTGCCGGGAGCCTGCGACTCGTGTTAAAGTGAGAGTGGGGCAGTTTAAAATTACAAGCAAGTTGATTAATGGGATAGTAGTTTATTCTAGCTAGATCTTTTTTTTTTCCTCCTATATTTTTTTTCCTTCCATAAGCCTATCTTAGATAACTGCGCATTTAGGAACAGTAACATTGCCCAGTGAGATGCAATACTGAAAGTGCTAGGAAGTTAAATTCTCAAAATGCCCATAAAGCTGTTAACAAGGCAGGTAGCAGCACAGATTTCTCATGCACTGCCACTAATTTGCCCTACCCAGCTGATTTGAAGGATATGAGTTCCATGTTAAATGAGTCTCGCCTTCGTAGCTCTGATCTGCAGACCCCAAATAGTGGCAAATGGGGTTCTGGTGATTTCAGTGAGGTGTAGGGTCTGGCGCACAATAGTGGTACCTGCTAGTGCTGTGGATGAGGGTACTTGGTGTCACTAAATCAGCCAAAAAGTTGGTGTGGGAAACCTTGCAGAAGTCATTTAGACCCAACAGGCTCTAATACTCATACCTGAACCGTCCTTCAAGTGAAATGTTGCATTTCCACCAGTACTCTACCCTGGACACTCATTAAGTTGTGTGCAATGAATTTTGCTGTAATTGAAATTAACTTAAATCTTGATAATATTAATGGATTAATATTTGATAACTAATACCCCCTATATAACTATGTATTTTCAAACACAGAAGCCCCACCTATCTTTTGAAACACCAATTTAATTTGCTTTTATGCTGTCTGCTCTTGTAACTGCTGTTCCGCTTTCAGTACAATTTGGTGAATTCCTCCTTAAAAAGGGGTAGATCCTAAATTGTCCAAAAGCCTAAATATTTGATAAGGCCAGAGCATTTATGCTTCAGGATTATCTGGCACAGGTAGCTTTACTATCTAATGTGAGTTGAGATAGGCTTTTTTTCTGAGTCCAGACATCTCTCCCTGCCAGTACAGGAGAGTAGTTATGGCTCCCCTCTTACTCCGCCTAAGAGACCTAAGAGAAAGCTTCCTCCTAAGAGGAGACAGGAAAGACCAGTTGCAGCTCCAAAGAAAAGAAGAAAAGTACATAAAGTGGATCAATATTCTACGGAAACTCGTCGGAAGAAAGTAAGTTCCAAAAATTTATGATGGAAGTGCCACTTTTTAGGCACTACACTGTCTTTATTTTTTTCAATTTGGGAGTTCACTCCATGCTTCAAGTTGGTATTTTGCAGCCAAAACTTTTATAAATGTACTGAAGGACCCAAAGGAGAGCAGCCAAACCAGACTAAGCCTTTTGGGAGCTGTGTTTTTCTTGTTTCAGACTGTTCGCATTAGGGAAAGTTATCTTTATAATCTCTTTATATTTTTAAATCCAGCCATCAGCTGGAGGCAATGTCATAAAAATCTCTGGGAAGACATTACTGCTGCTGCTAATTCTTCTGAACTTTTACAAGTTCTGCAATATGTTGTAGCCTCTGTAACTTCCAGCTCATGGGAGCGTGGTGATTATTTGAGATTTTGTATCTAGTTGTCATGGTTGTGGAAAAGTCCTGAAAATGTGACTCATAAAATCTAAACGGGAAAGAACATTTGCTTTAAAAATACACATTTTAAAGTAATTTTGTGACTTTAGAGGGTAGGGAATTCTTATTACAGGACTTCTGAATCCTGGATTTGCAAAAGGTGGTGCATAAGTCTGTTTTCACAAGGAAAACATCAAATAGAAATTGCTTTATTAGGAAAAAGTGTGAGTTTTGGAAAAGAGTATTCCTTAGTATGCTGTCTTTCTCCACCTGGCACTAACAATCTACGTACTTCTCCTTTAAGCTTGAAACAAAAGCCTTTACACTCCACAGTATCCTACAAGAGGCTATAAACGTTCTTCTCAGTAGATTTTTTTGTGGGGATGTTTTTTGACTTGCTGCACAATTCAACTTTAAAGAGTTGTTTTGAGACACATTTTTTGAGTGTAAAAACATGGCAGACAAGGACATGCAAAAAAAAAAAATCACGTCTAAAACCCCAGGAATTTTCCAGAGAACTTTTAACACAGATTTACCTGAGAGGAAAAGTAGTAACTACTACGGATGATATTGCTATTCCTCACTAATTTGCCATTCCCAGCTATACCCTTCTGGCATGAAATAGAGTAGAAATACCATTCCTAGTGATGTGAACATATGTCGCTCTTTTTTTCGCCTTTTTTTCTCTGAATGAAAAAGTCATCCAAACTTATCCCTAAAGAACTCTTTTTGATAAGTCAACTGTGAAAATTTGTCACCATTATTTCAGAAAAACGTCCCCTAGTGTTATGCAATAGTTGCCATCATATCTGCAAGTTAATCTTTTGATGCTGTTTGAGAGCAATGGAATGCAGTACAGGATGGATCCTACCAATCATTAAAAAAAAAAATTAAAAAGTAAGATTCTTTCTTTCTTCCTTCTAATCAGACTTCTATGGGAAAACTTGTGAGAGAATCCAGCTGTTTTTTGTATGTTTCAGATCCCACACCCAGCACTTTCACAATGCTACAAAACTCTTTATTGTAGCACCATCCTAGAGATCCATGTATCTTGAACGATAAAAGGTTTCTGTACAGTCTTCCAAAGTCTCGATATTAGGTGAAGAAAAGTATATACAAGAGTTTTATTTGTTTGCCAATGAATCTTTGGAAGTCACATCTGGGAAGGAGCTGTAAGAGGAGGTCAGATTGCTGAAGAGGGTAGCTAAACAAAATTACCATCACTTGAAATCCTTGAATTATTGTTGCTCTATCTTTTTATCATCATTGTTGTTTTTTAAAAGAGGACTCAAGCTTGCTGACAAAAGTAAACATTAATAGGAAATCTGTCTGGATTTCCAGCTTCCTTGAATAAGCTTTGGATTCTGAGTAAAAGTTGTATTTCCTTATATGATTGGCATAATATAAATAGACTTCCATAAAAATGGAATTCCCATCTGTAGAAGAAATTCTTTGTATTGGAGAGTGAGAGAGTGCTGAAACAGACAATTTTCTTTTTTTCCGAACTTCAAGGTTTCAAAGTTTTAACTTAAGTAACTACTTAGGCTTTCCCGAATTAAAATATTTCAAAATTTCACCCTTTGTCTGAACCACTTCCATATGTTGCAGAAACTGTTCCTCCTGTTCCCCACCGTGATTCCTTCTCCTGTGAGTCCCTTCTCTGTGTATTTATAGTGCCACATGGGAGTTGACGTTTCCTGTCTCATAGCCTAGCAGACTCATTTAACATCTATCCCTTAATGACTCAGGCAGAGGGAGAATTTCTGAACCATCTCTTTCTGGGTCACGCTAATATGGTGTTTATTCTAGAAAATTCTGCCAAAATCTAGTTTTTTCTAATCCAGAATTTATCATTCTGTTCATCAGTGGGAGGATTTTTTACTGTGGATACTTGAACCAGCCAAATCAGACAAGTGAGGAAGAAGTTGCTATATAGTGACAAGAAATGTTTTCTTCTCAAAATCAAAACAAAATCTGAGTCCTCTGCCTGCCTAAAATCTTGCTTTTCCCTTCTCTTTGCCATCTGGTAAAAAATGTTTCATTTCCTTAAGGCTGAAAACACAGAAACACAGTCCTGTGCCTTGCTTTTTTCTGTTTTGTTTTTTTTTTTCTTAATGAAAAAGAAACTTAAATGAAGAAATCACAGTATGGTATCTGTGTCCTCTGGGGCCTGCTGACAATTTTGCCAGAACTGTCATTTGAGCTGTTGGAAACTCTTGGCTTTGAGGCTGAAGAACGCTCCCTCTGAGCCCCTTGTGCTGCTCAAGTGACATGCGTGTTGTCATCCTAGTATCAGATGTCCTTTGAAGTGAATTTCATTAAGTGACTTGGCATATGAATCCCAAGTCTAAAGCTTCATTTCATGTTCATTTTTTGACTAAACCATTCACATAAAATAGCCTTTTAAAAGTACTGCTCTCTGTCTATAAGAAACAAACTGAACCCCAAAGTCACATGTGTTTTTCTGCTATCTATACATTGTTTTACCAACTGTACACATGTTTATGGGAGGCCTAGGATCAGCCATAAACATCTTTTGCTGTCTTGTGTCAGCATCTCAGCAGGGCTTTCTCATGATGAAGTCATGGTGTGGATATACCAAAGGAAATGGTACAATAATTGTAGGAGTAGCAGCTCAGCCAAGGCTTTGCCTCTTGACCTGGATGGTTTTCCCATCAGAGTTTTGCCAAAGGACCCCCATTTGTAGAAGTAGGAACATTGCAATGACAGAATTAACTTTTTTCCCCTTCTGAATATTTATACAGATGATGGTGAATCCCCTGAGAGAGATTGACAAGACAGTAGGACAACTAATGGATGGACTGAAACAGTTGAAACTGCATCGATGTGTCAATGTTATATTTGTTGGTGATCATGGTAAATTTTAAACCATAATATTTATCAGGACATAAATGCTTAAGCAATGTAGCTGTACATATAATCCGTGACCTAAATCAAAGTTCCATCTAAGATATTATTGTGCCGATCTTTTCTCTTGTAGTTTAACTCTCCCAAGAGAGCCAGTTGGTGTGGACTGTCCACTCAGCTCACCTGTTAATTGCCATGGAGGGACACGTCTCTTTCATAACAGTGATCTGGATATTTACTTCTTCACTCAGAGCTTTTCAAATCTTGTTGTTTCTGATATCACATCCGAGTGTAGCTCATCTTGCATGTATGAGGGCTATAATTTGCCTAGAGTAATCTTCTTGTCAGTTTTTATGGATTGAAAAATTTAATAGCCCTGTTCTCCTGTACATGAGGAGAAAAGTAGGACTTCAGATTGAGGCATTTCCATGGCAATCAGTGGGTCAAGTTATTATCCTACTTGAAGAAAGACTGGAATATCTGTAAGACTGTCCCCAGCTTAGTTGGAAGACTCATCAAAATAATGGAAGAAGGAGGTAAAAAGATATTTCATGGTCGGATGTAGTCATCTAAAAGCAGAGCTATTATTTGGTAGGTCTTACTCCTTCAAACATTAGAATAAACTTTGCAATAGAAGAAATAGTAAATATTAGCAAAGATAAAAAGAAAGTTTTATTAAAGAAAAACCTGTGTTTGCACAACTTTTTTAGTGATGCCACCAAAGGTCCTCTTCTTTTTAGATCTTTGGTCCTGACAGTCTCACATGAACTGCTACATCAGCAATAAAATGGCATATGCCTCCTTTCTGGCTGTGGGTACAGAAGGGTAAGGGTCACGAAGGATTTCCAGGGGTGGCAGTTTTGTGCTGAGAGCCTCCTGTGGCTGGCAGTACATTCCTTCCCACCACAAATGTCTGCAAGAGAAAATTGTTTATCTGCGGCTGCCTTAGAGCAGACCACCAACAGACAATACCTTTTGTGTGCTATTTCTCTTAAAATCATTTGTTTAAAAAGAAATAATCCCCAAAGTAGTACATTAAACTAGAAACAGACTTTGATTTTTCCACGAGCTTTATTTGGAGTTGAGTCAGTGCACACATGGTATACGTGGTGACTGTTCCTACAACGCTCAGAGTGGTGTTTCTCTTGTATAGGCACTCCTAGTTTGAGTCCTACCAGTGTTTTATGTTGGAATTAGATGGCTGTAAAGAACAAGATTAGTCATCCAAAAGGAAATAATACGTAGGGTGTTTGGAGTCTCCTTTTTTTTGCTCTTCTGGAAAATATGTTTATTTTCAGGGTGGATTAATTTTGCATTTTCCTTCTGCAGGGATGGAAGACACGACTTGTGAAAGAACTGAATTTTTAAGCAACTATCTGACTAATGTGGATGATATAATTTTGCTGCCTGGATCTTTAGGGCGAATTCGCCCTAGGTCCAGCAATAACCTGAAGTGTAAGTTAATTTAAGTGTACCTCTTATATCCTGAGAACTAGACTCTACTCCTTCCTTGAAATGATGCTGTCCAAAGGGTGTAAATTTGCAGGGTGTTGGCAGGAATTTCAGAGCAGATCCCACTGAAGACCAGCTGCTTGCTCCCTTTCCAGTCTGTATTTTACAGACCCCACAGTGGTAGAACTGTCTAGGGGAGGGCTTAAATGTTCTGGGTTAAACACCACTCTTTTGTATCAAGGAGGAATGGGAACTCCAAGCCAGTTTCACATGCCAGCTTACGTGTCATTGTGAGTTTATTCATGCACTTTTCTCCTCTGTCAACAAAAACTGTTTGGGAGATCTCAGCACTGCACAGCTTGGATATAAAAAAAAGCATCTGGTAAATTTTATGAGCTAATAGGAAAAAAAAGTGACTCGTTAATTTTGAATTCAGTAGTTTTATCATACTTTTGGCATAGATCAGTAGTGTGGGTTGCTAAACAGCAACAGACTTGAGATGTTGAAGGATATAAGGAAGATTTAGCACATGCATTCAGGGCCAATGTCGTCAGTGAAACTTGTTGCTATTTTGAACCATGCTTTTAGAAGTTTACCCTGACTTAATGTTTGAGATTAACTGATCTTTGACAATAGCTCTCAGGGCTCGGGCAGGAGTCCTCTGGTGAAACTCACTCTGTGATTTCAAGCATTACAGACCAGCTGCCCTCCTTTTGCCTCCAGGGCAGCAGTACCAGGACAGGGCTTGTGCCAGCACCCTGGCTGCTCTGGTTCAGCATACGAGGGCAAACCTGGCTTTGCCAGCAGTATAAGTTACCATGCAAACTGTGTAACTCATAAATAAACCATAAGTACCTGTATTTTTTCACCATATGCTTCCAAGAGTGATAACTTTTAATAGAGGGGAAGTTCAGATAGCTGGAATAGCCAAGTGTTCCCTCACAACACTTCAGATATGTTCTGGTTGAGGACAAATTTCGTAGAAAGATTAGTCTTTGAAGATTAAATACTTCCAAAATAGTAGCAGAAATCATAAGAATGTGGTAAAACTTTCTTAATACTGATTTGTGTATGTGTTTATTTTACAGTAAACTTTTTTTACCTGCGTATTTATGCTCGAGGAATATATGATGAGTGTGTAAAGATTTGTTGAAAATAGTGCACGTTGTTCAAACTTTGTAGACTAGCATGAGACTGAATTCCTAGACTCCACAGTCTACTGAGAACAAATTTCAGTTCTGAGAAGTCTCTTTTTTTAAAAGATCTTTCAATCCTTGACTTCCCAAATTGCTGAGAAAAATAAGTTTTCTTTGGAGGATGAATGGCAATATCTTTCAAAAAGATCAGCTTGTCTGTCTGACCTCTGAGTCATACCACTGGTTTTCCCACAATAACATTTTCCTCTTTTGGCCTCTGTCTGCAGCTTCCTAGTTTGAATATTTGCAATTGCTTATAAATCAGCAGTTTGAACATAGAACAAAGAAGCATGTTTCTTACCTTTAGAACTGGGGTTTACCTCCTTAAATGGCAAATTACCAACGCCTTTATTCTTTTCTGTTCCATAATACTGTTTCAATACTGCAAACACACCTTTGCAATGCAAAAGCCTGCAGCTTATGTTTTGAGAGTCAATAGAGCCCATTTCAACCTCAGCAAGATCTTGCCTTAAGCAACCAAAACAATAGTATTTGAACAAGAGATTTTCACTTCTGAAGATTTTCTTTTTAGCCTATTTTTTCTCTCATGACTGAAGAATGCTTCCCCCGCCCCACAGAAGAGAATAGTTAGTATGGACTGTTACTGGGTTTGGGCTTTCTGCATCTTGCATGTCCCTTTAATAGCCCAAAGACAAATCCAAAATATTTTACTGTGGCTTTTCGCTTACTCAGCAGTGGCCTATGAAATTGGTCAAACATTAAAAGTGACCAAAAAATGCTACATATTTTTCTGGCTGCTTCTAACAGAGTGCATTGTTGCACACTCAAATGTGCTTTCAGAATTTTTCAAGGAAAGTCATTGTGTTTGGGGATAATTTTTTATTTTAAAGTAAAACAGCCAAAAGTCTTGAAAGTATGTGTTTTCAGAAAACAAAGTAAGTATTAAGCTAAGGCCCAGATCATAAAACAGTGAGAACACTACCTAAGCAACTACATATCACTGAGTTATCACATGGCATATGCAGGACAACCAGGGGATCTGGCCCATCCAGCATGGGTTTTGGAAAGGCAGGTCCTGCTTGACCAACCTGATCTCCTATGACAAGGTGACCTGCTTCTGTAGATATTGTCTACCTGGACTTTTGTAAAGTCTTTGATACTGTCTCCCACATCATACTCTTGGAGAAACTGGAAGCCTGTGGCTTGGACAGGGGCACCCTTCAGTGGGTAAAAACTGTCTGGATGGCCAGGCCCAGAGTGTTCCCCAGGGCTCGGTATCAGGGCCAGTTCTGTTTAATATCTTTATTGAAGATCTGAATGAGAGGATCAAGGGCATCCTGAATCAATTTGCAGGCAACACCAAGCTGGGCATGAGTGTTGATCTGCTGGAGGGTAGGAGAGCTCTGCAGAAGGATCTGGACAGGCTGGATTGATGGGCCAAGGCCAGTGGTATGAGGTTCAAAAAGGCCAAGTGCTGGGTCCTGCACTTGGGTCACAGCAACCCCCTGCAGCACTGTAGGCTGGGGAACAGTGGCTGGAAAGCTGCCCTTGGAAAAGGACCTGGGGGTGCTGGTCAACAGCGACTGAACATGAGCCAGCGTGTGCCCAGGTGGCCAAGAAGGCCAGTGGCATCCTGGCCTGTATCAGAAACAGTGTGGCCAGCAGGACCAGGGCAGGGATTGTCCCCCTGTACTCGGCACTGGTGAGGCCACACCTCAAATCCTGGGTTCAGGTTTGGGCCCCTTACTGAAAAAAGGACACTGAGGGTGTAGGGTTTGTCCAGAGAAGGGCAATGGAGCTGGTGAAGGGTCTGCCTGGAGCTCAAGTCTGATGAGGAGCAGCTGAGGGAGCTGGGGGTGTTTAGCCTGGGGAAAAGGAGGCTCAGGGGAGGCCTTATCACTCTCTACAACTCCCTGAAAGGAGGCTGTAGCCAGGCTGGGGTTGGTCGCTCCTCCCAGGTGTAGTAAGTGACAGGACAAGGGGAAATGGCCTCAAGTTGTACCAGCAGAGGTTTAGATTGGATATTAGGAAAAAATTCTTTATTAAAAGGGTGGCCAGGTACTGGAAAAGGCCACCCAGGGAAGTGGTGAAGTCGCCATCCCTGGAGGTGTTTAAAAGATGGGGCACTTGCGGACATGGTTTAGTGATGGACTTGGCAGTGGTTAAGGGTTTTGATTAAGGGTTGCACTTGATGATCTTAAAGGACTTTTCCAACCCAAATGATTGGGTTGATTCTGTGATTCTATGATATATACAAAGTACTTTTAGTAAAGGTCAGGGGAGTGTTAGGAAGTATGCTTATGTAAACCTTGTGTTTTCTTTTGCAAATTTTTAATCTTCTTTTTTCTTTTTTGTTTTAACCTTTGCTTAACAGATGATCCTAAAGTGATTGTTGCCAACCTTACAGTAAGTATATAGGACTGGGGGGTATCTGTCTATACTTCACTGTTCACTTCTTGATTTGTGGCATTATTCAGCTTTCTTTTCTCACTCTTTAGGGAGGAAAATCAACCAACCATTATTATAAATGAAGAATGTTAAATGGTGCTCTTCATGCACACAGATTAATGTTTGTCATGTTTTTTGCTGTTTGCTGCTCTAGTAGCTTTTAAAACCTTCTTGAGCAGTGCAGAGACAGAATCTCCTGGACTGTCTTTACTCCCTGAATTGAGTCTATTTATTCATTGCTTCAGAATTGGAAAGTAATCTTTTAGGGTAAACATTTTACTAGCACTTTGAAGACTCTGAAAAAGTGCATTTAATAGCCTTCAACTCTAACCTTTAGTGGAAGAAAAGTGTTTAAAATTATAATTAAAAAAACAAAACAAAACCCCCCAAATTTTGTAACCAGATGGCTTTAAATATATCTGCAGATGAGGTGTGTTTTTGAGCATTCAGGTTTCCTCTGGAACTTAAGCTTTGGTCCAGTTAGAATTCTTCATCTGTAAGTTAAGTACATGTGATATTTTGTTTGATGGTTTCATAAAGACTGTCACAAGAATGAAACTTTCCAAATGTATCTTTGAATGGCTCCCTGGGCCTTGTCTGCATGTAAATACTGCACAGAAATGAGTGGACTACATATTCTAGATGTACACTTTGTTTTCCAGACACCGTCAGTGATGACCTTAGCAGCTTGATTTCTGTAGTCAAAGGTTTTGCGTGCGTCTCAAGCTAACTGACAGCGTGCTGCTTGTAACCACTTCTATTTCAGTGTAGAAAGCCTGACCAGCACTTCAAGCCTTACTTGAAACAGCACCTGCCGAAACGTTTGCACTATGCCAACAACCGAAGAATCGAGGATGTCCATTTACTGGTGGATCGCAAATGGCACGTGGCAAGGTAAACCCTCGCTTTTGCTTCCATCTCGATTTTCAGTCTTTTCTTCTGAGGAAATGGGACACTTAGGATTGTCCTGTCTGTTAGCATCCTGCTCCTCTGCCCTGTGAGCAAGAGGAATTTTGAGCTCTGCGTGAGGTTCAATCACATTTGGTGCATGAGGATGTGGTTTAGAACACAAAATATTTTAAAGTGTGGGAAAATCAGTTGCTGGATAGAAGGTAGAAACCCAAACTGATGTGCTCAAGCAGCTTTGTGGTTTTTGACTGATTAGCTCAAATGTAGAAGCTGATAAGCCTTTCTAATGAGGTGCAAGCTTACTCCAACTGGGGAGCAGGGAATATGGGAGGAAGGGGCAGGCTTATGTGGTGAGGGGATGTTAGGGAACAAGAGTCTGAGTGGATGAAATGGGTGAATGGAAAGAAAATGGAGATATTGGCAGAGTGGGTGAATGCCTGAGAACATGTGGAAGGATATGACAGGGTGGCCGTCAAAACGCTATGGTGGCAGCATATTTTTCAAAACAAATCCACAGAAATCCAGGATGCTTTAGCTCAGGAAAAACTCTAGTTTAGGTTGCTCTTAACCATATGACTCTGAATTTTTGGATGTAGAATATGAGCCGTATTTATTAGTTAGCTAAAAATCGAATGAGGAAAAACAAGTTGGCACATACACGTATGGAGTGAACAGGAGAGGAGGAGCCTTTGTTTGTGGATGGTGCACGGCTTTCCACTTGAGTCGACTTTGACACGTGTTGTGTATTACAGTATGAGAGTGGTAGGGTCTTTTTTGCATGAATCTGACTCAGCGCTTCTTGGAAGATGACACAGCTTTTGGCTCATGGTGGTCTGTTATGAGCTTTAAATTATGGCAGAGGTTTTTGCCCAAATAGCTGCTGGGCAAGCACGCAGTGTGTTTTAAGCGCCTTTTGACATCTGTGCTTATCTTTCCATGAATTATGCAAGGATCACTCTGCTGAAGCAGTGAATGAGAAACCCCATTTGCTTTCTTGCATAACTCCACTGGCTGCTGGCAGGCTGCCCCGTGGCTGGGGTTATGTATATTTCAAAGAATCACACTCTGAATTTTAGGCCTACAAAAGCTTTCGTTTTAAGAATTTTACTGGAGTGGATGGGATTGCCCAGGTTGATTTACATTTAATAATTTCTTATTAATTACATCAGCCTTTCTTTGGCTTATTTATTAATTTTCAAAGATCTCATTCACCAGTAATTCATTCATTAGTGTAACTGTAATTGGTAGTTACACTGATTGCTGTAACTCTAGTAATTTATAAGGCCAAAATCATACTTTGACTGAGCATTATTTTATTGCAGATGAAGAAATTAATTTGTAGGATAATGGGGTCCTCTGCATGTCTTGCCTGCACATGGCCCTATAAAACTGTATAGAAGTACTCTGAAATAAACTGGTGATGATAATTCCTACAACACAATACTTATTTTTCCACTTATTTTGTAAAAAATCCATCTCAATAACAAGATGATAATTAGCATTCCTATGGTACAGCACTTATTATCCCAGCTATTTGTCTTCATGAAAATCTTTCTTTTTTCAGCTTTGTTTCTCTTCCCCATTTTCGTTTATTGGGCTGAAGGCAAACAGGCAAAAGCACTTTATAGCACTGTATGACATTTGCGGCATTGTAACATCACAAAAATGCTTTCTGAGCAGCCTCTGTTGGCCTTTTGAGGATTGAAACAGTACGGTCCAACATCTCCAGCCTGCAGGAGATTATGTGATATGAGAAAGTCTGAGAAAACAATAGATACCAAAGTTTTTATCAATAATAAGATTTGTTTCTTAGAGTGGAAGTAGAGGGAGAAACCCTGGGGATGCTGTATAAGCCTGCAGTCCTACTACTGCTGTTCAAGAAAGATAAACGATGCATTGTCCTGTAACCTTATCCTTCCTGCCCCCAAAGGATATTGTCAGGTCAGCCACCTTTGAGGAAATTTTCTAATACTTTTTCAATTTAGGAAAGCTGTGGACGTTTACAAGAAACCAACAGGAAAATGTTTCTTTCATGGAGACCATGGCTATGACAACAAGATAAACAGCATGCAGGTATGAGCAGTGTGTGGGAGGGTCATTGAAGGCAGAAGAAGTTGAAGGTCTCTGAAATGTAAATATTCAGTGAAAACCCCCCACATTTTAATGTTCTTCTTTCATATTCTTCTTCCTTTTTTTCTTTTTTAAGACTGTCTTTATAGGTTATGGCCCTACCTTCAAGTACAAGACCAAAGTGCCTCCTTTTGAAAACATTGAGCTTTACAACGTCATGTGTGGTAAGCTGCCTGCTTGAGAAATTGCAGAAGCAGCAACTTATTTTAACAGGACTTCATTTAGGTACCCATGACCTCATGCCTGACTTCCTCCCAGTGTTTTTTTCCTAGTCCCCCTTTCCCAAGCACTCGCCAGAAGGGCTGAAGGCACATCTCAGGGGTCTCAGTTTGCTCTGGAGCTGGCCAGTAAAGGGGGTTACTATAGTTTTGATGTGTGCAGCTTGACAGAGATCAAATGGACACCCCTAGAATGTGTGGTGTCCACATCTCAGCAGTCTAGGAAGGAGGTTTCTGTTCAGAGACTGCTTCTGCACCTGCACGTCTCATGCAGCAGCTCAGGTTGATGACTTAGTTTTCTGTGGCATTTCCTGGTGTGATTATGTTTCCCAAATTTGTACTGAAGCCATGAAGAAGAATCGCATGATGTATACAGATATTCATTAGAATATTTTCTTTAGTACTGATTTTCTAGAACAACGAAACTTTGAAGGTGTAATTCACAATAAAACTTTAAGGTGTTTGAAAGATGTAATTAATCTTTTTTTTTTCCCCAAATATGTAATACCTAAGGGGTATTATTTATAAATAATAAATATAGCCCTTATTTATAAATCACTGTGTTGCAGATGTTTGGCATAAGGTCAGCACACTGAGCGTAGGTTTGCACTGGAAGCTGAAGGAGTAGTTATGATAAAACTTTGCCCAGGTTTAAACTTTTCCAGTATCTTGATGCAAATTTACATTTTGTCATAAAGGCAAAGTTACTATTCATGTGGGATTGGCAATTTTATGATTTGGACAAAAGATCAGGTTTTTTACTACACTAAAAACTTTCATTAACATGCTGTGGGTGTAAACAGTATTACTAATGCATGTCTTGGCTTGATAGAGTTGCTGCTGAACACATGTTCGGAGTCTAACCACCATTCATTTTTCCTTGGTGGTTTCATAGATCTGCTTGGATTAAAGCCTGCTCCCAATAATGGCACCCATGGAAGTTTAAATCACCTGCTGAGAGCCAATGTTTATAAACCAACTGTGCCAGATGAAGTTGCTAAACCACTGTATCCTGTAGCTCTACCTTCTGCATCAGATTTTGATATAGGGTGTACATGTGATGATAAGGTAGGTGTTTAGGATCTGTGGAAGCCTCCACTATTAGCAATAGTTTTTGGTAAAGTTGCAGCCATTTGATTTGTTTTGAGAGGATTTGATCTAAGAATTACCAGGTCCCTCCTGTGAAGTCTTTGTGCCCTCTTGGAACAATTATGGCTTTTTGTAAAAGAGGATACGAGATAATCATCACTGTCTTCTAGCATTAGTTTTGTTTTGTTAGATGCCTAGTAAAATGAGATGTCAGAGTGCTCCAGTGGTCCTAATCTCGTTCCTTTTTTTTCCTGTTCTCGAGAAGAACAAGTTGGATGAACTCAACAAGCGCTTTCATGTCAAGGGAACAGAAGGTAAGAGCCTGGTGCCTCAGTTAATGAAAGCTGATTTCATTTTCTTTTGTAAATTACTTTGTGTCATTAATACCAGAGCAACTCCTGGTGTGGTTAACTGTAGTAAATGGTCTTTTCGAGTAACTGCCGAAGTAGCACACGGACACACTTGAGATATGTGGGATCTCAGGATGAAGCGCTCGCGTGAGGAAACGCACACTACCTTTTGCTGAACTGGGACTAAAGCATTGTTCAAAGTGATGCGAGTTTTAACTCTTCCATTCCATCAGCTTGAAGGAGTTTTAAGCTCAGATGTGAAGGCAGAGACACGAGGAAAGGAGAGAGTGCCTGAGGCAGTACTCCGTTCAACTACAGGCTGTAAATGGGGAAAAAACCAGACTGTGTTTGCATGCTGTGTTTTGCCATAGTTACCCAGGCTTAGGTTTCACCTAGGAAGGATGCTGCAGCTGCTTTGACAATCCCTGACTAGGTCTTAATGCTTGTCTCTTAAGGTGCAGGTTACACAGTGAAACAAGTGCCCTGCTAGTTCAGGCTGCTCAGTGCAATTCTGTTCCTCTCCAGTGTTCAAGTCAATGTTACTCCCAGGAGAAAGCATTCCCAGCTCTCCTGGACACTAGTTCCTGCTGTGTGCCAGCGTTGACTTCTGTGTGTCTGCACTCTCAGCTGCATCAAGGCTATGGTCCAGGTTAAAGTGGAGCAATAGGAGCAGAGAAGAGGGGATGGGAACTGCTTTTCTGAGCAGCAGTGCTGACTGAAAGGTGAACAAAAGCAGTGTTTTCCTTCTCGCAGTGGTGATCGAGTTCAGCATAACAATTCGCAGCATTTCCCTTCCCATAACAATTGTCCAAATTAACAAATTCTGAAGCTTTGAGTTTGAACATGGATTTTTGAGGTACCTCAAATGGCATTGTTCAGAGGATTAAGGAGATTTGTTTTAATTCCCTTATGAAGGGAATACCTTATGAAGGTATTTTCAGTTTCTCTGTTGTGAACGGGCAATGCAGCCTATCCTTTAGTTTGTAAATGTGACGTTATTCCTCCTCTTCATGAGTTAAATTGCCTTTCTGCAGCTTTCATCTTGTTAAACTGATTTTCCCAATTAATGAAGAGCTACTCCTCACTGTAGCTGTTTCTGGCATCAGGAAAAAACACCCTCACTGTTGCAGTTCAAATCTCGACATCTTTGTTTTGGTTTACGGTTTTCATTCTTCTTCGTCGTAGTAATATAAAAGTAGTATTTTGATGTATTTTAAGATGTAAGCATTCAAACCAATTGCACTTGTTCATTTGTCAGTTCTCTGTTAAATGGCATGATTTGTCCTTATTTAAACAAGCAGTTCTGCTGCGTGCAAGTTTTGCTTTACTTCATGACAAGCTGTAGCGCTTGTTTACAGATCTTCCTGTGTTTATTTAATTCCCTTCTCCCACACAGTGCACCATGTTGTTATTCACAGGCAGAAGAAAAAGATTACTTCAGCTTCTCTTGAATAAAGCAAGTTTATCATCTTTGTCCTTAGACTAGGCTTTTCCTACTTTTGTGCCCTATAAAAACATCCTCTGTTTGTACTCAAGCACTAATAAAACATGCCTTTTTCTTTCAGGTTAAATGCCTATCTGGAAACTGTGTTAGGCCGCTTTCCTTGTTTCTATGTTTTAATTTCCAAAAGCAAGCCAAGTGTGTTTGCCAAAAGGTTATCAAATTCAATGAACTCTACGGGGCAATGCAAGATTATCCAGGAAATTTATTTTTCTTCTATCTCTTTCAGTGTTTTTGTCTTTTTATAAGCAAGCTTGTCAGAGTTATCTAAGGACATTTAACCATAACATATCACCAAGACAGAAGAAGGGCAGTTTTTATGGAGCCAGAGGTATCTTTTTGTAGCCAAAGGAAAAGGTTTTTTTCTTTGTTTATTTCTTTGATATTACTGACAAAAAATAGCACATCACTCTTCAGAATTAATCTGTATCAGCCAAGTGGGAAAAAACTACTCTTTTAGTGAGTGACCACTTTTGCCTCCCTTTTGAGAGGGACTTTACAGAAAACGTAGGAAGGAGAGAAGAGTAGCAAGACTGATAGACCAGAGACTGATTTAAAGCTATGAAAAAAGTGCTTATCACCTTACACGTGACTGAAATGTGGACACAAAGATTGTTTAAGAGTCTCCAGTGTTTGGAAAAACACCCTCTCTCCAACCTGTGACACAAACAAGCTTTCAAACGTAGAAGAGACTTTTAATACCAAAGGGTATTGTGAGCCTGGAATGGGGATCGCAGCCAGAACAGTTGAAGAGCTGTTTCTCTGTCTGTCAAAAGATTTCCTCAGTAGTTACTCGGGGTCAATATCCCATTAATGATCACTGAAAAATCAGCATGTGACAAAAAGCCAAAATCTTCATCTTTAAGATTTTCAGTAATAAATGTAAATATCATTTCTTTTGATCTTTAGAGAAGCATCTTTTATACGGACGCCCTGCAGTACTGTACCGCACAAAATACAATATCTTGCATCACCACGACTTTGAAAGTGGCTACAGTGAAACATTCCTGATGCCACTCTGGACATCCTACACTATTTCCAAACAGGTTAGTGCTGTCTCTACTCTTGAAATGTGCTTAAAAATGCTGGGGAAATTTCTTTGGTATCTGTGTTCTTGAAGTCCTAACATTTCCCTTTCCCAGGGAGATTTTCTCACCAGAAATGATGTCAAGTACCTCTGCAAACAATGCCCATATTCTTTTATTTCCTTCATGAGAGAAGAATTTTAAGGCAGAAGGGTCATCTATTTCTTCTCCTGTTTGAATTTTATTTTTAAGTTTTATTCAGTGGGGGTTTGGTTTTTTATGAGTGACTTCATTTGAATTATCTCCCATGGGGATTTCTGCTCCCTGAAGAAGAGGCCGTGCAGCAATGCAGGAGCAGGGTTTGGTTGTACAGCCAGGTGGTTTATTTTACCGCACTCAAGGCCTTCTGTGTAGTCTGTCAACTGTGTGACATAGTTTCCTCTAATCTGTAAAAGCTGAAATTAGATTTTTTTGCTGTCTCCATGTTCCTCGATGCAGGCAGAGGTATCAGGTGTCCCGGAGCACCTGGCCAGCTGCGTGAGGCCCGACCTCCGCATTTCTCCAGGAAACAGCCAGAGCTGCGCCGCCTACAGAGGCGACAAACAACTCTCCTATGGATTCCTCTTCCCTCCTCGTAAGTTTGGATAGCTTCTTAGTACCTAGGGACTTCGCAATTTTCTTGTTTTGTTAGAGAAAACCTTTGGTATGAACATACTCCAGGCAAACCCCACCGGATAAAAACAGACTAATTTTAAATTCAAACACCAGTAAGATAAACATATTTTTAATTTATAAATCCAAACTCCCCTCTTACATACTGTAAAAGTTTCTACCGTCCTATAGAAATAGTGATAGTAGAAAACCTGTGTAAACGAGTGTCCTCGATTCTCCTGATGCACTTGCTTTGCTTCAGTATTGGAGCAGTGATCTTCTGGGATTAGTAAATGTTGAAGGGGCACAACTGTCTCACAGCCGTGAACTTCATTTCTCTGCCTTCCTCACTCAGTGGTTGAAATATTTTATGGTGGATTTCTGAAATGGAATTACTGGTGCAGAGGCTTGCTCAGAACTAGAAGATAATTCCACACTCCTCTCCCAGGAAATTGCTGGCCTCTTTTGTAAAAGCCTGCAGAGCAGCTCTCCACCTTTTAAGACAGCAAAAATAGATGAGCTATATGAAAATATTTTGAACAGATTGACAGTTGAAGCAAAGATAAAATCCTTCCTTTCTATGTTCATCTGTCATGTTAAAGACAAATTTTGTGTATGTAATGTGCACTTCTGAATATAGCATTCAGATTGCTGTTTAGATTACAGTATTCCCTTTGGTTAAGATCTGAAGCCATTTTCAAAACATTTTTATATTTTCTGAAATTCTTATATTTCATTTTATTAATATTTTTCTGTTTCACTGTTTTCAGAATTAAGTTCCTCTGCAGAAGCAAAATATGATGCTTTTCTAATAACAAATATAATTCCAATGTATCCTGCCTTCAAAAGTAAGTGCTTTTTCCATGACTATACTTCTCTTTAACAACAAGCTCTTTTTTTTAAATTGTGTTTGATTATGGAATGAACTGGTGGGAGAAGTTTAGAACATAAAATTCAGTTAGCTATAGCCAGCAGATAATACCTGTGGGCACCTGTATAGTGCTGTGTATGGGCAGGCTATGTATACCACAAGACAAATAAATAATAATAAATAAATACCACAAGAAAGGCTTAAGTTTTAAGAAAGGTTTATTTTCCTTGGTGTTGGACTAAGGTAGGAGCACAGACGTGCTGTAGGTCAGCAGTTGTGCTTTATGCCACAGTAATTCACTGTCTGTAAGACCATTCAGATTCTCTTGTCCGTAGCCCAAGCTAGTGCGGAACATACTTAGGCAACATCTGGAGCCTGAGAGCATGTACAAGCCTGGGAGTGTGCCCTTGGCATTTTGTAGTTTGGGGACAAGTGATTAGATTTGATTTTTCTCTCCATGCCCTTAGAGGGAGACTGAACATATTTATTACCTATAAAGAAAAAAGAGGAGAAAACCAATTTATGGAAAATGAGGGATGATTTAAACCTGTCTGAAACTTTCAGTGCTGCAGGGTTATATTATTAACATTTCTTTTGTCTGCACATCCATTTTCTCTCTAGTCTTGCCAAGAGGTAGGAAAACCATCAGGCTATTCTGGTGGCAGTTTTGGCTTGGCAGGGATTGACAAGCCTTGGAAGAATCTCAAGAGCCTGTTCTTGTGAGATTTCCAATTCAGATTTTAGGCCAGAGAGGTTTGGATAGACATCAAAGCCTATTTCTTTTTAACCAGAAAAGAGTGTTTTTAACTGAAAAACCTCTGTGTAGGACGAAGTGGTGATGTTTGCTGGAAATTTGAGCAAAAGCACTTGACTGATTACAGAGTGAAAAATGATTGGGGATTTCCCACTCCTGAATCACTTCATAAAAATGCTCTTTATGCTACTATTAATCTAAGTATTTTGCTGAAATGCTAATCGCAGAGAACAACCCACCTCTAGCAGCTCACTTTGTCTAGTGGCCTTCTTCATCACAAGTGGGTGAAGGGCTCCTTGCAAAAAAATTCTGGTACTAATGTCATTCCTGGGGAATTACAAACCACTCCATGTGTGCAGGTTGCAGTGCTGAGAGCCAAGTATAAGCTGATTATATGGGTCTTTTTCCATAACAGGTTAGATAGGAGGTGGCAGTTTATGCTGTGCTGGCTTTGGTGGTAGTGCTGGCTGCAGAGGCCCCCTCCTCTACTTTGTTTTTATGATTGACTGTCCCATCCCATCCCCACAGGCAATAATTCTCTGCCCATCTTTTCCATAGTGAGATTGGCTTAAGCAGCTCCTGCTTTGCTGGAGCTGCAAAAATGATGCCCCTGGGCTGGCACCACATTGCCCTGGCATTGCTCTGAATGTGATTGCAGTGGGAAGTGGAACAGGGATCTGATCTAGATAAAAAACTCGAGGCAGTGGGGGGAGAGAGACTCTTTCCTTTTTGGACTGTTTTTGTTGTTAAGGCATATGCACTGGAGGAGTGAGCAGCTGGAGGAGTGGTGTTGCCAAGTGATTAGGCTGAGGTTCTTGTTAGACCACTGCTGCTGGGGCCCTGGGCATCAGCCCCAGCTGGGACTGCATGTGGCACTGAGCAGTCCTAGGACAAGGTGTACAAGGGAGCTTTCTGAGGCTGGCATTGCCACCAGCTCCAGGGAGCCATGGACTTAATGGTCTGAGCTGGCAAGATGAGAGTTAAACTCTTACAAGTCTGAGAAATTTTGTTTACATACGCTTCTGTTAGTTACAATAAAAAGGAAAAAAAGAACTAAAAGAATGATGTCACTAGAGATTCCGGTGTGTTTCCCATCTCTGCAAGAATCTTAACTTGTTAAGGTTGAGGAGACATGGTGGGAGAAAGTATGTCATGCTCTTCCCAAAGGTTGCTGTAATGACGTGATTTTGGTCATCTTTGATGGCACCTAGTTTAAAAGTTAAACATTTTGTATCGGAGGAGAATTTAACTGAATGAATATGACCTTTGTATTTCCCTTTCTTTTAAAATGCTTGGTTTAGCTTTTAATCATGGTGCTGTATCCTTTTTAAAATTAATAAAAACCCACAAAACACACCACCCCAGCACATTTCCCTGTAAGCAGATAACAAAGACAAAGGCACTGTTTACAGGGATATCAAAAACGTGCGAATAGCTGTTTCTACAGCTTGGTGAAGGAACAGCAGAACCTCTGTGCAAGGCCTATGGCAATGCCAGCCTGGGAGCGGTACCGTGCATTTCCTTTATCACTGGTTGGGGAAAAAATCAACAGAGAACAAAGAAGTCTGAATAGGCTTTATTGACAAAACTGAATGAAGCTGCAGTAACTCTGTAATGCTTAGTCTTTGATTTCCCCTACTGTCTTACGAATAATATCCACTGGATTTTTATCTTCAGGAAGAAAAACTGTTTATAATCTTGACATGGTTTGACTTATCCAAATCTTGGTGTGTTGTGGGGTTTTTGTTTGGCTGGGTTTTTTCTGTTTGTTTTGGGTTTTGTTTTTTTTATTGCTTTTGGTTGATTGTTTGGTTCGGTTTGGTTTTTTTCCCCACAGAGGTATGGAACTATTTCCAAAGGGTTTTGGTGAAGAGATATGCCACTGAACGAAATGGAGTCAATGTTATAAGTGGACCAATCTTTGACTATGACTATGATGGTTTACATGACACACCTGACAAAATAAAACAGTAAGAGTTTGTCTTTAAATTGGTTTGCTGTTGCTTCTCTTGATGATGACTTTATCTTAAACAATGAATTACCTGCACATTATTTGATATTTTGAGAGGAGATATAATTTTCTAGCTCTTTCTGAAGTTATTGGGACTGAATGCCCATGTAGGTAGGACAGTGGTAAAAATAAACAATAACAATTCAGCAGTTAACTGTTCACCTTGACTTTGCAATTGTGTTCATCCTTGAGATGAAGCTGAATTAGGTTCCACAGATTCTGTTGTCTCTAAAATTCTCCAGAACTTAAGAGCAGTGCTCTTGAGTTACACGCTCAAGTCTTTTGTTAATTCAGTAATGCATTCTCTCTATGTCTCTGAACTGAAGAAGCCTTTCAGCACTGCATGAGGTATTTCTGTAGCACAGTGTGAGCTAATTGGATGCTCACTTTCAATAGTATTCAGGAATCAAACACATCTCAGCAATGTATGTGTGTCCTCACACGTAGGAGAGGAAAGACCATGTTGTTTGTGTAACCTTCTTGCAAACAAGTTCATCCTTTGTGGATAAATATTTGCTTTATTCCCTCAGGTTTGTGGAAGGCAGTGCAATCCCTGTTCCAACTCATTACTATGCCATCATAACCAGCTGCTTAGATTTCACTCAGCCAGCTGACAAGTGTGATGGACCGCTCTCTGTGCTCTCGTACATCCTTCCCCACCGGCCTGACAATGATGAGAGCTGCAATGTAAGTTCTGTTGCACTGCTGCAGCCCTGTGGTAAACACGTCCCTGGGACACGTGAAAACCCATTACTATTAGAAGCAAGGGCTCACTGACGTCTTGAATGGGAAGCACAGGTTAAGCGAAAGCAGTCCTCCATGAGATCAGCAAAAATATGCAACTCTTACTGCACCTGAAATTGTCTGGAAGAACTGGCATACAGTAGGTTGGCAGTATTGTTTATTGCCTGTAGGATTCTACATTTTGTCAGAGTAATTTCAGAGCAGACTGGGGGGAGGCTGTATATGTAGACATACTGTGCTGGCAGCCAGCCTGATGTTTTTACGGAGGTCAGTTTCCATATGCAGGTGCATTGCAATCTGTCTGCTACAGCAGTCTGGGTGCATCAGTCAGCACGATTACATCCAACCCACAAAGTATTAAAAGTATATGCTGTAACCTGCCAGGGGTAGAATGGTAGTTCTTGCTGTTTCCAGAACACCTTGATGCAAGGGAAAGGTTTGGGTTCTTATTGCAGAGATGGCCAAACACCCTCCTGGTTTCTTTCCTATCTTCCATTAGGATGCAAGATCTTCTACTGTAAGAATCTTAATGAAGGCTTTGGCCTGGTCAGCACTGCAGAAAGTGCACGCTTGGCGGCTGATTGTGTGGCAGGAGGGCGTTGTGTCCCCCGTGGGCTCCGGCGCTCTGCTGCAAGGACAGCAGAGCTCCCAGGCAGCTGTATTTAGACTTGTCCTTCCGCCTGAACTTGTTCTCCCATTACACAGCTGTGTGGATTCCTGCACACAGACACTTCACTATAGGCAGCCAGGAGACTGTTTCCTGAATGAACGCATTAATGTTATGAATTTTGTATTGGCAAAAAAGTTAAGACTCCTTTTCCAGCTACAGGCAGAAATAGTCATTCCAGCTCTGTACACAATTCACCTGGAACACTGTTTCTTTCTCACTCATCAAACAACCGTTTCCTGAATGAACGCGTTAATGTTATAAATTTTGTATTGGCAAAAATAGTTAAGACTCCTTTTCCAGGCAGAAATAGTCAACTCTGAACACAATTGACCTTGAACACTGTTTCTTTTTCATTCATCAAGCATTGCCTGCTTTCAGGGCCCACTTTTTAAACCCATGCTTTTGGAGCAGTATCCCTCTCTCTTGAGCAGGTCTGACTTTCCCCTGTTAAGATTCTCAACGGCTTTGGGCAGAGATGTCTTCCACCAGAAGTCTCGGAATGTCCTACATATATTGCATTGTGGCCCTGAATCAAGATCCAGTTAGTGATCTGGAAATTACTACATTGGTAGTTATTATCTCTGCCCTTGTAACTCTGCCCACATGTAGTTTTATGACAATGTAATTTATTTTTTTCTCCTTATATTGCATGTCATAGTTCTCTTAAACTGCTGAAATCTTTTTTATGAGCTCTTTACAATCATGGTCTCTTTTAGTCTTTGATTTCTTACATTTCAAACCAAGCTTCTTTTCTCTGTAGGTCATGCTACTTACAGTGTATGTATTTACAGTCTGAGAAAAACGTCAATGCTTCTTCAAGGTCATTAGCAGATATTGGTCCATGCCTTTTATAGAGCAAAGAACCACTCCAAAAATATTTAAATGTTGCTCTTGAATGAAAATAGAGTTAGGCAAATTTTTGCCACTGAAATCCAGCCTCAGTCTTACTTTCACACATGGTGTTCCATCTTACTTGTTCAAAGAAGTGATTGTGTAAAACCTCACCATACTTCATGGATGAAATGCATGGGATAATATAGGAATTTTGCCTTAACCTCTCCACAGTTTTCTTTTAAGATTTGAAGAAATATTAGCTTTCCCTCTACTCTGCTCTAGCTGTACACACATTCTCTCTCTTCACACAGCCGTTGAAGAACACCACTACTCTTCTCATCTGAATTTGTTCCTTTTCTAAACTGTGTTTATTCATGGTGAGGTTATGCCCATTTATTCTTGTGTCAACATTTTTCTGTCTTAAATAGCCCTTCTTTGGGATTTACCCTAGAGATGATTTATAATGATTCTTAAGGCATATACTTCTCTCTATTCATGGAAGACCCAGGATCTTTTTTGCTCTTGTAAGAGAGGATGAGCCTGTTGGCAGACTTCCTATGCACCCATCCAGTCCAATCTATTTTTTCCCCTGGATCATGAAGGAGATTAAGTACTGCAGCTCAGATCTCAAGATGAAAATGGTTTTCTTTCCACTGGACACAATTCCTCTGATACTACCTATAATTTGCTTTTTCCATAGCTGTGTTATAATGGTGGCTCACATTCGTGCACAACTGGTACACTCAGGTCCTCTTCTGTGTGTCAATTTGGATAACCCAGTTTGATGCTATACTGGGAGCTCCTGCATCTGCATCCTCCACTGTGCTATTCCAGTCTTCCTCTGCATTGGCAGGAGTTCCCGGTTGTTGGGGCTTTTTGCTAGCAACTAATGACCTTGGCACAAGAAGCACGTGTGAAAACATTACACAAAATCCTTTTCAAGACCAAAGCTGAAGGAACCCTCGAAACTACTAGAAACTTCCTCCAGGTCACTGTTTCCCCTTTCAGCAAAACATTTAAATTTCTTTTCATAAGTGAGTTCTTCATCCACCTGTCTACATGCATCACGTTCAGCTTGCCATTTGATATTCAGAGAGATTCTTGTGCAGAATATGTGGTATTTTTTCCACTGGATTTTGGGTTAGCCTCCTAATTGATCACCTATTTCTATTTATCTCCACGTTCGCAATTGCTGTTTTTTTCTTTCTAAAACTCTCTGTATTATTGAGGTGAGACTAAGCACTACCGTTGGAGAAAACTGTCATTTTAAATGTATACTTCATTCATTGTTATGTGGTAATATAATACCATGTTAGTTGATCACTGTATTTAAAATCCTTGCTGCTGGACCTGAGGCTTCATGGGTCAGTTGTGGACTGGGGAAAAAAAAAAGGTAGATCAGTGAATTGATTTTCTGGAGTCATGCAAATGCTGTCTTGCTGGACTAGGTTTAAACAAGCCTCACAGTCCTGTGATTTATTCATGTTGCAGATCTTTTGCAAACTGCTTGTATTCAAAAAAGGTGAGCTTTGTGGCTCGCTCATAACTTCCTTTTGAGCTCTGCAGATTTCCTGCTCAGAAGAAAGGCTTGAAGAAAACAAAAATGTCACAGTGGCTGCATTTGCACGAACAGCCCTGTTGAGGCCTGTTTGCAGATTCCTGATTGCCAGGCCGAAGGCTGAGCAGGGGCTTCCTGTGGCCGCACGCTGCCAGGGGGCATTCCTGGAGCATGGCACCTCAGGCAAAGGGGAGTGAGCGGGACACACTCCCTCCTCTTCCCTCTTAATTTGCATCTTGCTTTTCTTGTTCCAGACCTGGTTTTGGTCCTCAGGTTGTTAGTGATATGGAGAGGAAAGCTGGTTTGGGGCTGAGAGCTTTGAACCGACCAGGTGCTGACTGGGTCATGGATGTTTGCTTTGGAGCAGCCAGCTGTGATCTGTCTGGGACTTTGTGTCCTCTGTGCAAACGATCACGCTCGCCCTCCCGGCTTTTGTCGGGTGACCCACTTCCTGGTCTGCGGCACAACTACTGCACTGGACAGGCTCTGGCATTGCAGGAGCTTAGTCTTGATCCATGAGAGGATCACTTGGTAGGAGGACCTTGCTGAGACAGTCAGAAAAGGGTTCATTTCCAGGAGTAGGCCCAGAAATAGATTTTTATCAGCAAGATTTCCAAGTCACACACATGAAGTCTAAATACCTGAGATACAACCCACCATTCCTAACTCGCTTCCCTAGCAGTGGTGTAGAGGTACCAGCCAGAGAGGCCAAAGGGGGAAAAGTCCTGTTTGCTTTGTCCTCTTCCCACGTCTGCTCCCTGTCGTGCAGTGCCCAGGCCTGGGTGCAATGCTCATGGCACATGTTGCTGGGCCAGTTAAGGCACACAAATAGCGAGTCACTGAAATGTTTTGCAGGGCTGATTTTCTGATGTGTTTGCGAGTTACCTTAGTTTGTAGATGACTCCAACATGTGCTGGTGCTGGCACAAGGCATGAGGCAGCAGCTGTCCCCTAAGAGGATACAACCTGACCCCAATCACTCTGGCAGCATAACCTTCCTGATGTTTCTTTTTCTTGTATCAGGAAATGCTTGGTGAAATTCCTTTTTCTATCAGTGAATAATATATATGTTCCAATAACAAGAGTTTTTAGTTACCTACATAAACCATTGTCCCAACTGTCTAAAGAATTGTAAAGGTCTCCTAAAAGTAAAGTGGAACGATTAAAATATTACTGTGTTAGATGATGTGGTGGTCAATTGAGAATAATGTGTCGGCGTAGGATTCAAAGCCAAACAGCCTAGAGCCTGGGCTTTGGTAATACAAAAATAATTAATATGGAGTTCTTTCTGTGAGATAAAAAACATGGAGTGACCAGTGGATCTCCTAAAAACATATGTCTGTTCTTCTGAAACACCTGCAACTTGAGGCTAGCTTTTTCTAGATGATTATGGTCTTTGTGTCAACCCCATCCTAAAATGGGTACTGAAATAAAACTAGGATTCGTCTTGCATGTTAAATGTCAAATCTGTTTTCTTGGAACTCATTTACCTTATTCATTCTTGAATAAGGCACAGAGATTCTTCAAATCTGGAACAAATGTGTAGACAAGTTGCATTTGCTTTCGGAGATGATTTTTGACAAGACTTATTATAAAACTTTTTTTTTCCCCCAGAGCTCGGAGGACGAATCAAAGTGGGTTGAAGATCTTCTGAAGATGCACACTGCACGTGTGCGTGACATCGAACAGCTCACTAGCTTGGACTTCTTCCGAAAAACCAGTCGCAGCTACACAGAAATCCTCTCCCTAAAGACATACCTGCATACGTTTGAAAGTGAAATTTAGCTTTCTAACCTTACTCAGTGCATCCTTTTATCAACTGGTGTATATTTTTATATTGTTTTTATATTTATTAATTTGAAGCCAGGACATTAAAAATATTAGTATTTTAATCCTGTATCAAATCTTAAACATTAAACCTTTGTGTCATTTGTTTTGTTTCTCTAATGTTTAATATAGGTATGTCTCTTGGTTGATTTAGTAGTGCTTGTAATACTGCATTTTGAGTCCTTACTCTTAAGCTTTTAAGTGGTGCTGCAAGGTTTGATGCGTGCATCAAGGAAATCTTAATTTCTCATGCTCCTTTACCACACTTGTAGTCCTGTACTGTGTATCAAAATACTGAACATGTAAAATTACATTCATTTACTGATAACTGTGTGACAGACATATTTAAACACTATAGACAAATAGCATCTTAAATATAATAAACCACACATTCAGTTTTTTTAATGTGTTTTGATTTCCTTTCACAGGGATGTTCAAAGGGGCTTGCGGGCAGCTGGGTGCCGACAGATCTCTTACTGGGCAGAGCCCTTCTCAAGAGCTTAGGTTTGCTGGTAAGAGGACTGCCGGGGCCCAGATGCCCTGCCCTGGTACTCAGCAATGAGACCATGAAATAGACACCCATAGCAGTCAGTACTGCTTAGGTTGTTCTATAGGGGAGAGCTGGGAGGGGAGGATGCTTGCTGTCATGAGCTAGCAGAGTTACCCCATGCTTGAGGCCATTTGGTTCAGCTCTGGACCTGTGAAAAGCATTCAAGGTGATAACGTCAGTTGTCACTGGTAGGGCTGTGTCACACCCCTTCTCTGCCACAGCTGCTCTGGGCTGGTTCCTGGGAATACCCGCTCCATCATCCTTTACTTTGACTTGGGGGGAAATTGAAGTAAGACAGAAGTTGAAGGAGGTGACATTGCTAAATGTGCAGCAGTGGGCTTTTACCTGTGAGGAGGAAATCTGATTTTTATGATCCTGTTCTAATGGACAGAGCCTGAGATGTGTTCCCCGAGTCTGAGGCTTAATGCCAGCCCTCATTCTCGAAGGAAACCCCTTGGTCTGATTGCACACATAGAACTTCTGGTGCAGTGAAGTCCGTACACAGTGCACGTGATTTAGAGCCATCGCCTATGTGGTCAAGTCTCTTGTTTGGTACTTCAGTGCAGTAACAGTCTCATCCGGGCAAGCCCCTACAAGTGCCACTGAGGGCAGAGTGGCGTAGACACTGTTGTGTGCTGGTATCTGGATAATGGCCTGATTTGGCTGGGACAGCTTTTATAGAAGACATATTATGGAGCATGAGTGTTAGTGTAGCTAGATGATGTAACAGAGAAATTACTGCTTAGAATGCCTTTGAGGCTGAACCCACTGAAGTCACTATTGTAAAGCCTTCATTTGGGGCTAGAGATTTCCCTCTCTCTATGAAAGTTGTTTGCGTCTATTTTCTTCTCGAGGGTTGCAGCTGCTGAAGAGAAGAGGGAGGGGCTGGAAAGCATCTTAGCCATGTAAACAGACTGGTAGCCAGGTCTCCTAAGTAAAACTAGTCTGGCACAACAGCAACTTCCACCCTTGTAGCATCCATCTAGGAGAAAGTAGTAAACTGGAATTAATCGTGTTGACATAGATGATAAAGTTCTTGTGACCAGTAGACAAAAATTTATCATTCTAGGCGCCAAATTCGGTTTAATTTAGAAAAGCAAAAAACTTGAATGCTTTATAATACCTCCAAAATGTTAGGATGGAAATTCTAATAACTGCACAAAGCTACGGGAAACATCCTATTCTTGCAACTTAAAAATTGTCTCTTGTGGTTGTCTGGTAGCACAGAAATATTTTCCTTTAAGCTTTCAGCAGGGCTTCTTGCCATGATAAACTTTATGTTCTTACATGTACTACAAAGGGTATTTCCTTTGGATTTAAAAGAGCTTTCTCTTAAGACCTAATTCTTTCAACATGAACTTTAGTGATGATTTAACGTGGTGGTTCATAAACTAAACTAAAGACCACCACTGCTGTTTTGCTTTGACATTAATCCGTCGCTCTGTTTGTTTGGGTTTTTAATCAAATTGAACAAATGATGTAATTCTTTTATTTTCTCCCAAAAGACATGAAATTTATACCAAAGGAACATTTAAGCTTTGAAAAATAATCTTGTGTTCAGAGAAGTTTGCTTCTGAAATAAAATTAGTGATTGAAAATTGTTGGGAGAGACAGTTTAACTCTTGGTTTCACTGAAGAATGATGATTAATGTGTAGGGAAACGTCATTTTTTTTGACTGTGTTTCTTACTGTGACAGTAAATACTAGTAATTTACTTCTGTCCTACCTACTTCTCTCCAGCCTTTGGCTCCATGGTCTTGCATGGTGTTGCTGTTTTATTTTACTGCGTTAGCAGAAATAACTGAGCTGAGAAATATTTGTGGCGATTTCTGCAAGTGGCATGGGGTACTTTTCCAGTTGAAAGATGCCTTATCAACACAAAAGCTCTAATGCAAAGCCAAAGCCTTGTAAATCCCTCTAAGCAACATGAGCTCTGCAGGAACAGCAGGTATTTCAAAGGAAACTTGTAATTTGCCTTTGGTAATATTCAGGGTGAATGTTAGCTTAGGGCAGAGGGAAGGAACCCCTCTGCTTTCCAATCCTGTTAGACCATTTTGAAAAGATGAAATACCTCTTGTTTCTGTTACATGTTGCCTTTTCTTGATATTACTCTGGCTTCAGCAAGAGGTCCATTGAGGAGAACAAGCACTGAATTTTTCTGTTGAGCAAACACTATTTTTGAGGGTTTGGGTAATTACTGTTTGTACTTGGGGATCCAAATTTGAGGCATGTTCAATGGGTTAGAGGCAGTTCAGTTGAGCAACTGCCACAACAACAAAAGATACGGTGTCCTGCACACCTAGCAAAGTCCTTTTACTCTGGGAAAAATCCTTCAGAGGTAGTTATGCAACTGGAATAACCCTGCTACAGGAAACTATTACTTTTTTAAACCCATTTTCCACAGTCACATATCCTTAACAGATAAGCACTGAAAGCAGGTCAAGTAACCTGACCAAGAGAATGGTTGTGATGGTGAAATTATAGCAAAAGTCACCATCCTGTTCTGGCAGTACCAGAGTACTTAATCACTAATGATTATCTTCTGTCCTGGTCAGCTTACAGCTTGATTAGATGGATACTTCCTGCTTGCTGTTTCCCTCTTCTCCATGTCCAGCCTTTAGCCTCTTTATGGGGTTAGGTACAATATTCAACAGTTTCTGCACTTGTTTCAACACTGGTTCTGTTTTGACAACAGCAGATCAGTTTGTATTGTGTTATAAAGCAATTTCAGCTCCAGATGAACAAGAAAATGAAAATATTTAATTGTCAGGTCTGTGCCATCTTCTGAAGGTTTTCCAGAGTTCACAGGGATATAGTGTGAGTAATAACCATGTTTAATTAGGCCAATCTTGCTGTGTCCCTGGAGGCTGCTCCAGAGCAATCCTGCCACGATCCCTTGCTTCTCAGTGCTTTATATGCAGACAGTCGGTCAGCTGAATGTGTGAAGATTTTAAGACTTTAACAAATGAAAACACACATGCATGGCAGGTTTATGAAGTCCCTGTTCCCCTTGCATTTGGCTTCTTCCTGTACATCAATCTGTATGGGGTGAAATAGCTCTCTAATTCCTACACACAGTCAGAAACAAAAAAAAAACTTTTCAGGAAAGCTGAAGGAGTTCCCCTCTGAAGGTGTTGCTAGTTGCAGGAGAGAACAGGAACTTGGGGAGTGTCTGGCTTTGACAGTGAGGACAGCGTGCAGGACCTGACCTGAAAGAAAAAAATTTGTAGCAGCAGGAACTGATGTTCCAGCAATCCTTCCCTTCAGTCTCACATCCACATCAAACATCTTTAATTACCTTTAAATTTGTATTACGCTTCTGTGCAGATTACCTCAGCTCCTTTCTGCAGGAGACAGAGGAGGTACTGCTTGCAGTGCAACTGAGAAAATTCCCCCTTTAAATATTTTTTAAAAAAAACCTGCAAGTCCCTACCAACAGAGGGGCAAATTCACTTGTTCTGCCCTGTGAGAGAGGGATACAACCAGGCTTTCCTGGAACAGGGGAGGGTGTGGGTGCTGCAAGCTGCCACCTTCTCTCTGCTCCAGTACCGTGCTCTTCCAATGGGTTTGGCACTTACGGCAGCAGGGTTTATTCTGCTGGTTTGGCACAGAGAGACAAATGAAACTTCACCACCTTCCTGGGAGGCTGCTGTTACATAGGCATGGATGAAACTGTGGCATGGAGAGGTTGGATGGTCTGTTTAAGGGCATGCATAGAGTACGGCCAGTAAAGCTGGCCACAGTGCTCCTGTGTGGGGCTTAATATGTGACATTTTGAAATAATTTCTCATAGTGCTAGAACTGATGGGAGAGCAGAGGGTAAGTTTTGTAAAGCAAAATCTTCAGTATCGTGTGGCTGAAACAAAATTTGAATACAGGGCAATAGAAGCAAGTCTCCCTTTAGGGGCAACAAAGAATGCCGAATTGGTTTTCTATCAATCCCATGCATCAGAGTGCTTTTGGAAGGCCTGGTTCCTTACCAGAGTCCTTCTGTATCCCAGAGGGATGCCATAGTACTTGTCTGTCCATCCTGTCTGTAGTCCTAGTCCGGTTTCAATTTCCCTTACTGCAGTCTCAGACCACTGTTGCACTTGACCTGAGAGACATGGTATAGGCATGAAAAACAAGTATACCCCGACCAGGATAGACCTGCCACCAAATGATTAATACCACGTTAACTGTATGTCTTCCAAATGGGAGAGATGTTTGAAATGTTTAAAGTTCAGCACTTGTTCAAGAGAGGAGAAAAAAAGGCATTTTTAAACATTGTGGAAAAATACCTAATCTCGTTTCTTTGCACTTGTTGTGTAAATACAAGATAAGAGCAGTATTCCCAAGGTTACTGCAAACAGCCTGTCACTACAGAGTACAAACTAACATTTACTAAAATGTATGTTGACATAAAAAGCAGCATTGCTGCAGTCAGTTGCAGTAAAAAACCCACAGGTCTCTTCCCCTTTACAAGTCAAAAGTTTGGGATGTGACTTATTCAGACCCGCCCTCACAAAGGAAAATCCCTGCCCTGCTTACAGCATCCATGGTATGCGCAGAGTTGCTCCGGAGCCCTACCTTACCGGGTTACCTTATCTGTTGTTTTCTAAACACGGCAGGGAAAGGCAGATGGAGGTCACCCAGGTTTCATCTGCGGGTTTCACCATGGAGACATCAGCAGGCAAAGAAGTTGGTAACTGTGGATTAGCCCAGCTGTAACTGATTGACCCTAAAACTGGAATTTACTAGAAAAGAGGTGGGATTATTTGACATCATAAACCCTCAAGAGAAAAGGATTAAATCCTTTTGAGGGGATATTTTCCTGAGTTTTCTTTTTCCTGGCTGTGTGCATCAAGCAGACAATTATTTCTTCTTTTCTACGCGGAGGACTGATATATCACAAGAGGCTGGATGAAGAAGGAACAGGAACTTTGTACACCCACCAAATAAATCTCCAGCCACAGTCCCCTTCTGGCAGCATCTCCTGGACCTTCAACCTGTTCAACCTCTTCTGTCTCCTGAAGTGGGAAACTTCTCTTATCTCCTTACGCAGCAATTTCTTTTCTGCTGACCTCACTGTTTTATTTCAGCTTTGATCTGTTAATCATCTGCAAATAGCTTTAGTGCTAGCCTACTAGCTCTTGGCTCTGTCAGGTCTTACACACTCCTTCTGCAGAGAAGAGGATGTGGAAGATTCTAATATATCCCCATTTCCTTTTCCAGTGCAGTTAAACCCCCGGGCCAGCTTTTGCAGATAAAAACCCTCTTTGGAGTATTTAAGCTGGTGGCCTTTACCCAGGTATGTGTCTTTGTTTGAAGGCATTTAGTGTCACTGAGGGTAGAATGCCAAAGCTCTGATGAATCAACCAGAACTTCTCCACACATGACCAACTAGACCATTACTAACAACAGAGAAAATTAGCTATTAATAATGTCAGTATCTTCTCTTCTGGGACTAGAAAGTTCAGACCCAGTCCAGATGAGCCAGAGCGCAGGTTCTATCTCAGCATTGACTGTGACAGATCACCTCCTCTGCTCCTTGGCCCATTTTCATCTAACAAAGTCTCTAGGACATTACTGAAGGCTGGATTCACCTGCTCTCTGCTGGCTGCACATTGTCATTTGTACTTGTAGTCTTTTCCATGTTTCTAGCTGGCTTTTGGGATGTGTTTTGGGGTGCATGGACATGGTGTTCTGGGCCAACAGTAACTACATCCTCCTCTTCCTTCTCCATTGTACTGCCACGTGAACAGTCATCCCTGCTTCCCCATGGCCACGGGCCCCTCGCTGGACTCAGGACCGTAGTGCACTTACTGTACACCTCTGCAGAGTCTGGAGAAAAGGACAGTAGGAAGCAGGTCACAGATGATGTGTTATCTCCTCCTGGGCCATATCTAACCTGTGTGGGCTGCAGCCTGGGCAGATGCGAATGGTCTTTTCCTATGTGATAAACACTGAATCCCCAAACATTATTTGTTAGCAAAAAAAAAAATTAATTTCTAAGATTCCCCTTACTGGTAACACCAGAAGAAACACTGCTGTTTGAGGGATCTAAAAAGGGACATTTTTATTATGATCCTCTTAAGGCAGTAGAGAAAAAAGAAGTTTGCAGAAAAATAGTTCTTTTTGTTTCTCTTCTTTATTGAAGAAAAAAGCCATTATATGCAGCATGCTCAGCTGGGCTGGTAGACGTCCAGACTGAACTAAGAGTGCACCTCTGTGGCTTTTACCTTCTATGCCTCATGATCTAATTCTAACCTTCCTCAAAAGGTTTCCATATGCATTCCTGAAACCTGGGAGCCCTCCTGTGGTCAAAATCATGAGCTATTCTTCCGGTTGTTACCCCAAATCTGATGTAGTCAATTCCATTTTAAACTTTATCCTTGGAGTATTCATTGAGAAAAGTTCAATCAGTTAAGGAACAAAAAAAGTTTAGATTGCTTCATGAGTTTTTGCATGGGTCGATCTCATTACATCTCACTCCCCCTGGCCATTATCTGATGCTGTCCACATCTCTTTTCCAAGGCTGGGGTATTGCCTGACAATCTGCCTATTACTTCTTCTTTCTTCCCTCCATACTCCTCCTCTCTGTTTGCTGTCCTTTTTAGGCTTCTCCCTTTCTGCTCTGATCTAGTCAGGCTCTCATCATCAGTCTGTCTTAGAACCCTCCAGCTGTGCATTAAATAATGTCATCAACACAAATTCCAAGTTTACTGTCTTCCACACTGGAGAAGTATGTGACTCTGAGGGCTTTGGTGTGCTCATTTTTAACGTTGTGCTGAAGTTGTAGAAAAGGTGTTACAATTCCTCAGGGACTTCATTTTTTGGCCTTTGTAGAGCCCCTCAGGAAAGTTCTGCTTCCACGTGGGCAATTGCTTCCTTTTTAATGGCGTTTCATTGTACATGAGAAGCAAAACTGTCAGGAATCTTGAGCAGGTTTATGAGGGAGTAGGAAAGGGTGAGGTAAAAATGAGGAAGGGCAAGAGGAGAAATAGCCCCCTTGCTTTTGCCTGTAGTGGGGCTGATGCTGAGTGTTTCTTTCCTGCTGTATAACTAAAGGGGAGGGCACCCACCCAGCTGTGCTGTCTCACACCCATTCACCCTGGCTGCTTGTGGGCTGCATCGAAGATCCCAGCATGGTCCATTGGAGATTTGGATTCACTACACAGAGTGACTGGCAGGGAAGGCCTGAGAGCCTCAGCTCTTCCCTGTCTGCCCTGGAATTTGTAAAGGCAGTTGGGTATTCATGAGGGTAAATACTTCAAGGCTTGTCATTTGTAAGACAATAGAGCACATACCACAAGGGCTTGAAAAGTATTTGAGGCTTCTAGGCTGTACTACTGTTACAACATTTGAAGATACAGAGGACCATGGAAAATCCCACTCAAAATTTCAGTATGCACTAAGTCTCACAAGGCTAGCTTAGGATGGGGCTTTTGGAGCTTTGCTTTTATCATAAGCATTATCTGACAGAAAAAGAAGTATCCCAAACTCCACAGTCTTAGAGGCTGCATGTCTGAATTTCACTCAAAAGAGTGTACAAATAGTTTCAGTAGTGAGTTTTTGAGATCACTGCATCCCAACTGGATGCTGAAGGCAGCTGGTCTAGGAAACCTCTAGTAAGAACTGCAACAAGCAGTTCTTGGGGTTGTGGTTAAGCTGTTGGCCTTGCTGCTCTAAGTGAAAGCTAAATCCAGAACTGTAATGATAAAAAATGGCCAAGTCTTAATGTGTTCATGGTCAGATTATATCTTCTTATCCTTCTTATCCCTTTTGTGTCAACATCATTCTTATCCTAGCAAGCTCGGCTTCCTTACTGGTATTTAAATAATCCACCCACTCCTTCCCAAAATATTTTTTTTAGCTGGTTGTATTTTGACTTTTGGGTTCTTTTTTTTTTTTTTTTAAGCACATCTCTTATGAATAAGAAAAGAAACCGTTGCAACTGATTCCTGAAAAAGAGACTCGTTTATTATTTTTATTTATTTTATGGATTTAGATTTATGTGAGCACATGCCTACATTTATACCCTTGCTTAATTCTAGTTTCATAATATGGATGTCATAGCGGGGACTGTATTTTGCATTCTCATAATTAAATGTGCACTAGCAAATAAAGCTTGCACAAAGATAATAAATCTTCCACGGCCACTCAGTCCATCCCCACATAATTTAGTGTTAGTTTTTGCCTAAGAATATATTCTCGTGGGACTTCCTAGAGTGGTTTAACAAGCCACCACCTCCAGCACAAGGTTAAATTTCTTGGTGTGGCAGAGGCAGATCATGTGACATTCCTGGGCTTTGGACACAGACTCTCAGCTGCACCGAACTGGCTGAAGAAGTTATTGCCTCCTCTCCTGGCAAGGGTTATTGTTTCTCCAGTGCCTGCAGAATTGCTTCCCTGTAACTCACTTCAGGAGGAGGAAAAATTTATTTCACTAAAGGGTTTAAAAGCTAGAGTTCTACTCATGTGGCTCATTTTACTTGGAAATGGGTTAGGAAGCAACACAGGATATGCCTAGTTAGGAAACAAAAAAGTGGTAATTAGTGATGGAGTGACTGAGATGATCTAGTGGGGACTAAAGATACTTTCATTTGAGACAGCTGGAATGAGGTGAGATGATCCTTCACAGCCCTTATCTGCTTAACTCACAAAGCAGCCTGATTATTTTAGATCACTTTTACTAATGCTTCAAACTAATCCAGTTACCCATATTGGTGCAGGCTTGTCCTGTAGCGCTACGAGGCAGCTGAGCCTGTTAAACAATGCTTTGTCACCCAGAAGTGCCTCTTTACCACTTAGGCACCTGTGTCCTCTCAGCTCAGCCCATCCCCTGGCACTTCATCCTGGGGCTGCACCCAAAAGCGGTAACTGGGGGCTCAGCTGAGTCACTGTCAGGTGTTAACAAAGTGAACCTCTAATGTTGTTCATGAATAGTAGCAATGAGGGTGTCTGTAGAGTATTTCTCTACAGATATGTGTTATCAGCTGCAATGGGCCAGAGCTAGGAAACGTTCTGTTTTGCTGTGCTTTCTTCTAACTAGCTCTGTCCCTGCTCATTGCAGGAGGATGATCTCTAAAGTTCCCTTCCAACTCAAACCATTCTATGATTCTATGATTCTATCTTGGTTAAGAGAGCTTCAGTCCAAAGCATGAGGACTTCGCATGTGTTGGAAGAATCATTTTAAGGCAGTTGCCTGAATACCTAATTGCTCAACTAGCAACATGACTTGATTTTTAATGGTGCTGACTGTTTCTGTGGACTCCAATAGGATTCCTTACTTGCTCATAGGTCTGAAAATAAGGTCCTGAGACTGCACAGCTCTATTCAGCAAAGCATTTCAAGAGCCCCTTAAGTCCAGGTATTTCTTCAATGCAACTAGTGGGAATGCTCTGTGTGTGAAAGATACACTCTTCTCGGGAGTGACAAATATTTCTGACCCAGTGATGTGATTGCATCATTTGTGTGATCTCCTACCTTCAACAACCTTTGTCTCCATGGACTTATTTCAACTCATATAATCATTGGGTAAAAATCTGGGTCCAAGAGGTGCAATAAGTAGAAGTGATGGTCTGCCCCGTGTTCTCCTTTGGAGGAGACCTTCACAGATGCATCAATACCCTGCTAGTCAGGAGGAAGCAGAAGATGCAAGTGCTGGGTGTATATTTCGGCATTTACACACTTTTGGAAGTCCTGTATATGCCACTTTTCTGAAAGGAAACAACTAGCCTTGAGGAGATGTGGGCCCGATAGAAATGCAATTTCAGCATCTTACATCACACCAGACACTGTTAATGGAAAATCCTTGTTAGATGATCTTATTTTTGCCTTTGCAAATGTCCCCTGTTCTCACTTCACTTCAAGTGAGCTAAGAGCTGGTTTAACCACTTCACTGGCAGTTTGTTCCCCTTTCACAAAGGCCTCCTTCTTGGAATTTTTGTTTCTTGGTCAAACATTTTCTTTGCTGCTTCACACCTTGTTTCCAGCTGAAGATCCTCTTACTGAACCCTCACAAGCCCATTTTAGGCAACGGCATTTTTCTCTGTCAACTTTTTTTGCTTTTTCAGTGGGTATATTTTCAAGGCTGAAAAACCAGAAGAAGCCATCTTTGCAGCACTTCACTGCAAGTGTCAGTGTATGCAAGATCTCTTCTTCAAAATGTTTTTAACATTTGAATGAAAAAGCTCCTGCTATTGTCTGATTCATCTGTGTTTTCTTTGATGCCCTCTATTTGCAATGTAAAATGAAGTATTTCCCTCTGAAAGGTGCTTAATCTCTTCCTGCCTTTCATCCTGGTCTTATGCTGAATCATCTTTAGATCATGACTCTCCACTGTGAATTATTTTCTGTCCTCCCTATCTAGGTAGAGCACTGTCAAGCCATTTACAAACAAATTTATTGAGGGGAAAAGATTAGTTTTACACTGGGTCCTACACGTGGTTTAAACTTGGCATTGTCCTGACTACCCACACCGTACAAATTAGTAAATTTGTAAGTGTAAAACAGTCTCAAGAAGTTCCTTTCAAACCAAAAGGAATTTCAGTGCTCCAGACCTTTCTAGGAAAGATGACTATTTAATGTTACACGGCATAATTTTTTTGCAAGGATAGATGATCTCTGACTGAGACAGCAAAATAGAATCATATTAAATAACAGTTGGTTCTTTCTGACCAGGCCAGTTATTCAAAACTCTGGAGTCTCGAAGGCTGGTGGAACCAAGAGACCCAGTAATGTTATTCATCTGATACTGTTAATTTCCAGGAAAGTCTCGGGGAATTTAGCCTGACATTTGAGAAGATGGGTGCAGGGAGGGATAGACTGGCTGTGGCACACCCAGTGACTCTTGGACGCTCTGAACATGCCGAAGCCATCAATGCAGCACCCTGGTACCTCCCAGGTCACAGGATGAGCACAGCACATCTACCACCTGCTGGGACCAGAGCTGCCTCCAGAGCCTCCGAAAGCCAGAACTGAGGGGCAGCAGGGAACAAGTCTGTAGTATGGAAGCTGCCGAGACAAATTTCTCAGCTGAAAATGTAGGAGGAAACATGACCTTAAGGTAGCTCTAATTAAAGGGAAACTAAAGTGTTTTTCTAGATAAAGCTGTATGCTAGAAAAGGAGAAAACTCTTCTTATCATTCTACTTTTTCCTAACTCTTTTTTATAGACGCTTAACCCTTCACAGAACTACTCCTTGGCAAAATACTGGGGTATTGTACAATGGATATGTTGTACCAACAGCCTTGGCTTTAAACATATTCCTGTAACTGGAATTTGGGTTCAGTCAGTCATAACAAATTTGTGTGTGTGTGTGTAATCCAGCGGGATACTTAAATGTGTTTAGCTCACATCTCTATACTTAAATCCCTTTGATTTTTGAGGGCACTTGATCATGTGTTTAAAGCTGAAAAGTGTTTTTCAACATTGGGTTTTCCTTTGGGGGAGAAGTACATTGGGGTGTAGAAAAAAGTATTTATAAACTGTGAATCCTTTCATAGCTCTTGGTTTGCCTGCTGTGTCCTACTGAAGCATCAGAGTAGGTCCCAGACCTGACTGAAGTCTAAGATAATTCCTGTTACTCTGGTAATAGGAGGCTTTTATTAAAATCTGTTTGATCTCTTACAGCATGAATTGTAAGACTGAACTTTTCTACAGAGCGATACCAGCTGTGACTATGATACGTGGTCTCTTTGGAAAGAAATCACAGTTTCCAGTTTTCCAAGTCTGTCTAACCATGTCGTTGGCAAATCACTTAATCATTACTCCAGTTCCTAACCTGTGCTAAAAATAATGTAGATTGATTTTCCAGGAATGGTAATGTATAGTTGAAAATAACCTTGACCTTTGCAAGTAAGTATTATGTCTGTCATCTATGAATTATATGTATAAAGGTACTTGCCAATTACATTTCTGTACAACTTCTGCTTGTTGGAATAGTAATTGTTTGCTCCATTATCTTAAGTTTATTTCAAAATGCATGAGTTTAGGGGGTTTCTTGTTTGTTCATTTTGTTCTTTAAGAATGCTCACCTGCAATAAATTCTTGTATTTGCTGATTATCCCAAATAGTGTGTAAAAGAAAATGAGAAAACAATGATGGATCTCTAACAGTGCCCGCAAAGTTGGGGTGATTAATGTTCAGTGAGCTTAGTAGTTCATGATCTACCAGGTAGTGAGCTTCCAGTAAGAAACAAACAAAGGAAGCAATCTTTGTCTCTTGATGAGATGTTTGGTATTATAAATTATCGAACAATATAAAACTTGACTTTTATTTTGGTTAGATAAAGTGCCTTGGTCTGAGGTCCCAGAAGTCAAGAAAAATGTGTCTGCAAAGTAAGGAGGGAGGGGGGAAAAGGGCAAAATAGATTTTGGCATTTTAATTCCTATCTTGATTTGGGTCATTGACTGCCCTGTAGTGTTTTTGCTGGTGCTGGTTTAACTCACAAGTTTCAAAGCTAATTAAAGAACCTCTTTATCTCTTCTAAACCCACACACTTAACTTGCAAGTGCTTTGCAAAGTATGGTTTTACCCTGTATTTTAAGTGCTACATTCATCTCAACTGATTTCTCTTAGTATAAATGAAACTTTACATGTTGAACCTTGGAAGATTTTTAAGCACTTAACACTTAAAATAGTTCTTAAATGTCTTGGGCTGACTTTATGATGTGTATCCCCTATCGCCTGCTCTATGCCCAGACATGATTCCTGTGCCTTTCTGTGTCTTTAAAATTGGGTGCAAGAGAAAGGGGAAAAAAAAAAAGCCAGACAAACTTTTCAAAACAGTTTTGCTCCAAGGACATTCACTCCCCTGCGTTCCTGCTGCGGTGGAGCAGATGAAAGCACCTTCCTGCTTTTCCCAGATCTTGGCTCCTTTTCTGGGAGGAGAGAGATGGAGAGTTAAACTCCTTTGTTTCCTTGGGACTTTGGATTTTTTCCTTCTTTTCTTCTGGACTGTTCAGAACACCAGAACATCAGAACCTCACTGGGAGGCCTCACACCNCCGCGCGGGAGGGGCAGGAGCCGACCCAGCTCCGAAGAGGAGAGAGAGAGAGAGAGAGAGAGAGAGAGAGAGAATGAGAGAGAGAGAGCGAGAGAGCACACCCACGGAAAGGACCAAGCTTGGGTACATGTTTGCAAGTTATCTCTGCAGATGCTTGTACCAAAGTTTGGAAATCCCATCTTCTATACAAAGGGGGAAAAGGGCCTTGTATCCAGTCTGTATGAAATCCACAGTTCCAGGCCACTGTTGGCCAAGGTCAGTGAAGAACCAAGGGCAAGGGCTTTAGTCAGATACAGCCTCAACCACAGCCTCAGCTTTGCTTTGTGGGGTCATACAATCATAGAATTATTTAGGTTGGAAAAGACCTTTAAGATCATCATGTCCAACATAATGGTCATTTCCCACTATTTCCCCTGTGGGCTATCCCTCAACTGTGGCAGAAACAGGAAGCAAAACTCTGTTTTGCAGAAATGCGTCTATGGTGGCATTTCTTCCTTTTCTAACCAGCAACTATCTTAATATCCTTTCATTGATAAGTTGTTTTTTTTGATCCTGAGGAGGATGTGCCATGAAAATATTATTTTAATGCTTCTCATAAGCAAAACTTTCTTTTTAAATTCATCTATGAGTAATATTCAATGTAAAATCTTGTTTGGAGAGGGTGGAATTGCAGCAATGGGTGAAAAGCCCTTGGTCTGGTTTTGAGCCTTGTCTTGAGGTGATGTTGGCTGTCAGAAGAGTGGGTGATACCCAGTACTCTTGGAGTATCTGTACCGTTTTCTGAAAATGAGTGCATCCAGATGCCAGAGGAGCTTGTGAACTCCATGGCCAGGCTTTACCAGAAGAGAAATCATGACAAGAAAACTTCAAAGAAATTTGGGATTAAATTAAAAAAGTCTGTAAACAAATCTCACTCCTGCTCATTGTGTGATTATGGGTAGGTCCTTTCCATCAAGCCTAGGCTCAGTCCTGCCCTGTTGTACCAGCTTCTTCAGTTGCATCCAGCCTTGCCAGTCCCCTCTTGGCATCTGGGAGAAGCACCTTGCTGCATGTCCCACTTTCTGCTCTGTTGAAGGGCTCCTGCTTTGCTAAAGGAGGATGTTCCCTCTGCTCACCAATACTCCTGCCTACAGTTTTCTCCCCTTCCCAGGATTTTCGGAGAAAATGTCACCTGCCATCTGCCTTCCCCAAAAATGACTGCCTGACCCACAGCACAGCAGGGACGTTTGCCAGGACGAGGCAAAGTGGTAGCATTTCTCTCTGTTGTTCAGCCAAATCCTTTCAAAACAACGTAACGTATTCACATTCGACCAGCTGTGAGCCAAACACATATCATCTGTCACAGCAATTTAAAACCACTGTTCTCATGGCCTGACTTCTTGGAAGTCATCATAAATGCCATGGATCAAGTTACCATAGGAGTCTGGACTTTGGAGTCACTTTAAGGATGCCTCTCGTAGGGCACCAGCACTGATAGCAATAGTCTTTCAAGAGGGGGGTATCGGGCTGAGTTTGAGGCTAAATGAACTGGCAGAAAGCCTTTAAAACCCAGGGGTGTCCGTGTAAGGTCCCAGGTGCAAACTGGAGACTGGGGGAGATGGACATGAAGGGTGAAAGACACTTTGTGCTGGCCCCGCTTAATGCTGTCCATCTCTGCCTGATCCACTGCTACTGAGGCACTGGCATGCAGTCCAGAGGCCTGGGTTCAGTGTCCAACACATATGGCCTTGGTTAGGTCACACTTGTCTTGAGTTTTGGGCTCCAGAGGTGCCCAGAAGTGCTTTGTTACTAAGTCTGAGCTGTTGTGGCTATGGTGCATAGAGGTTGGCAAACCTGCAGCATGGGAGAGGGAATCTCCTAATTAGCATCTCTATCACCCTGCATAGCTGACAATGTGGCCTTTTCTTCCTCACATGCATCCTCTGAGACCCCAGGAGCACTGTATGCCTGACTGGGGGTCTGTGGTGGGACAGGGCTGTGCATGCAGCCAGGAAAGGTCCAGCCTAACGCCTTCCCTGACATGTCCCCCGGATCCTGCTGCCTGCCTCAGAGGCACTGCAGCGTTCCTTTGGGTCAGCATTTCTAAACACGTTTAACATGCAGCAAATTGAATTTCTACTGTTGCATTACTTTCCCCCCAATTCTTCAGTTCTAAATCAAAATCTCCTTATGGAGATTTAAGTACACAGTGACAATATTATGACCTTTATCAACAACAAAAACTCCTAGAACGATGTTTCTATGATTCTTTCACTTTTACCATCTAACAGTGAATAATTACTACTCTTAGGAGGCCTTTTTCCTCTGATATGCTTAGGAAAAAAAAAGATCCTCCCTACTATCATTTCAATGCCATCCCCCCCAACCCCCCTTTTTGTATTCCATTGTTTCCTTTCATCTAGCCTTGCTGGTATATGATACACTGTTGTTATCAGCAGTTCCTTCCTTATTAATGATGATACATGTGAGGTTTGTTTGCTTAATATTTTGTTGCTGGGTGAATTGTGAAGGGGAATTGTTTGTGGAGTTTTTTGCAAAAGCTGATTTAATTTCCTCTCTAAGCTAGCTTGTGCTTTTGTTTTGTTTTGCTTTGCTTTTGTTTTTAACTCCACTTGACCTCTTTTGTGCAATGGGAGAATGTGCCTTTTGGGGCACTTTGTAAATTGTGTTTAAATAGTTCCCAATTATCACTCACATTTTCCTGTTTAAATTCTTTCTCTGCAATAATTTGGCTCATAATTGTTTTCAGCTTTGTGTAATTTGACTTCTTGAAAGCACTAAGTACGTAGAATTGCTGGTGTGGATTTCATTCTGTCTGCATGCAATTAAAGCAAGCCAGCCTCTCCAATTGCTTCCTTTGTAACTGTCAAGAGAACCCCAGCACTGGTACTGCCTCCAGCTGGGTCCACATTTCTTATGTAAGAGTTTCTGTAGGTGTTCTTACATGTCTGCTCCTGTAAGAACTCTGTGCTCTCTAGTCCTCCATGTTGTACTTTCTTTCTTGTCTTTGAGGATTCCCTGTCTTGCTTCTCAAGCCGAAAGTGTTTCTTGATGCTCTCTACCATGATCAAGTGTCCTGTCTCTTTTCCATCACTAGTAAGGAGTACTGCGAGAAGAGTGGAAGATCTGTGATAAAAGCCAAATTAAGGTTTCTCCTTGCCTAATTGTGGACAAAGTAGAAGAGAATTTGTGAAATTGTGAGTTGCTGCTTTTCATAAGAGAACTCCAGCTTTGCACAGCCTTTTGGTGCAGGAGAGCAGGGCCTGCCATGAGACTCACCAAAGTGTTTACTATCATTATGCTTTAACGCATTAACCTGGTTTGATTTTGGGGCTGAACCTTCTTCCTACCCCTTTTGATCATCTATCACGAAGAAGAACCACAGGAAGTGTGGTCTGGAAGGACAGCCCCCACAGGAGGCAGGATTAGGGTTAGAGGTCAGCATGGGAGCCTGTCCGTGTGAATTGGTGGTGGAGACGACTGTAGAGGTCGAGACGACCCACGTTCAGTTCACTCTTCCATTTGGCGAGGTTTGTTACCCCTTTGCAGGCACATACAACAGCTCCAATGGTATTGGCAGACCGGTCTGGGATGTCTCCTCTGCTCCTGATGATGCTGGTTCCCTCTGCAGGAATCCTACAGAATTCCTGCAGTGAGAGGAAGCAATAAACATTCCTCAGCTGAGTAGTTGTGGCTACTCGTCTTGGGTTCCAGATGTAGTGAATGTTTCAGTAAAATAAATTGATGTGTTTTTAAAGAAAAGATGAGACCCCAATCCAGAGCTCCATGTGGTTGCCTCTGAGTTAGAAGAGAATTTAAACTTGCTCTCCTGTGTCTGTTGTGAGCCCTCATGTTCCTGAAATCTAACACAACCTAACATTTATCCAGCCACAAAGTATTTATTTGCTTATTCCTTTTTTGCCAAGGCACTTGATTGTTTCTTGTGTGCTTTCAGACTTCTCTCCTCAGCCATATTTCATTGCCAAGCATCCAGGATTTTAATTTAATAATCTTAATTTGGTCCATAAAAATCTGCATGATTCATGGGAGAAAAATTTTATGCCGAAAGAGCCACTAATGGGAGTTGATAACAGCCCTGCACAATGAAAGGAGGCATGGCAAAGGGTGAATAAAAAGGCCCTTTACAACCTTATAAGGTTGTTTCCTTCTGTTTAGCTTAAAGCTCTATTAATTTTAAACTGAATGGTGTCTCTAGTTCTACACTCCCTAGTTTTTCCCCCTCTGGGAAGGCATTGATCAGTATCGTTACCTGGGTCACCACCTCGGATCTCAAGCACTGCTGCTGTTTACTGCTTCCCCAGAATGCCAACTTTGGTTTATTTATACATCATTAGTAATCCCTGAGGTTTGTCTGTTTCTTCCAAACAGTATGATGAAAGTAATTTTCAGTCCTCTTGCAGTAAGAAGTCCACAATGTCTTCAAAAGCACAGCTGCTGAAGCAATGCATCCTACATTTGCAAAGATTAATTTGTATGCTTTAAACATCATTGCACAGCAAGGGCAATTGTCGTAATAGTTGCAAGTTGATCTGTCTCAGAGTTTGTTCTTGGTTCCAAATTTCTGGACATAGTTACCTATGAAAAATTTAAAAAAAAAATCGTTTGTGCACGTGATAGAGAAACCTTCAGTGCTTGCTAAACAGTGCTTGCAGGTAGCAGCAGCACTAGCTTCTTAGAGAGTGGGGTAAAAAAGCAGCAACTAATATAAACCACAAAAAGCTGTGGAAAAAATCTGTGGGGTTTAAGAAATATCTCTGTTTCAGAAAAAACCTTTGGGTCCCAGGCACCAAATGTCCCCGCATCCTGATAAGGCTGGTGTAGAGACACAAAATTGGCTCTGAACTATGATTTTCTTTTGCCCAGTTCACTGTTTTCATGCAGGGTGAACTGAACCAATGAAAATCATGATTTCAAGCACATTTTCCTGTGTAATTAAGAAGATGGTTTAACCACAGCATCTGCAGGGGTTGAATTGTGGCTCTCGAGTCCCTGACTGCTGACCAAGCCACCTTGGCAGTATCAGAGGCTGCTGAGCTTCTCTGCCTGGCATGGAGAGGCAGGCCACCATTGCTACTTCTGGGAAAGACGTGGAGTGCTGGGTCCTTGGTCAAGGTCCTCCCTGCTGCCTTGGGCTGCCACAGACCTGAGGTGAGGACAAGCACGAGGTAATGGGGGCAGCCTGGGGTCCAGTGCCCTGGGGCTGCTGCGCACAGCTTTGTTTGGGGGGCTCAGTCTAAGAGCTGTTGGCTCCCTGAGGTGGTCCTGCAGCTGCAGCACCTCTTGGACACATGGGTTCAAGGATACTTATGCAATTTAATACACAGGAAGAGGTCAGGGTAAGAAAGGCAATACATCAGCAAAGCGTTTTAACCTCCTGGTGTTAGGGGTTGTATCTGAATGATCTGAGATGTATCTGAATGTATCTGAGATGTATCTGAAGATCCAGTCTACACTGATGAGGACAGTAAGTCCCACAGAGGGACTTTAAAATAAGAGTTCCTTTTAAGGTCTTTGGTGGAGTGAAAACTAAGTGGAGCTTGGGAGTTCAATCCATTGCTTCTACTGTGAAAATTTGTGGCAGGCCTCAGAGGAACTGTTTGTGGGGAAGAAAGTGTGGGGAGATCCCCCCATACACCAAATCAGCTGCTGGGACAAGTTGGAAGAAAGAAACATGCACCCAAAACCTGCCCTGAAATAGCACAAAAACTAGTTTGTGAATCTCCTTATCTGAGAGGTCAAAATGGGCGTAGTCAGAGATGGAAGGAAGTTGGGAAGAGTAAATAAAGAAAAGAATGCAAAGGGATAGAGGTAAACGAAATATGCACCACTTAGGGCCCTAGAGACTAGCAAACAGTTTATGCAGCTCAGTGAGCGGTAAGGTAACTGAGAAAATATCATCTCAGTGAGCAGTGCTGTGCAGTTGACAAATGTGTTTAGGGGGAACCCAAATAAAGTTGGATTTCTTTGTTTGTGGGTTTTTTTCTTTTCTTTCTCTGTTTGTTTTTTGGGTTTTCACAGGCTTTCTGAATTCCTCAAGGAGCTTCCAGGATGAAATAAAATGAGACTAGGTCTGATCTGCTTTCTGTACTTCCTTCAAGCAGGACCTGAGGTATCATGAGTAAAACAGACTTTGTGTTATTTCAGACCCATAAGCTCCCAGATTCCAAAAACAATCTGTGAAAAAGATGGAGGAAAAAAAAGGTATAAATGCTTGTTTACACATACAGCCCCATCAAGAAGGTAAGAGCTGGCTCTCTCCTGTCGGACAGCTGCAAGGCTGCAGAAGGACGCAGAGCCATCGCCTCCCTGGAAGCTGAGCTGCCTTGCCTTCAGCACCCCAGTGGAGGTGTGCCAGCCCAGCTGTGGGAGCTGGTGTGTGATGAGCACTCCTCGCCACGCTCCTGTGCTCTGCCATGTGGGTAACGAAGCTCAGTGGCTTCACCAGCAGCTTCCTGCAGGCTGGCCCCGAGCATGGGAGTGGGGCTGTGAATGCCTCTGAGCATCACTGGGGTCACACAGGCTTTGAAGCACTGGAAGCAAAAGAAGAGAATTTTTTCTTTACCCCTGGAGGGACTTAGGATTGTTTCATTAGCTGTCACATTCATTTCTCAGACACAGAGGCTGAGCAGTGTTGGAACAGCACGTCGTGTGGAATGCCATGGGCAAGCATTAGCATCAGCATAGTGTTTGTGTAAGCCAAGGATATCTACAAGATCCTCCTGGAATAAAAAACATCCACGGCTCTTCTATTTCATGAAGCCACGTGCTACTGATATATTTTTCTTACCAGAGTACAGCTTTGCTCAGCTCTATTTTTTTTCCCAATAAAAGGTCAAAGATAAAGAATAAGAAAAATTTCTGCTACAACACAGCAAAAATGAGTTGGTTTATTGGCTCAAATCCATTCTTGAAATAACTTAAGTCTTTTTCCTTCGCTAATGTTGCACAAGAGATAAATTTGTCTCCACAGGCTTGGCCTGGGAGTACTGCTGCTGTTTCCATGTGTCGAACAGTTTTTTGGGGGCGGTATGCAACATCTACCTCTCTGCAATCTCTTTTCCAGAGTTTTTAAATCTTACTCTTCCCTTGCTCCCTCTCTCTCTGCGTTTGCCTAAGTGAGATGCCTTTTGCAGCACTGGGGTGGAGGCGTAGGGTGAAGAGAGCAGAACATGTAATCATCACTCCTTACCTCGGTTTTCAGCCCTGCCACTGATTTTCTGTACGATTTAGAGCAACTGACCCAACCTTTCTGTATCCAAACAATAACATGCCATTTGCTTCTCAAGCAGCCACAAATGCTGTCCAAAGAGCCTTGCCTAGTCTGAAATGGAAAGTGCCAAAAGATGAATTTCACATACAATTTCTTGTGAGCTTTTAAATGCATTTGCAAGGGTTCACCTCAGGGATGGTCAAGGAGCTCCAAAGAGGCCCACTTCTTCTGGCAGCTTGAAATCCTCCTTTCTTGCCTCTTTGGTCTTTGCATAATCTAAGCCTGTTGCTGCCTTGGGGACTTCCCAGGCATTTATTTACCTGTCCATGAGAGAGTGAGGGCAGAATGAGAGTGTTCCTTTCCAAAGGCACCATGGAAGCCTCAAGTGTGTTAGTATTAAAGAATATGTCCCTTACAATATGCCTACGCTGCTTCATGGGGTCATGGCTAACTATTTGTACTAACTGAGTAAACTTGTTTAGAGACAACTTGGGCTTCTCTACCTTGTGGTTTCCACCTACACCCTGAATGAAAAGGTTGGCTTTTAAGGTGCACTGGGCTTCTGAGCATGGCTCTGTGCGGTGCTGTGTAGTCCTCAGCAAGGTCATCTATAGATAGTTAAGGCATTTCCGCACAGCACCTCACTGTGTCCTGCAGATAAACCCTCTGTGTATGGGAGTACATGTGTGTACATGTATTGCAGCAGGTTAAACAAGCATCTCCTATTCAAAGATCAGTGTGTAATTAGAGTTTGGATGAACCTAAAAACATAAACCAAGAATTCAAGGATGCCCAAAACATATAAGAAAACTGTATTTGGGCAAGACTCAAAGCAGTCATTAGTGGCTAGAGATCTCTGGTTTGCACTGCTCCACCTCCTCTAAGTGAGGAGGAGAACCAGGCCTTAAAATACAGACTCACAAGACTCAGAGACTTTGAAAAAGTAGCCCGGCCCGTAGCTAGTTAAACAATGAAGCAAACAAGAAGGGGAGCAATTAAACTTTTTTATGAGTAGCAGGAGAACCATTGATTGTGAAATTTACTGGTAGCCAAGTTTTCCTCCCTTTCCTACCACTTATAATTATACTTTAATTGTAGCTACTGGCTGTGGCACAAAGCTCATACATATAAACAAGTCCCAGGATGTGCTGCAAAAAATACACTGTATGGGAGACATTAGCAAAAAGACAATCAGGAACTGGAATAGTGTTCCCACATGGAAAGCTGCGGGTGGTATAAAGAGCTCTGTATCCATATGCTTAGTTATGCGTAATATCTTTGTCACGGCATTAATACCCCTCCACTGTTTTTTCTGGCACATGCCTGGTCTTGAGTCAGTTGGACCGATAATTACCAAATTGTGGTTTGCAGACCACTGGTGGTCCACAATCTTATGGTAAGTGGTCCACAGCTGGGCTGCAGAACCAAGCTGAACAGCTTTCTGTTGTGTTTTCAATTAGAAGTTTGATGATACAGGGTACATGGTGGTCCACAAGAGGGTCTTAGCATTAATGGTGGTCCCATTACTCTAAAAGTTTGGAAACCCTGGCTTAAACAATTATGCAGATCAACAGTCTATTTGTGTTCTGTTGTTTGAAGTTAAATGTTACAGCATGTCCTCTCCTTTCATGTGTTGGGAGCTGTGTTGCCTGCTCTGCTTGTCAGTTTCAAAAATAAAAGTATCATGAAGTATGACAAATGTGGTCTTGTCTTCCCAGTTTATGACTTATTTAGCTCATCATTTTGTATGTACTACTGTATTCACATATCAGAAGTATTTGTCCAAAAACCTGTAGTATTTTGGGAGGAAAATAAGAGGGATGTTTTTCACATTTTCTTCAGTTAAGCGGGAGTTGGGCAGATGCAGGGCATAGAGCTGAGAAGCAGAAAGACTTTAGAGATGGTCATTGCAGTCTCTTCCCAGAGGTTAAGCTGGGTAAAAAAAAGAGATGAACCTTATTTTATTGGGGAAGTTTTGTTGGTTCTTTTATTGCTTCCTTAGGTTAAATACTGGAAAATTGTCTAAAAGGGAAAGTACCTCAGTTTAAGCTGGATATTTAAGATTAGGCAAAGGCAAGGTTTGTTTGATTTTTATAAGCTCTGGACTAGAGGCTTACAACCCTGAAGAAAGCTGTTTACAGCTTTGTCATCCAGCAAATTGGAGTAGCCTAAGGCTATACCTGCAGCTAGGGCTGCTTCTCCTCCCATACCTTGGTGATTACAGCAGCGTCCATCATTCAAAGCCATGGCTCCCTTCAAATGGCAGCTTTTTAGTGGCCAGCTCTAGACTGTTCTGGACCGTGCAAGGTGCATTGCTCTTGGGAAAACTGCAGGAAAAAATTCAGCATTCCTTGCAGGAGAGGAAGAGCACAAACATGACCTTTTAGTTCAGGGCAGAGGGCACTTAGCTGGGAAGGAAGTGGCCTGGACTCTCCTCTCTACCTCCAGAGCTGTTCTCGTCTTTGATCCAATGCCTGGTAACGTAACAGAACAGGGGCAGGAGCAGGGACAGCAGGGACGGTTCCATCTGCCCAGAGATTTCCAACCTCCTCTTGTTTTATTTATTCCCCACTAAACATGGAATAGGGTGAGTTCCCACCAGGCCCTGATATTGTGCTTCCCAGGCAAAAGTTTTTGTTGCTAAGATACGAGAGAACAACACCCCTGCCCTTGTCACCTGAAGGAAAGCAGAATTGTTATTGTAGTGTAGAGGTGGCTGAATCTGCTGCCTGGCGGTCCCATATCAAAGCTGGCACCTCTGAAACAGTTTAGGAGGTGCAAACTCCAGTTTTGGCATGCCAGTTAATTTTACGTGTCAGTGAAGTGTCCAGGTGCTTCCTTTGATAAGACTGTGCACAGCCAGGACTGCCCAGTGTCTAGGTCTGTAAAGCAATCCAACTTTAAATTCAAGTCCTTTGCCACTGCAGTAAAACAGAAGGTTCAGAGGTCTTTAACAAGCACTGTCCTAGAAATAAGTTTGGTTTAGTTTCCCTTCCTACTGGAATATACTGCTGACTTTCCCCATTAGGAACCCTGTTGTAAACTTCCAGCCTAAACTTCATTGCCAGCCTGTGCCCATGTGCTCTTGAATGAGCTTTTCTACTTCTCTGTGATTATAGGGATTATAGTTTTCCTCCACAGGTGTTTGCTCCAGGCTAAGCCAGATGCTTCTAATATTGTCTTGTAAGGCAGGCGTTCCCATTGCCTGCTTCCTTCATTGTTCCTCTAGCTGTAAAATCAACTTCAGTGAAAATGGATATGTAAGAAAAATGCACAGCAAATTCCTCCAAACAAAAATCCTTTACTCTGTACTTACCAAAACCTGGAATATCAGTTCTATTCTGTACTCACAGAAAGTGTGCATGTGTATGCCTGGCTGGCTCACTGTAGCAGCCGTAACACATCAGTCATTCTTCTCCTCTATTCCCAAATCACAATCCCATGTTTCCTGTCAAATACTCTTAGTCCCCAAGATGTATAGCTTTGCATTATATTCCATAAAGTTTCAGCCTGTTTCTGCTCCTCCAGTCCCCAGGCAACCCAAGCCTCCCTTGGCACTTCTCTGCTCTCTCTGTAGGCTGATCAGGACTGGTGTGTCTGAGGCTCTCCCTGTGCTATGTAAGCCAGGGCCAGGCTCACTGAGCATCTGCACCTTCCTGCAATAAAACCAGCAGCATGTCCTAGCATTTAGGGACAGTAAAGCAAGGTTAGGTTTTAACTTTTATGTTTTTTGAATCTTGTACTGCCTGGTGTGTAACTCTGAAGTTTCGTGTGGCCTGTTAACTACTGTTCTCTCATGCTGGTTAGACATAACAAACCCTCTCTAGGCTTGCACTTCAAGGACACCTTGATTGTCCCAGGCCCCAAAAATGTGTAAACTAAAGCCTCAAGAGGAGGAGCAAACTTGGGGTAATTACATCATTAACTGAAATTATAATTGGAGAATTAACCCTGATATGCAAATGGACCAAACTTATAAAAGTGTGAAGAACCCGTGCCCCAGGGTCCATCTTGGGTGGAGCCCCTTGAAGGCTTTTGACTCCCAAGGTGTGCCATTGAAGGCCCTCCAAATAAATACCTACTTTTATTCTCTTATTCTTGTCTAGCCTCCGTTTTCAGGTAGCCACTTCGAGGCATCAGTTCTGGCACCCCCCAGAAGGGACAAGGTGGCTTCTGGAAATCTTCTGGACTGAGAAAGATCCAACTCAACTCTCCACCCCCCCCCACCCCTGGTGCCGGCACTTCACAGGGGTACTTGCCACAGCCCAGGAGGCGGCAGAGCCCAAGAGCCCAAAAATTCTCCAGATTCAGCACAGAGGCATGTGAGTAAGTGAATAAAGGTGGTATTTTGTTATTAGAACCCGGGTTTGGTGTTAAGAGATCTCTTACAGTTTTGTTTGCTGGGACACCAGGGACAATCAAGGTGTCCTTGAAGTGCAAACCTAGAGAGGGTTTGTTATGTCCAACCAGCATGAGAGAACAGTGGTTAACAGGCCACACGAAACTTCAGTTACACACTAGGCAGTACAGGATTCGAAAAATATAAAAGTTAAAACCTAAGGCATCAAAGGCAGTATGAAACCACTTTGTATGGACTCCCCACGTAGACCAATATCTTGTTTTAATTTGCCCCAAACCAGAATGCTCTTTGATTGGCCAAAACACAGCGGTTTCCTTGCTGGACTTGAATGGCTTTGCAGCATTCAAACTCCCAGAGGCTGGACAGTCTCAGCTGCTGTTTGTTAGGCACAAGTGCTGTCCCAGTTACAAGAGTGCTAGGTGTTTGTGTGGAGGCTAATTCCACATTGTAGCTATTATTACATTTTATCGCGATCTATATTGCACCAGAGCTACAAGTACAAGCACCATCATGCCAGGCACACATAATTAGGTTTCTTTCCAAGTGGTGATATAAATATTTTATAAATACCTGGAGAAAGTTTATGCTGAGATTTTAGCCTTTCTCTTAGTCAGAAACCATTTGCTCTAAGTCTTACAATTTCTGTTTCAGGTGAGCACCTGCTTTGTGTGTGCCATCTGACACTTCTTGACTCTCTATCTGAAACAGTAAAATTCAGAACTGAAACAGAAAACCTCAGAGTTCAAAATTTAGAAGTGTCTGCAACATGGTCATATTAGGGGCAATTTTCTTCTGGTGGCAATTTCATTGCAGCCTGGGAGATGCTGTGGAACTTTTTTTGGCTGTGTATTACTGGTGTAATTTAAGAGAACACAGATTTTTTTCATGCTGTTGTCTTTATCTTTACCACAATAAAAATACTGACCTTTTTCCATGAAAAAAATTGGTAAAATTGGCTCTTATTCAGAGCTCTCAAGACCTACAGGAAGCAGATAAAAAACAGTACCGCTCTGAAGAGAGATTGTAAGATGCAGTGACAGGGTTGTGCTCAGACTGGCTCACTGCCCACAGCACAGTGAGGGCATCAGGAATCAGGTTTTACATTTCCTTCTGATGTAGGTCAGACTGAACAACACAGTCTTTTGAGCCTTGGCCTGGGCTGCATCACATTGGAGGTGATTTCACAACCCTGTTCCTCATTTATGTATTCAGTGCAATTCTGGGACTTGGGAGGTGGATAGAAAGACTGCCTGGAAAAATAAAGTCTATTAAAACACATCTTGATACAATTCTCTTGTAATGATTTTGTGGATGCAAATTTCAAACAACTTCAAAAACATGAAATCAAACAGTGGAAAACAGACCTGCAAAGGGCACACAACAGAGAAAGCCCTGAAGGCTGGAGGACTGGTCCTCAGCTGCCAAAGTCATTTATGGGAATTGTCCCCTGTGCAGAGCTCCATTATGCATACAGAACAATTTATGAAGATTCCTGCGGTGTTTGGGATCTTTTCTGCCGGGTCATGACCCAGACAATTTATTAATAAATTTCTGTCACTTCTAGCTTCCCAGTTTCCTTATCTTGTATTATTGAATTCCTATTGTCTTATTGTATTTTCTTGCCTTATTGTACTCCTATACTTGCCCTGTTGTATTCCTAGAAGTAAAATGTAAATGACATTTTCATCTGAAATATAGAAACAACTAAAAACGACTTTGTGAAAGCAAAGGCCTCAGGCAGCTTATGTAAAAAATACAAGAGGGTAAAAAGAGGGTCTAATGGAAGCTAAGATGTGGCTGATGTTATAAGTAAAAAGAAAGCAGTTCCTGTGACACAAGTTGTTGGATTACAGTCCATATAACCACTGCCTATTTTAATGATTATTAACCACTGCAAGTAATTTTGTCTATTTAAATGCGAGAAAATTGTCTGAAGTTACTTCACTCATTCATTTTTTTTTCCAAAGGGACAAATTCAAGCCTTAACCTATATTCCCATGAGAGAACGTAAGTCTCAAAGCTGTAGAAACTTGAAGTGCTTTGAACTCGGTAAGGTCTGTGTACAAGTCCTGTGTTGAGGATGATGAGGAGAATGTTGTAAATGAGTTACTCACTGGCTTTCTTTAACCCTTCCTCTAAGGCTTCACAGGAAGTAAAGACCTTGGAGATACAAACTGTGGATCTGGCAGAGAGAAATGCTGAGAGGAATCAGGATGGTGCTCCTGTGATGCTCCAAAGTGCATCCACTGACCTTTCCATATTTGGTCTGTAATCAAGAAACACATCTCCACTACAGCCATTCCACCTCCTGCATGGCTGATTCAATCTTATTTCAAAGTAAGCATAGATTGTTTGGCTCATACATTTTAGTTCCTGTCTGCAAGGGAAATCAACTCCTATTGCCTTGGCCCCTGTCATTTTGGTTTGTCATCATGGAGCCTCCCCCAGCTGCTACAATCAGTACACTCAGCCTTTTCAGAGGTGGGCTCTTGGGCTTCACAGTACTTGTTTCGACCACACATCCCAGGTAAGGTGCGATGTCCTGGTTACTTTCTTCTGTGGGGATTGTAACAAGAAGATTAATAATATAATTCATAATTCATGACATCAAGACACCTTCTAATGGAAGGCTGTCGGAACTAGATGCTTCTTCTAACACAAGAGCCTCATCTAACACAAAACTTTTTATGATGATAATGATTCAACTCTTAAAGCAAATAAAGGGTGAGACTGACAAGGGAACCTATTTGAATCACACCTCACACAGGCAGCTTTATTAGTGACATTTCTAGGCTGGGAAGGATTGAATTTGCAATAATACTAATTGTTCTCCTTTTTAAATGGATTTACTTTGTAATTCAGATATTTCCTTTTGTGGCGGTCATTTTTGCAGGCTGGTTGCCTGATCTCCTGGCACTGGAAAAGCTCTGTTGACTTTCTTCCATGTGTAGCTGGGCTAAATCCCAGTGTTGTGCCAGGATCTAGCTCACTGTTATCCCATGTTCCTACATGCCAAGTGCATTCCCATTGCCTTTGGCTGCAGCCCTCTTTTCCCACAGGCTTCCTGCAAATTCCTCTCTCTGTGGTTGGATACATCTCCATCAGAAACCAGGGTGGATGCAGGATTCCTGCTTCACGGTAAGATGGAAATGACTGCGCATAACGGGATGAGACCTTGCCAAGTGGCATTATAGATCTGCACCAGGGTCTCAGAATTCCTTCCAAGATTTCTTTTCTATGAAATTATAAAAGTCCCAGGCTATGACACCATCTGTAAACTGCAGGGATGACAGGAGGCCAAAAATGTGCATGGTCTGGGGTTGGCTCTGCTGCAGATGGTGTCGTGTAACCGTGGGGATGAAGACACCTTTCTGGTGCTGACATATTACAAAGGTTGCACGGTTGTTCCCTATCATCACTGCCATATGATATGGTCCCAGTTCTCTGTGGCTCAGCAGACTGCCCCCACAGCTACAGCTTGAGCAACTCATGGTCACTAATATCTGGAAAAACAGAGTCCAGCAGCTCAGCGGGATTCTGAGGGACCACAGCCCCTCTCCAGCCTGGTTAGTGCTGTGCTGTGCAATGTGGCCTCAGGCTCCTGGGACATGGTACTGCTGTGTGGTCTCCCCTCACCGCTCGACATCTGGGCACACTAACCTCCTGCAATTAAGAAATGCCACATCTTCCAGCCATCACTTAATCCACTGTCCATAGAGTGAGGCTGGTCTGAAAGCCATCCTTCCATGCCAGGAATCCTAGCAACTCAAAAATATGCGATGCTGAACATCTAGAAAGTAGCATTTTGACAGTGGTTACCCCCCTCGACATGGTGGGTGTGCGAGCAGCCGTGCTCTGGGTTTTGCAGCACTGCCCTGTGCAGCAGCACTGTTGCAATCCCTGGCTCTTTATGCCATGGAAACTGAGGCAAACAAAGGCTGAGTAAGTAGAGCAGTGCTACACAGCAAGCCTGTGGCAGAGCTGGGAACCAAACGCAGACTTTCTGACTCCCGGTCCTGGACTTCAGCTACCCACTGAGCTCTGACGTGCGACGAAGTGAATCTCACTAGAGACATCAGATAACCACAGTTTAATTTGGTTTCTCTGTGCTCTGTACCCTGGGGAGATAGCAGACCTCTGGCCACAAAAGGCAAGTTATTGAGAGATTTGCTGTTAATTCCTCCTTATGAGGTCCATCTTGTTATGTTTGGAGTTGCCATAGGTTTCTGTTTGTTTTGCCTTTTTTTTTTTTGCATGTGGGGCTTGTGTATTTTATTAAGCCCTTGGCTAGTATCTTGTGCATGTTTAAGATTTTATAAGGGCTTCTTTCGAGGCTATTCATTAACCTTTCAAAGGTGGCCTATTCTGAAGGCTTGCTATTGAATGCCAATCTTTGATAGATTCATGTCTCCCACAGGGGAAAAGACCATTTCTCATAGGCTCATAATTAGTGTTCCCAAAGAGTTCCCCAACTGCTTTTCATAGCTCTCTGCTCACGTTGACCTTGGACTTCAAATTCTCCATGGCTGGTGAAGTACAGTCATCAGAGAAACTGAGAGAGAAACCTCCTTTTATTTTCATCACTTCAACAAGAAAAGTCATCCAAGAGACACGTTACCAGGCCCTTGTATTTTGGATCTGCCACTGATCTGCTGGAGACCTGACCTTTGTCTGTCTCATACGGCTTTCTTCTCTGCCTTGTCTGGTCATGCTGTGGGCAGTGGAAGGTTTTTGGTGACCTCAGTTATCACTTGAAGACTCTTCGCATTCTCAGGTTTTGATAGTTATGTCCTTAAAAATTCTGTTTCAGACACACAGGAAATTAATTAGTTTGAGGAATGGATTTGGAGGAATGGAATATTCTATTAGAAAGAGAAAACAGCTGCTTTTTCAGCACAAGTATGAATTTTGTAATTCAATGTGAATTACAAGACACATGAAATTTAGAAAGATTTTTTTATCTACTTAATATGAATCACACAGCATGTGTTTGTGGGTTGATTTAAGTTCTGGAGAAGCAATTTCTATTATTTCACTCTATATATAAAACCAAGAGCATCGTTTCCATTAGTACGTATCCGTCCTCTGGGAAATGCTGAATTTTATTCTAACTGCAGTTATAATAAGATTTTAAAAAAATAAACTTTACTTAAAAGGATATGAATTGATAATAGACATAAAAAGGTTAATATTTTCCTTAAGGCTGAAAACAGATTTGCTTGCACTCTTTTTGTGGATGTCCCAGTGTTTTTTCATAAAAAAACGAGTCCTAAGAACAGATGTCTCATAATTTTTCAGCTGCCTCCCCCTCGTGGTAAATCTGGAAAACCTCTAGAAAACCTCTTTTCATGGAAATGGTGAAAAGCTGGGTAAAGTTCAGTACTTGCATTTCAAGAGGTTTTCTTTCTTTTTTTTTTTTTTTTAGCTGGGGAGAGGCTTTAAAATGCTGAACAAATGTGAATTACAGCAAGAACATATAAGTTCTTTCCAGGAACCAAAAGCCCAAATAAGCTTAAATAGAAGAACACAGATACCTCAAAGAACTTTGTGTAACAGCTGCAGCTGCCTTGAGGATTTTCCTATTTCTCAAAACAATTCTCTTGCCCTTCCCTCTTCCCTCCCACTTCCAACAGGCCTGATGGTTGCAGCAGAAAGTTCTCCTCTCTTCTTTTCCTTTGTGTGTGCTGAGTGCCTGGGAGGCAGGGCATGGACTCACTGCCAAGCCCTGGGGCTCCTGGTCCTCCTTGTCTCTTGATGGAGTTGGAGTTCTGTCACTTTGCATGGGCTGCAGATACAGATCCCCTTGTGGTTTTTTTCACTCCGATAAGGAAGCTAAAATGTTCACTACAGCTTGGAAGAGGAAAGATTTGGCAACCACATTGAATAATGGTTAGTGCAAGTGAGGGATGGCTATTTCCTTCACAAGCGTCCCAAGGAACAGATGCAAAGCCATATTCCACCAGGCACTGTGTAACCCAGAACAAGGTGGTTTGTAACCTGATGAAGTAGGACTGTCTTAAGTACATCTGCATCACACTCAGGGAGCAACCTCTTCTCTATGGAGTGAATAATCAGCATTGCAGAGACCATTGTTTTCCCTGGGCTCGTTGTCCTTCTGTTCTCTAAAGGCCTTTCTTTCGTGGTGCCTGAGACCCCTCCTTTTCTCTGAAAAGAAAGCATACTGCTTCATTTCCTCTGCAACATCATCCTCTGAAGCGCAGAGTGGACTTGAAAGGGTAAAGCTAAGAGGAGCAGGAGGAGGAACAGGAGGAGAGCCTTTGTGGCTAAGGCTGTGGATGGTGACTTAAGAGAAATGGCTCATTTCCTGGGTTTACCACAAACTGTGTGTGGTGGGGAGGAAGCTGCTCATATATTCTGAGCTTTTAGTGCCTTGTATGCTAACCAGAGAAAAGGGCCTCCCCTTCATCCTTTGTGTCTTTCCCACTTAGCTGGGAAGTCTGGGATGAGAAACTTCCTTCTGCATTGTTTATCTACACAAAGCAAACAAGGTCCTGGAGGGGGCTGGGGCCTGCCCTAATGCTAATAAAAATTTAGATACATTTAAAAATTGGGCTTCTGTCCTCCCCTGCTGTTGCTGTCCCCCTAACCAGTGGCAGTTTTCATAAGCAACACCAGTCGGCCTCATTCTTTCCGGACGCATCCCTGCTTTCAGCGCGGACCCAAAGGTTATCCTTGACAAGCCCAAATGGCCCGTAGCCACCAGGTGTCCCCCTTCTCCACGGTTTGCAGGAGACCTGAGCCATGCCGCTGAAACACATCTTTCATTATAAATTTGAAGTGAAATAGTGCTTTTAATTCTGGCCCCGAGATGGGCTCTTCCGTCTTTCCTCTAAGCAGCGCAGCGGTGCCAAAGGCAGCCCTTAGCACTGTCCTGTTATGAGAATGACAGAGTTTCATGTACAATTGCAAACTCACAGCCCACCGAGTGAGCACGCAAGCTGCAGAATGCTGAAGTTATATACTTTCATTATGTTAAAATTCGGATTCTTTTCCCCAAAGACGTGCATTTTGTTCCTAAGGTAGGCAGTCTAACACGTTACAGTCTGAAAATAAAGTTTTTGCAAAGTGGCGAAGGCCCAACTTTTCAAGCATTTCAATGATTATACTTGTATATGAAGGCAATTCAAAGAATTTAATTCTGCCTCCATCTGTGTAAGGATTTCTGGGTTTTGCCTCTTTGCACAAACTCCCAACTTTATATTAAAGAGGAATTCTTTAATTAAAAATAGAGACGATAAAAAGCCCAACCAACCCAAACTAGCAATCCTCCCACAAGGTCTAACATACTTATTCTTCTGTCCTGATGGTCAGAGCACAACCCTGGGTATGTGCAGCCTCAAGTCTCTGGCCTAATGGATAGACACTTTCTGAATTTCTGTGAATCAAGCAACATGAGGTGCTGAGCCTGGGTCTTTAATGACTCAGACCCAGAGGTGTAGGAGAGCAAATATCCCTCAGTTAACACACTTTCTTCTCTTTAGAAAGTAATTTATTATATCCTTCTGAATATCGTTTCTCTTTTACCAGAAGAAAAAATAAATTTGACATGCTTCAAAAAAAAGGCCCAATTAGCTCCAAGCAAATGGACTGTGGTGGATACAACACGCATCCTGAAGGCTGCAGGTCGCGTGGAGAAAGGGAGAAGGCAGGGTGCATGGGGTGCATGGGGTGCATGGGGTGCATAGGGAAGGCCTCTGGCAACGGGATATGCATGTACATGCATAATTTACCACTGGAAGGCACAGTGGAAGTGAATAATAAGGAGCGGGATAAGGAAAGCATGGAAAAAATATGGAAGAGGGTGGAAAACAATCTTGGCACCTGGTGATAGCACAAGAAGCTAAAGAAGAGGAGAAACAACAGATGAGACCAGAGATCCAGGTCTCCCTGTATGAACTGAAATGCAAAATTTTGGGGGAAATACTTTACTCTAACATTGAGAATAACAACAACCAGATTAACATCCATGAACACTGAAGAGTTTTAGGTCAGTGAGGCACTATTCTTCATTATTTTAGTGTGACCATTTGCATGTCCAAGGCAGAATAAATCTACTTCTTGGGACACAAATAGGGGGTTTTTTCTGCCTATTTGCTAATCTAAAAATCATTCAATTAAGTCAATTGACCAGCAAGGGTTCTCTCTGAGTGGAGAGGCTTAGTGTGAGATTAATTTTGTGTTATCCAGCAAGCTCACGGGCAGGCAATCTGCTGGGCTCCCTCTATGGTCCATGGAGAATATGAGATTTTAAACATGTGTTTAATGATAGAGACTTAGCTCTAACTTTACACATTTATAGAAATAAAAATTTTAACATCAGGGATTAAAACAAATATTAAAAATATTTCCTAGATACTTGCAACTAAACTCTTCCTGTTGTAGTTGTATGGTAGGTCTCTTGACTGATACCAGCGTAGTAGCTCTGGTCATAGAACAGGTGTACATACCTGTGTAATGCATAAACTGGGATTGATAATGGGAAAATCAGAGCAGAATCTTCCCTCAGGTCACACTTAATTTTGTACCTTCAATAGACAGCTCATATTACAAAATTTAGCATGATGGACATAACTAGAATCATTTTTTGAAAGAAGAAACAAAGCTCCTGTCAACACAGAAAGCTTTGGTGCAAAAGAATTATTTTATTATTAAAAAATAATAAGAAAAAAATTCCAGTGTATTGAGTTCTCAGAGGAGAGAAATAAAATATTATTTCACGAAGTTCACATTTGTCATACTACGTAAATACTAGGACTAGAAACAGTAAATGAATTTTTTCCATCCATCTTCCCACACACCTAGAAATTATTGAAAATAGGGTGAAGAAAAATTATAGCTTGGACTAGAAAGAAAAAAAAATAGTAAGATTCTGTTTTTCCAGAAGATTTCATTATACATTATACTACTCCTGGAATTATACTGGAAAACAGAAAGGGTGAGGCCATGATCTTAGTGAAATCAGTTGTAGAGTTCTACCCATTTTGAGGTTTTCACTCTAGTGTCAGGCATCGGTGGAGGAGGCTGTCAGTCAGACTCCTTACACAGTCAGTGAAGGCAAAAAAAAGACATTTTCAATGTGTTTGAATGCTGCCCTAGAGAAATTCAAAGCAGATTAAATGCAGGAAGTATGCTGTTTTGATGAAATCCTAGGGAGGAAAGAGTCCTGGAAGTAGCTATAAACATCTCAGGCTACATGTGCTGTAGGGTGTAACACTGGGTATCATCAACATCAGTTATTCAAGGTGCACTTAGCCTCCCAGTTGTTAACACCAAAAGCTGTGAAGTGACTTATTTTTGGGGCAGTCCTTCACTCGTAGTAGCAAAGGAAAGGTACATATGTTCAGAGAACATGGGATGAACAAGTTGACCAGCATATTTTGTGCTTGTTTCATCAACACATACTCAGTACACCTTGCTGTGTGGACCCATACATAGAACGCTGAGTGATGTTCCCTGAGATGCTCAGATATGAATCCTTGGAGATATGAACATGAATTGCTGACATTTGAAGAATTTAATTTTTCTCAATCTGAGTAATTAACTTTGCTTCTTTAGGAAAATCACAGCTCTACACCAGAAATGTTCAGGATTTTATCACTGGAGTTTACTCATATAAATTTCACAGGTTTGACACACCACTGTTGTGTTTTAATTAAATCAGTGTCGAGAGCTTTTTCAGGAACAGGCTGAAATTAGCCCAAAGATTAAGATAGTAACTGTCCATATTAAAGTAAAATGAATCTAAATGCATATAACCAAACTGATAGCAGATGAAAAGCTGTCTCTACTGAGCTGAGGTAAAAATAGCCACTGAATTGTATTACATATATAGTCTAAAAGACAGTAAAAGTGAGTCAGATCTTTGGCTCCTTTTGTCCACAGGAAACACTTGTGAGCCCTTCCAAAAGATATTTTTTTCCTGCTGAAATGCTATAGTAACATAAGAAGACATTGAGACTGCTGTAGTTCTGGTGTTTATAAAGATGGCTAATAAGGATTTGAACACTGTAGCACTTCTCTCTCGTGGAGGTTGCAGTGCTCGTAACAACGCAGTTACCTTTTCACAAAATGGGTTAAAGACGTAGAAATCAGGTAGAGCAGCACTAAGAAGGGTTATGGGGGCATTTTGGCACTGCTTTACTGAAGCACAGACTCTCGTCGTCCCCACACTCTCAAGTGCTGGGGAAACAGTATAGACAAAAGGAGTTACCCAAGTTGCACTTGAGCTCATATGCCAGAGTGCATATATTCCCCTTTCCAAAGGAAGTGATGGACAATCCACAAGAAGGGTCCAGCAGGAAGCTGCATTTATGTCTCTTCAAAAATATCAGAAATAAAACTCCCGCCTTGGTAGGGGGAAAAACCCCACAAACTTAAGAGTAGTGGATGACCTTAATGTACAAAGGGTGGTGGGTTCATACCACAGATGAGTTTTTTAATTTGCCTGCAAAGTGGAAGCTACTTATTCAACTGCTTCTCCCTGGTGCCTATGCTTTGCTTGTATGATCCAATAAAAGTAAAACTTAAGGAATGACAGGAAAATCCAGGTAACATTAAGAGAAGGCATAGGAATATAGGAGAATCGATGCAACAATGATAAGCTGATGCACAAGTATAAATTACTTTGGGTGTGAATGGAATAGAGGAACTGTCAAAATAAAGCGAATGAACCATTTTACTTCATAGGAAATCAGTGGTTGACTGCATTCCTCTCTAATTACATCTGGCTCATGATTAGCTGGGTTTTATTAATCCAAAACTGTTTAAATTTGTTCAGACATTATTGCTGCATTGCTCAGTAGTTGATGCATCTCTTGAAAATCAAGATGCCTGTAACTTGCAAGATGATCCAGAGAAATACTTGATAGCTTGCATTATATTAGAAAAGCATTGCACAAACCAGCCTGGTTTTTGGGGTGGAGGGGGGATGCAGGAGGAGATGTGGGATGAAAGTAGTTCAAAAATGAACCTTCCATCTCTCCTGGATTCTGATCTACTCCTTAATCACTTCTCAGCTGCTTTGAGGAGCCCTGACCATATCCTGTCTAGGTCTTGGCGCTTCCTAGCACAGAAGGTGTTACATCAGAAGGTGTGGACCTTTTGGACCAGGTCCAGAGGAGAGCCACAAAACAAGTCAGAAGGATGGAGTGCCTCTCCTCCAAGGAAAGGCTGAGAGAGAGGAGTTTTAAGCTAAAAGAGATAGATTCAAACTAGATATAAGGAAGAAATTTTGTATAATGAGGGTAGTGAGACACTGGAACAGGTTGCCCAGGGAGGTGTAGATCCCCATCCCTGGAAACATTCAAGGTCAGGTTACAGGACTCTGAGCAACCTGAAGCAGTGGAATATGTCCCTGCTTATTTCAGAGGGGTTGGACCAGATGACCCTTAAAGGTCCCTTCCAACCCAAACTACTCTATGATTCGGGATTGCACTATAAACAGTGCAAGGGCAGGGAGTGTTGCATGTATGGACAAACATAGTCTTGTTCCAGCTGTTTGAAAAGCATAAGACAGGCAGGAAGGTGCTGGTAACAATAGCAATGACGACAGAGAAATTCATCACTGGTGGAGTTAGTGGAGAAAGGCATGTGCAAGAGCCCAGGTGAGGACCCAATCTATCTCAACCTTAACTGAATCAGTTTTAGCACCAGGGCCTCATAATTTCAAGGATAACATAAAGATTGCTAAAAACCCACCAGCTGTTGATGCTTGCTCAGAGTTATCTTTACCTTAGGCTTCATTGGCTAAAATGAGGAGTCTTAGCCCCCAGCTGAATTCCACCCCTCAGGAATTGCCAAACCAGAGTTCAATCGCTCCTTCAGAGGAGAAGAACACGAGGCCAAATATGTTAAGACTTGGCTTTCTGCCTTTTTTTCCTCAATACAGAGTTGTTTCCTATCACATGGTTATAGAACAGTTGTGGCACAAGTACAACTCTGCTGTCGCTAACAGAGACAGACACACACCGAGCTAAACTTGGTCTCACAGTCAGAGCAGCTGAACGTCTCCACAATTGTACTTAGGACCTATTGGCACAATCCTGCTACATACATGATCTAATACACATGAAACTGCCACCCTCCTCAGGCTCCATATTCCTTAAGGACATTGCCACGCAGTATCTTACACAAACATGGTCACAAGCTGATTTTGTGAAGATTGAAGTGTTCAACGATCCAATGAAATACTTTGTTGGCTGTTCAGAACCAAATATGAACTCTGAACTGCGTAATTATTCTTCATCACCACCGCTACGTTTCAGGGCACACTAACTTTATTTACATCATCCTATCTCCCATGCTAACTTACTCTGAAAGAAACCTCCTTTCTCATATGTGCCCCACAAATTATTCATACGTCCCTGTAGCAAGGCACTGCATGACTTTTAAGGCAGCAATTAGGATGAGGGACATTAGGAATAACGCAAGAAAGCATCTTATTTTTAGGAGTCTGCAGACCCTTTTTCTTCCCATTGCTTTTAGCTGTTAAAAGCTGGTAGTTTAAGAAAAACAACTTTAGGAAAAAATATTTTGGATCACATAAAGTTTATTTACTTAGTAAAGTTATATTACAGTATGTACAGTTTCTATTTACATATACACCTTTCTAAGAAATGAAGCACCATATGATACAGTTAGTATTTTAGAGGCATTTACAAATATATTATTTTTGCATCCAAATAGTTTTATCTACAGACACACATTGATTAGAACCAAATTCTTATACAACATTGACTTCAGCTGGTTTTGGATTAGACTGCTAGTGAAGTTATCAAAGAGAAATTTAATTGCTGCCAGCTATCAACCTGCTGTTGTTCAGGATAAGAGATCTTACCTATGTCGTTTCGGGGCTATGTGCAAACTCAATCCTCAGAGTCAGAGATATTGACAGAAGGTATTTATTTATAAGCCACAAGAAAGCAACACTTTCATCAGTAAGATTTTTACTGTCATCAAAAAACAGAGTTTCATTAAAAAGGAAAAAATAACACTGCTGAAGTGTTTATACGCAGCATGGAAAGTGAAATTAAAAGCCTGGAAGCTTATGTGATACGGTATCATGCATTCCTCATGGAATGCATTTACTCTCGAGGAGCCCAGTCTCACACCTACTGAAACTTGCAGCATGATCCCCTTAACTCAAGAGGAAAGTCTAGCTGTTGGCTTTGTAACCTTTATGCCACCATCAAGAAAAAAAAGAAGGCTCTGTCCAAGGTACAAAACTTCCTTCAAGTGAATAAAAGACATTCAGAAGGGGCAAATGTAAAATGAGGTATTTAATAAACTACAGGGGGAAAAAAAGCACCTAGTTTGAAAGGCCATTCTGAAAAACATTTCAGATGTTTCATATATGCAATTGTTACATTCACCTGATTGTGGGTCAAGTTTTGTATAAACTGCTTATATTTTTTGCGCTATCTAATTCATGCTTTTCATATTTTTGCTTCGCTAGATGTGGGATCTAATGGCTGGAAGAAAACAATGTTACTCTGAGGACAGTTGCTATGACAGACACAGGTGCTGATCAACATCATTGGCTTTTTTAGGACTTTGCCCTGGGGACAGCGGAACTCAACCTGGATGGTTTTGGTGTTGTGCGGGGTGCAGCAGCGCCCGTCGCTGCAGAGGCCGCAGTAACGGGGTCTGTACATCTGCACACTCGTGCAGTTCTTGTACTCGTAGCGAAGGGCTCGCACCGACTTCTTCGTTCGGTTACACTTCTTCCCTTTCTAAGAGAAATATGAAGACAATAAATACATCATTGCATAAGACAGACAGCATTTAACAACTGACACGCAAAGATACAGGTCTACTCTGAAAATTGAAATTTGTTGTCTTTATTCAACAGCAAGAAGACTCTGAAACTGCTTCAGTAATTAGTTACAGGTAACATCTGCAAGATCTGCCCTTCGACACCAGCGTGTTACCGGACCAGTAAAGAAGGACAAATAATTAAAGTCCGCTCTTGTTATCTGAGACAAGCCCAGTCTACATTCATTAAGAAACTATACCGAAAAACTTCTCAGCCTAGTGTAGTTCCATCAGAGAATTAGCAAGTCAAATGAACAAGTTACAGGACTTTTCAGGGGAAAAAAAAAGAGGGTAAAATGAACTGCAAAAGTCATCACCCGTTCCGGTGACTCAAGGCAGAACCAGGTTTAGCCATGTTATTTTTAACAAATGATTGACTAACTTGTCCTTGGAAGTCTTCAATGGCAGAGACTCCACATCTGCTGCAGACAACCCTAAGAGTTCACTATTCTTACTGCTTGGAATATTTTCACTCATGTCTTAATTTTTATGCTGTCTAAACTCACCATTTCTTGTTGCATCCTCCATGGACTCAAAACAGGCTGCAATATCTGAATACAGTTATGAGAACACATCTCTTTTCTCTTGCATGCAGAAGAAGTTCAGTTCTATCTGGTTTTCCCTAATGAACATGTTTTCTAGACCTCTGGTCATTCTTGTTAATCTCAACTCCTCCCATATGTTTCATCTCCTTTACAAAACATGGTATTTAAAACTGCAGAGACTGTTCAGCAAAAGCCTTAGAAATACTTTCCAACACTCAGAACATTACATAAATTGATGGGCCTCTTACCTAGATACATGTTCTTCTCCCTGATAGAAACACTTAATGTGTAGAAGAAACAAAAAAGTCGTCTCCCTTAGATACAATTCTTTTTTTACATCAGAAATGTCAGTGTTGGGTTTGCTTTTGGAAAAGAAACATCCTAAGGATTAAGATAAGGTTTACTTTATCAAGCAGACATTTCATACATTCCTCTGCTGTTCCAGATGCTCAACAGACTGGAAAACTGATATATCCATTCTGTGTTTCTGAAGCAGCTCTGATGTATATGTACAGGTAGTAGTTGCATTTGTGGGAGAAGTTAGACTTTGTGAACTGTCAAAATAACCTGCACAGGCAATATATGTGATCTGTTTGGGATGACTTAAATTATCATAAAATCATAGACCAGTTTGGGTTGAAAAGGACCTTTTCAGGTTATCCAGTCCAACTCCCCTGAAATAAGCAGGGACATGTTCCACTAGATCAGGTTGTTCAGAGCACTGTCCAGTCTGACCTTGAATGTTTCTGGGAATGGGGCATCTACCACCTCCCTGGGCAACCTGTTCCAGTGTCTCACCACCCTCATGGTACAAATTTTTTTCCTTATATCTAGTCTGGAATATACCTCTTTAATTTAAAACCATTACCCATTGTCCTATCTACAGGCCTTACTAAAAGTCTGCTCCCACCTTTCTTGTAGGCCCCCTTTAAGTACTGGAAGGGACTGTAGGGTCTCTCCAAAGCCTCCTCTCCTCCAAGTTGAACAATCCAAACTCTTTCAGCTTTACCTCGTAGGGGAGGTGCTCCAGTCCTCTGACCACCTTGGTGGCCCTCCTCTGGATTAACTCCAGTAAGTCTTTGTTTTTCCTGAGAGCCCCAGAGCTGGCCACAGTGCTCCAGGTAGGGTCTCACCAGAGTGGAGCAGAGGGGCAGAATCACCTCCCTTGACCTGCTGGAGGTGCAGCACAAGGCTACTGAGCAAACGTGGCAAGTCTAATGCTTTATCAAAAACACTCAGCTTGCTGCACAGGTGCTAAAAGGTGTATTTATGTACAGTTGCATCTGGAGCACTACAGACCATAACATTCCAACTTTAGAACTAGAGCTGAAGAGATTCTGCTGCCTTGCCTCACTCTCTGCAGCGTACCTTGTCAGATGACTCTTCATTTTCACACGGTCTTATCATGCAAAGTCGTGTCTGCTTCACCATTTCACACTGTTGATTCCTGTTGGTAACACGGGTGGAAAAGCCCATTCCACAGCTTTTGGAACAAGCACTCCATTCTGTTGTCTGCTCAATACAATTGGCACTTGAATCTGACACATCGATCCCGAGTGTGGCCTCTTGTCTGTAGGCTGGAGACAAAACCCCACAGAATTTTATTACATGAAAAAGTCACGTGAAACCTCAGTATCTAACTGAGCTCTATCATATCTGGGAAGGAACACATGAGACAAAACAAGGTTCAAAATCCATGCTTTTGACAGGATTCATAAATTTTAAAAGCTGTCTTTTTAGGAATCCTGAATGGCAACTTCCTAAAACTAAAAAAAAAAACCCAAACCAGAAAGGTGCATATCACTGTAATCAGCAAAGCATTTAGATTCAGTTCCCTCAAGTCCACAGCTGGAAGAATTACTGCCAACTTTTAAACCAGTTTAGAATCCTAAGAGATTTTTATTCCTCACTCTTTCTAATGGAAATACATCACAAATCTCTTCTAAAGCTACGTCATAAAAATATTTATATTAGATATGGATGGAGAGAGGCTGAATGATTTATCTAAACTAATAAACAGCATGGAACTAAAGTCCTTTTACTCCTGAAAGTCATAAAATCACCCCATCTTGTCAACTATCGACAGACTACAGCCAGGGTGATGGTGGGGAGGGAGGAGGGAAGCCATTTCCAGGAGCTATCACAGGTACTTAAAGCCATGGCCAAGCCTGACCACCGTCCTGCCCTCCTGGCAGCGTTAAGCTGCCCTATGCAAATATTGCTAAGGCACAGTTTGGTTCACTGATCAGCACAGGAGCAAACAGAAGGAGAAAACACAACCGAGCCGTCAGTCACAGCTCTTGCTGTTAAGCTCCTCTACAATGGCCTTTCTGCCTTTTGAATGGCAAAGATCCAAAAAAGGTGGCCTCCCAAGAGGGATGGCCGTTGCTAAAAGAATGCAGACAATTCGTCTGTAGGTATTTTATGGATTACCCTGTCCCTGTCAGACCGATCAAAGGAAAGGAAAGGTAATAAAAAGTGTCAAACTTTTTGTTTATACCTTATGTGCTTTAAAACTAACACTTCATAGCACACTGGAAAGCTATTAGAGCATTTCTTCTTCAATCCTTTCTCACTTGTTTTTTAAATGGATTAGCTGAGTTTTGGCATAACTAACTGCCCAAGATCACAAAGAGCAGTGACTGGAAGAGAATGCAGTGCCCTCCACTCTCAGTGGAAAGTTATGAAAATTCATGTTGTACTAATGGTATAATTTAAAGGGGATGGAGACATAATTCAGTAGAAAAAATGAAAATAGGGAAAAACTGAAAAAGGGGAAAATATTATCTAGCTTTTTAAAAAGCCTGAGTTCTGCACTTTGGAATGGGTTGGGTTTTCTTACAAATCCATTTCACTGTGTTTACAACCACTGCCTCTCCAAGTAGTCTGCAGTATTTTTAATACCAACAATAAACATGAGCACTCTAGCACAGAGAGGCTGGAATTCATTGGCATTTTAACTACCATGCTGACCACTTGTAAGAGCTGCAGAATTCAGGAGGGAAAAAAGTCTCTTGTAGACAAAGCGGTTATAATAGTATATATGCCATAACATATTCTTGCAGAACAACTAGCAAGACTGCAGGGGGGGCTTTTTTTTGGTTTTTTTTCGGTGCGGGGATGTTTGGAGGATTGGTATCTTGTCCCTGTTTTATTCTGGTCACAGAACTAACGTGTACCAGATAAACAGAAATTTTAAAAGTGGGAACTAAATTAACTTTTAAAACTGCTATGCACATTTATCCTCTGAATCGCTTTTCTTTTACCTGTTGAGCTCTGCCTTAATTCATAACCACTGATATACCTACTAGTCACTCGAGGTGAGAAAAAATCAGAAAAAAAATCGACCATGCAAGCAATGTGCAACCCTGTGGATGTTTTCAGTACGATATCACCTCCTACTCACAATGACTATGATAATTAATTTTAGTTTCCTCACCAGCCATGGCAAAACCTCCCAAAATCACTTCATCGTCAGGGTCGCAGACCCACTTCTCACAGCACTCTCCAGGGACTTCGACTTTTCTGGGGAAGGGGCAGTCGGGTCCGGGGAGCAGCAGGTCCAGGTTGCAGCGGGGCAGGCAGCCGATCTGGCCGTCGCGGCAGGTGCACTGGTACTTGCAGCTGGGCTGGAACGTCTCCCCATTGCGATAAATCATCCCATCAAACACGCAGTTGTCTCCCTCCAGCACTAGTGGGAAAAGGGGAGGCATTTCGCAGGGGCAGAGGGCACTCGGACACTCCCCAGCCCTCCCAGCCCCTCGGCGGCCGCACTGACACCTCCCGCAGCATCAGGGGCAGCCCCGGTCCCCCGTGGCGCTGGCGGTGCTGAGGATCGGCCGCTTCACCGGAGAGCAGGCGGGAGAACCGCGGGGCAGCGGGCCCGGCCCGGGGAGGGTCTCCCCGCCGCCCCCCGAGGGCCGCCGCAGGCGGGGGACGTCCCACCGCCGCCACCTACCCATGCAGAT